>JABSTQ010000339.1:0-386709 GCA_013358835.2 Ixodes persulcatus
AAGCTCTAAGTGATTAAAACGTTATACAGAAGAAATGTACAAGTGCTACCAAAAAAGAGAGTACATTGAAAAGCTTATAGAAAATACCTACTCAGCGATGGTGAAATTAACACCAAATGTACACGTGCTACTTAGAAAAACAAATAGATGTCATGATAAAGAGCCACCTAACAGTGAAACGAACGTGTTATGGTTTGTTGTCTGTGCGATTTCGCTTGCCAACCCATTCCAGTCGTCTGTAGCCTGCAGAAGCGGGAAAAATTTATACAATTTCGTTTTTGTGAAGGGAATATGAACTATGTTGGTGTGATCATGACGAGGAAAAATGCAGGGGGTGGGATGACGTTATTATCGCGAAATTCAGTTGAAGAGTGAAATATCTTATGGAAATACGATAGCCTAGCAAGATACCTTCTCTGCTGAACTGTTTGTAAACCAATTGAGGCTTTATGTTGTGTGACGCTTACAGGTGTGTATTGTTTGAGTATGAATCGAGTTTCCTTGTTTTTAAAATATTCTAGCCTGGCAATAAAATACTTTTTATTCGGGTTCCAAATTATAGATGCATACTCTATCTTTGGCCTGATGAGAGCAGTGTATGCTAGTAGTTTTGTTTCTCTTGTTGCCATCTACAAATGTCTTCTCATAAATCCTAAAGACTGATTTGCTCGTCTAAGAATGTAGTCTATATGAATAGTTTATGAAAGATTAGGACCTAGATGAGCACCCAGATATATAAATGACGTTACTTTATCTACTTTTGAATCTATGAGGGTCTAGTCATGATGTACAATAGAAGAATGGTTTGCAAATATCATGGTTTTCGTTTTTTCTATATTTATTTGCATTTGCCATGTTTCACACGATAGCATTATGCTATTCAACTCCTTTTGAAGGGAAATACAATCTGATTGATTTGATATATGACGGTATACCACACAGTCGTCTGCAAAAAGTCGAATTTTCATTTATATGAACTAAAAACAAAAGTGGCCCAAGAACAAATTCCTGGGGCTCTAGAGATTCGACACTTACGTGGGGTGAACTTATGTAATTTGCTATTACGGTTTGCTTTAGGTTGTTGAGGTAGTCTCAAACCCACGTAATTACCTTTGCGTTATTTTTAAAATATTGCAATTTTTTAATGAGACAACTGTGTGGTACGCGATCAAAGGCTTTTGCGAAATCTCTGAAACCTGCGTCGGTTTGCGAGGATGCATGGATGTTGGTGTGCAGATCAGTTATCAGTTCAAATAGCTGAGTTTTGCATGAAGACCGCGTTGAAATCTATGCTGGTTAGGAAAAATATATTGTTAGTAGCAAGGTACTTCATCACTGATGAATATACTATATGTTCTAGAAGTTTACATGGAAGAGATGTTAGGGATATGGGTCTATAGTTGGTTGACTTCTATTGCTTAAATTTATTCAATCAAAATGGCTAATGTGGTTCAGATATTAAAATAAAACAAGTTAAGACCAGAGAAATACCGATCGATCGCTATATTTTCTACTCAGGCAAAGGTGATTCAAAAATTATTATTATCACAACTGAAGATGTTTTACTTAAAACAATTTAAAAACATTACCCAAAAGTTATAGAATTAACAAATTTCAGTTTATTGTTTTATTAATAAAAGAATAAACTAAATTCATTACATCAGCGTTCACCAAAGTTCGATTTTATATCCATTTACTTATGTAATATAAATTAAAAGTCTCTTCGCGTGTTAAAAGAAAACTATTGTTTTCTCTATGCCGATGACACAAATATTCGCGTATATAATGCAAGAGTGATAAAACTGCAGAAGGATGCCAGCCACACTCTGAAAAGATAGTCAATTTGCTATACTTGTGGAATAAGCTGAACAATGAAGGAAGGAGAAACAGAAAAGACAACCGATCGCTGGACTACCAACTATTTTAATAAATCGTCCTCCTCTTCTACTATTCTTAGGCGTACCCATTTGCCTTTATTTTTTTCTTTTCTATTCTTTATCATGAATCGGGGTGCCTTCTTTTCTATTTACACTGGACAGGAAGGGCACCCTGCAGAAAGAGCTTTTCTTGAGGTTGCAGGGTTGTTGAGGAGGAGCTCACACAGTTTTCTTCTTCGTTTTCGATAGCAAAGGCCTCCTACATATCCCTTGCAAGCTGGTTTTTGTGTTGCCCTACGATGCGAGCTTGCTCAAGCTTTGCTTGGCATTTACGAGTTCGACAGTGGGCAGCGGGGTGTCCTGGTCCCGCGAGATTTTTCAGGTTGGCCTCATGTTCACGTGCACGGTCGTTTATGCATCTCCCGGTCTGTCCAATATAGCAGCGTCCACATGTCAACGGTATGCTTTAAACGACTCCTTTTCGGCACGAAACGTATTTTGTCCTTTGCGGGTGAGACACATATCTTTCTTGTCGGTTTGTGCCTGATTAATCCTGCGGCATAAGGAATAAGCCTTATTTGGAGCAGAGCACACAACTTGAACGTTTTGCCGGTAAGCTATTTTTCAATTTCTGGGTTACCCCATGAATATGCAAAGGGATTCTTGATTTTTCTTGCTGGTTCTTCACTGTGGACATTGTTCTTCTTGACAGTGCGGCATATTTTTTCACATATGGAGGCGAATAAGGTTTTTGGATACTCGGCATTTTGAAGTCGAAAAATTTGGGAATCAAAGCTTTGTTAGAATTAATGTGAGCAGGTCTTCTTTAGGCTTGCGGAGAGCACTGCGATAGCCACTCCTTGCTTAACCTTGTTTAATGTCCGGAATCAGGAAAGAAACCCTTTTCCCGATCTTGCTTGGTATTGCCAAAATATATGCCCTGCTTGGAATTCCAATGCCAAATCAAGAAACCGAATTGATTTTTTCCACTGAAGTTTCATGCGTGAAGGTGAAACCCATGCAGCATTTTTCGAATAGTGTCAAGGTGGTTTTAAGGCATCCATCGGCTTGGTCGTTGAAGTCTCTGGTGCACAAAATAAGCAAATCGTCTTCATAACTAAAATAACCCCTATGCGTGCATCTTGTATGGCTTCCTGAATGACTTTTTCACAGTTCGCAACGAAGATTTCGCATAGATGCAGGGCCACTTTAGAATCAATGCAAACGTCTCTCGTTTGTATATACTAGTGATCTTGATCGGTCACTACCGTCGCTGACAAGTAGAATCTTAAGATTTGCAAGAAGGTGCCTAAGCTCATTCCTGCGGTGTTTTGAAATCTGGTGAACCCCTTTACTCGATGCTGGATTGGAGAACATGCATGAGGCTTGCGTGCGGGATAGAGCAATACATGTCCTCCACATGAATAAAAAAACCAGAAGCGATGAGGTACCTCTGATCTTGAAGGAAGGATATAACATGTACCGATTTTGGTATCCGGAAAGGGTCTTCAATCTGTATGTTGGAAATTTGTTAGGTCAAGAACTTGGACACACATGCCTGCCATGTGGTTCATTTTCAAACAACTGCCCGGAAGGAAACTCCTTCTTTATGAGCTTTGGCCGAAAAGAACACTGATAATAGGTCTTTTTTTGTGGCTTTGATCTTGGTGCTGAGACCTGGCTGTTGAGTTTCGTCTAGCAATTTTTAGATGGCTTTTTTTGAAGCTTTAGATTGTCTTTTGGTAAACAGGGATGAAATTTCTGGTCATTGCTTGGTGGGCTTTTCTTCATATGTGTCGGATGCTAGAACCACGGATTTTCCTTACTTGTTTGAGACGCATAGCTTTAATCGTTTGCTCCGCAGCTCTTGTATAATGGGTCCAAAGTTCACTTTCGCCTGGGCCTCATGTTTTATGCAAGCAGACTTGAATTACCTCAACAATGATTTCTGGTCCTAGGTTTTCTGTGGCTTTTGCGGCCATTTGGCGTATTAGGGTTAGCTTGCCTAACGCCTCAAGCTTGGAAGCTATAGTGAATTCGGGTCCTTTTTCAAGCACCTGTTCTGCTCTGGATGGTGCAGGAACGTTTCCTTTCACCTGCAGCGGAGTTCTTTTCACAGTTGTCATACCTTGTAACCACCCACAATGGCGTCTCACGTTGGGCGCCATTGCGGTCAGTTTGTCTTGCTGCATACCCGACCCGGAGAATAACATGGAGCCGGCGGGTTCAACAAGAAACTACATTTCATAGAACAAGGACGAGACGATCAATACATTAACATCGTTACCAGCGTGGCTTGAGTCCCGGGCGCGACTGCCTGTGCGCCGCCTCTCATCCGCCTTATCAAGGCAGCGCGCGCGATCTGCGCATGGCCGGCTTGACTCCGCCGCCACGCGGGAAAGTTCGCCACCTGTGGCCCGCAGTCGGACAACTGGGCTGGGGAGCCGCCGGGGTGTCCACACTTTCAACTTGAGCAGCGCCTCTCGTGAGCAAACCAGAATGTTTTTCGGTCGCGTTTCGGTTGTGCGTCATTATGCTTTGTCACATTGCTCGCGTGCGCCGCACAATTTTATTAATCGATATATATTTTAAAAAAACAATGACAAAAGCAATCAAACATGAAGATCATTCTTATTGTTTTGATAAGACACTGAAAGCGCGGGCTGATTTTTTCTGCTGTTTGTTGAAATGTTTTTTTTTTTTAGTTCTTTGCTCTCTTAACCCGCGACGGCAGATGCTGAAACACGCTTGTAAACAACCGTTGCTCGTGCATAATCGAACACTGCAGTGCCGCTTTATGCTGAATTCAAGCATTACATGGTCGCGTCTTACGTAACGCCCCTCCATTCGCGCCTCCAGTTAACTGCTCGCCCTCTCGCGGCGGAAACGGGAAGCGCTCTAGTGAGGGTCCCCGGTTCTCCTGCTCAGCGAACACGGCAGAACTGCTCGCGATTATGGCTCGCGAACAATTATTTATGAATGTAAACAACACTCTTCACTATCCCGATGTAGTGCTGCAGCGGGCATGCGATTGTATTTACTATAGTCCGCCACACGTTAAGAGTTCAGGAGAAGCTCCTCCCACACCCTTGCAGTTTAGCGAAGCGAACGCTGAAGAGGGTGTCGCCTCCTCTCCAGCGTTTTCTGTGTTAAAGTGGAAAGAGGTGGGAGGAGCTTCCCCTGAACTCTTAACCCGTCACCTACTATAGAGAGTTTTAGTATTGCGTATAGAAGCAAACGCAACTGCTGTGCGTTTGCGTTAGAGTTGCGTGCTCCACGCTGCACATGCCCGTCGTTGCCATGCGTCAATTCAGGACCACAAATTTGGGCTCCGCGGACACGGACTGTGGAACATTTGTTATGATGAGGTAGTTAAAAAACCAAAAACAATAAGACCCTCGGTCGCTACCGACTGGGCAGGCACAACCGATATTAAAGCCAATTCAATATAAATGCATTGCCTCTTTGGATCAAATAACTGAACTAAGAAAAAACTGGGCCTCACCAGGAGAACCACCGAGGAAGGACCGACAGTAAGAAAAGACCCTTCAGATCTTGACACCAGCCCAACCGCAAGAAGGGGCTCGCCAACACCAGTGGGTCGACGATGGTCGAAGGGCAATAGGTGAGCCCGGCAACCACCGTCGTAGTGATCAAATTTAACGAATATTTACATAACCTTTTCTTTTTGTGTGTTAAGTGTATGGTGCGCATTGTCTCTGGTGCAGCTGAGGGGAGACAAAGACCTCTCAAGCAACTGTTTTATTGATTTTTTCTGGGTTTTTCCTCTACAGATAAAAACAAATTGAAAATTTTGATTTGATTTCATTTGCTTTTCCCCTCCTCCCAAGGAGGAATCCCAAAGAAGGAGTCCCCCCCCCCCCCCCCCCCTTCAGTAGAGTTGGAGCACTGTGGAATACGCAGCGCTTACATAGACAGAGTGCTTGCGTTCGCTCGTATGCGCAACACTGAAGCTTACTACTGTTTCCCCGGTTTCGCAACGCCAACGAAACCTACTGCAGTGAGCAGACGTGCAAGCGGGTAGGCGTTCCTTCCAACTGGAAAGGCAAATATTGGCAAATCGGCGGTGAGGAACAAAAATCTACTCAGCATTTTTGGAGTTAAAACAACAACGAAGGCCGATTCTTTTTTGTATTTGAGGGCATTTGGTCGGGAACGATTAGATGCGAATTTGACTGGAACCTTTTTATTGATTGCAGTTTGTTTTTATTTTAAAACGTTTTAATTAAGAATGCTGCAATAAGAACCAGTGACGATAATTTGCCAAATTTGGTTTGCAATAAGTATTGGCGCGTTCGAAATGATATCCTAAGCAACAAATTATATTATAATAAAAACTACTTAATAAAACTGTATTATTATAGATACATATATTTCCGTAATGTAAGCCCCCAATAAACGCCACCATTACAAATGTACGCTGTTTAACCATATTAGTCTGTACAGAAAGGTACCATTTTGTTTTCTTTTCAGCATATGAAACACTCTGACATCGTTGTCAAGATAGCCATAAACACAGTGTAATATATACAATCATGCATATGCGTCACGAGTGTCATGAAAATGCACTTCTGTTGTCGAAATCGGAACCCGTTTTGGTTTTTATTTTGTAATAATAACAGCGTTGTTTTTTTACAGGTTTTGTCAGCATTTACACACATGACCCCTGTCAATAATTGCATTGATTTTGTTATTCTTCTGCTAGGGATAATGCTAAAGCAATTAATCATCTAAATGTCCGAAAACCCATCAAAAGGCCTGAATTAAATATCATGGTTCAATTACGGGAGTGAACAAAGGCAGCGAGAACACACAAATATCATGGCAGAATTGTTTGAACAAATACAATATGCTGTAACCTGTAGGGTGTGTGAAAGTCCCTGTATATAAAAAGACACCGAACTCTCCGATATATTTTGAATTTCCTGGATCGGAGATGGATGTGACAAAATAAAGTTTCCACGAACAATTCCTTTAGCTCAATAATTACGCTGTGAAGCACATCTTGAGTTAGGAGAGTAATTAAAATCAACATCTGTACGGAGAAATAACTCCAACATATAATTTAGGATTGGTTTCGTTCCTGAATTAAAAAACGAGCCTCCTGGCGTAAATATTACACTAAAGACCGTTTTTGTTTTCAGGAGAAATAGGTGACCTGCGCGCGTAAAACATTAGCTTCTTCGGATAAGCAGGCATATCTGTGTCGCTCACTGAAACTAGCACTCTAGACAAGCGCAGCAACTGGTACACTCGCACACATCTACGACCTTCACTATAACCGTCATTTTGTTAACGAGCGGCGCCACCTATAGGCGGGGTGGAGAATATTAGAAGTAGCACCAAACCCTTTTTTTTTTCGAGAATCTCTCGCTCTTTTCTCCTGTCCGCGAGTCTCTCCCTCTTTCATTTCGACGCTAGTGCCTCCCCTTCCGTCGAGGGCCGCGACAGGTGACCACTAGCACTCCCTTGTTAGGTCGGTGTTTTCTGCGCGATTTCCACTCGCAGCTTTCGTGTTTTCGCTAGGATATCAGTTGCCTGTATCCCTGTTATCTTGATTACTGTTGTCCTTCCAAAGCGGGGAAGGTGTCGGGAGATCATCATCATCGCCACCACTGCCGGGTGACCCTGCACTCTTCCAACCGCTTCCGCGCGCGGACGCTTTCTCCACGAGATCGGGACCAGACACGGCACGACTCACACCTTTATTGTTATGGTAGAATAAACCTACACATTTCAATGAATCTTATCTCGACTACGACATGGTGGCAGTGGTACCGGCGTCGCAATTCAGCGGCTACAGTTTCCCACCTATCCAAATTAACGCCATGACTTAGTCTCAGCAGTAACCAGAGGCAATGGCTCCAACGCCAGCCTCCAACACATTTGTCGTCGCTCTCCCAAAGAAGCTCGACTTCCACCGTCCAGACGACTGGCAGCCCTGGATCACGCGATGGGATCGCTACCGAGTCATCACAGGGCTCAGCAGGCGAGACAGCTCTGCTCAGGTAATTACTCTCCTGTACGCCATGGGACGCGAGGCGGAGGACGTTCTAGCCTCTCTCAAGCTCAGTGACGAACAAAGCCTCGTCCTCGACTGCGTGAAGAATGACTTTGAAAAACATTTTATTCCACGGCGAAACATTATACACGAACGCGTTACGTTCAACCGCCGAAAGCAAGAAAGTCAAGAGACAGTCGAAAGTTTCGTTACCGATCTCTATAAGCAGGCAGAGAGATACCAATATGGCCCTTGAAAAACGAGCTCATCCTGGACCGTCTCGTGGTAGGCCTCCTCGATACGGCTCTCAGCGAGAAGCTTCAACTCGACTCCGCGCTTACCCTCGAGATCGCGGTGGCTGCCGCGCGAAACTCCGAAGGTGTCAAGCAACAAGACAAAGAAATGCGAGGTACGCAAGGTAAGTCTGTTGACGGCGCCGCCGTCGAACAACTATAAGCTCCGCACGCAGAAGAAAAAACGGAGCAAGAAAACAACGCCGACAGCTCATCCGAAAAAAGGCAACGAAGGTATCCGCTAGCCATGCAGATGATATGGCATTGCTTTGGTTCCCACAACGACGACCTGTCCGGCATCCGGTCAATTATTCAGGTCGTGTAGAAAACAAGGCCACAACGCTTTCGTTTGCCTGTCTTCAAAACATCAAGAGAAACCAGGTACTTCCACAGCAGCTCGCCCATCTCGCCGCACAACGGAAGTGGAAGAGGTTTACCTCGGCGAACTTAAAGACTCTTTAGCTCATGACGCTTGGAGAATCACCCCTTCAGTTGAACGGCATCTCAATCACATTCAAGGTCGATAAGGGCGCCGACGTCACTGTCATGCAGGTACTTTTCAAGTACCCTTGGCTGACTTCAGGGTTGGGACAGATGAACACCGAGTACAAGGTGGTTCTTCGAACAGACGCGAAGCCCTTTGCACTTACGTTCCCGAGGAGGGTGCCACTGGCAATGCTATCACCTGTGAAGAGTGAGCTTTCCAAGATGCTAAAGCGTCAAGTTATAGAGCGCGTCACCGAGGACACAGAGTGGTGCGCTCGATGGTCGTCACAGAAAAAGAGAATGGCCAACTGCGCATTTGCGTAGACTACACCGAGCTGAAGAAGTACCTCGTCCGAGAGCGGGTAATCATGCCCACCGTAGACGAATGGCTGGCGAAGTCTCCGGTGGCACAGTTTTGAGCATACTTGACGCTACAGCTGGATACTGGCAAGCACCTCTGGCAGAGGAGTTGCAGAAATACACGACATTTCTGATGCCGTTCGGACGCTTCACGTTTCTTCGCCTGCACTTTGGAATGTCGACGGCACCAGAGACTTTTCAGCACAAAATGCTGCAAGTCCTCGAGGGAGTGGAAGGCTAAGCTGGCCTGCAAGATAATATAATCATCTGGGGGAAAACCCGGGCCGAGCACGAAGCGAACCTGGTTAAAGTCTTCGAAAATCTCAGCAAGCTCGAGAAGTGCGCCTCTCTACAGCCGACGGTCACGTTCCTAGGCCACATCGTTTCCGGCGAAAGTGTGAGGCTTGATCCTGAAAACGCCGATGCGATCAAACAGATGACACCACCATCAGTTGTGAAAGAACTGAGATCCTTCTTGGGGATGGCAAGCCACCTTGCCAAGTTTTTGCCACACCTGGCACACACAACGAAGTCAATGCGGGATCTCCTCTGTGCCGACGCTGCGTGGCTCTGGGGACCCGACCAGAAGCGAAGCTTAAAAGCAGCGAAAGGAGCTTTAGCGAACGCGCCAGTTCTGACGCACTACAATCCGAAGTAGCTTCTCATAGTCTCAGCGGACGCATCATCTTACGGAATTGGGGCTGTCTTGCTACAAGAGGCCGACGGCAAACGGCTGTTCATTGCCTATGCATCGCGCCGCTCTCTCCCTGAGACGGAGCCACGCTACGCTCAAATTGAGAAAGAAGCGCTCGTGATCACATGGGCCTGTGATCACTTCCGCAAGTACACCTAAGGACTGAAGTTTCACATTGAGATAGACCCTAAACCACTGGTTCCCCTCATCACAACACAACGACTCGGTGAGCTGAGCCCTCGACTGCAGCGATTCCGAATGCGACTGTTCCAGTACGACTACACCATAGGACACGTACCTGGAAAAGCAATGTACACAGCTGACGTGCTCTCACACAAGCCGTTACACGACACAGCCTCCCTTACAAGGGAACTCAACGCCAGAAAGTACGAGCTCCTCACGCTGGAACAGCTTCCAGCCTCCCAAGAAATCCTCGACCGTATCAAGAACGAGCTACAGACAGACCCGGTAACGAAGAGGGTAGTCTAGTACACCCTCCGGACATGGAGGGATGAAATGACGCTTCCTCAAGGAGTTCGCCAGTTCTACGATGTCGCCGGCGAGCTAGCCATACTAGAAGGGCGTTTGTTCACGGGCAATTGACTAGTCATATCGGAAGCCCTACGCTTCAAAATCCTGGAGAAGTTTCACACAGGTCACCAGGTGGTGTCAAAATGCCGCGCCAGAGCACGAGAATCAGTCTGGTGACCAAGCATTCGGCTCCACATCGACCGCTTCGACCGAAGCTGCCCTGTTTGTAAAAAAACACCAAAAACCAGGTCAACCTCCGTTTTTGGCTACTCCACTGCCAAACTACCCATGGGAAGTCGTCGGCATGAACCTTTTTTGTCCACGTAGGCAGTAACAACTTGATTGCTGACGATTACTATTCAAGGTTCTTCCAGCTGGAACCTCTGATGACGACGACGACCAGGGACATCATCGCTGTCCTTGACCCAATGTTTGCACGATATGGAAAGCCGAAAATGTTCCGACCAGACAACAGACCGCACTTTGCCTCACGCGAATTTGCGGTGTTTCTGAAGGAATGTGGAGTGACACAATCAACTTCAAGCCCGTACTACGCACAGAGCAACGGGGAGGACGAGAGAACAGTCCAAACTGCTAATCAACTCCTTAGGAAATCGACAGGCAACCACAAGGCATTGCTGGCTCAGCGTGCGACCCCCGAAATCGAAGATCAAGCGCCAGTGGAGGTACTCACGGGATGAAGACTGCGCACAAGCGTGCCAGAAAATCCCGAATCTCTCCAACCTCGCTGGGACACCACCGACTATCGCTCCAGAAATGCCTGATACAGGAAGAAGATGCGCCAATACTATGACGAGCGCCGCAGAACACGCGAGGTCGACCCCTTTTCACCTGGAACTGCGGTCAGAATTTTGACGGGAGCAGCGTCTTACGGCCACATTCTAGGGCCAGCGCCTCAACCCCGCTCCTACGTGATGCAGACGACGACCGGCACTACGCGGCGAACAAGAGGACACCTGCAACCGGCCGTGGCGCCTACCGTCACCGCGTGTGAGCCGTCCACCTGACCGCTTTGGGGAAGAGTGATGATCCCCCGACACCTCCCCCCCCCCCCAAAGGGGGGAGGTGTCGGGGAATCATCATAATCACCACCGCCGTCATCATCACCGCCACCACTGCCGGGTGACCCTGGACTCTGACCGCTGCCTCCGCGCGTGGACGCTCTCTCTACAAGATCGCGCCCAGACACGCGGTACGACTCGCACCTGTATTGCTATGCCAGAATAAACCTACGCAGTTCAATCAATCTTATCTCGACAACAACAACTACTGGGTATGTCTTTCCGTTGTCCACGTTTACTAGGTCTGACTTCCCACGTCTAGAGCAGCCACGCGAGTTTTCTCGAGCCTACGGGTCTGCGTCTGCTCGGATCACTTGGTTCGAGATCAGATGCCATTTTTCTCTTTATAAACCTTCATACACTAAAATGGAACTGTAAGACAGATCGTCCTAATCATGTTTCCTCCTCAGCAGACAGGGAGCCGAGGCGATAAGTGCTCACAGGTTTCTGTTCTGCAATACGAAGTCGTGATCTTATGCTGCGAACGGAGCAAATCACACCAGAGTGTCCGTGTCGCCGACACGCTGGCTTTCAAAATAGTCGACAGCAAATATCCTCCCTTCTTCTGCCTTTTTGTTTCTGCCTTTACACGCCAAAGCTGACGACAAAGCGTCGTCACATCGGTGCATAGGTGTACTATGCTGCATATATCTCCGTAGAACTACGCGTGGATTGATTAAGAAATTAAATGGGAGGACGGTTAACGCTTCAGCCGAGTCGCGCTTGAAAATCGCGTGAACTGCCCGTGCCGCAGAGGACGCGAGCTCAAACGCGGGTCAGACCGATGATTGGAGGTTGTGCAATCACGGCTGCCGGTGCGGCGTCTATCGCCTTTTCAATCATACAGGAGCGCGTGGCATTGAAGCAAGCAAACCATTAGATAAGTGATTGCTGCAGAAACCACTATTTTTGGTTGGCTATGGATTGCGATATCATTCTTCTAGGACAACGTCAAGGACGACGACGACGTCATCCTCGTCTTTGACGTCGTCTTAGATAACGACGTCAAAGACGACGTCTAGGACAACCTTAAGAACGATCTTTAGGTCGACCTCAAGGACGACGTCGAAGAGGACAACGTCAACGACCACGCCTAGTACGACCTCTATGACGGCCTTAAAGATGACGTCTAGGACGACGTCTAGGACGACCGCAAGGACGACCTCTAGGACGACTTCAAGGTCGTCAGGTCCCTCGAAGAGGGTGCGAATGTAAAGGAGTTTGAGAATGTGAGCTGAAATGGTCTACTGGTCATATATACTGCGCATTAGGAGGCCAGGTATTGAGCATTCTCGACTACTACGTTTTTTTTTAAATACTCACTACTGACTGTTTGTCAGTTCGGCTTCAGGAAACAGAAATATACGGAAACTGCGTTATTGGTGCAGAAGGAAATAATATTAGAAAATTTTGAGAAAAACCTTCTAACGTTGGGAATATTTATAGACTTAAGCAAAGCTTTCGATAGGATAAATCACCAAATTCTTCTAACTAAACTTAAACGTTATGGCATCTGACGTATCCCATTATCGCTCATAACGTCTTATTTAAAATATAAATCCCAATATGTCCTGAATTAGAAATTATGTTTCTACTACTCAACGAATTTACTCCGGGGTTCCTCAGGGTAGTATTCTAGGGCCTGTATTGTTTCTCGCATGCGTGAATGATATAGTAAGCATCGAAAATACCGCTAAATTTATTACGTACGCAGACGATGCTAGCATATTCTTTTCTAGTTCCAAAGAAGAACTACTTACCTCTTTAGAACACGTTTTTCTAGATAAATTAAAAAATTGGATAAATATTGACTCTCTGATTCTTAATACCGCTAAAACTAAGGCACTTCTATTTTAATGTCCGGGATCATATGTTCGAATATCACGTGATTTGTATTTTGGGTCATGCACAATAGAATGTGTAGATACCGTTAAGACTCTCGGTATTATATTTTCTAGTCATATGTCATAGAATAATCACGTAACATACATTCATAAAAAAACTTTGTAAAGGTGTTTGGATTATAAATAAATCTAGGTATATACTCTCCGTAAACATCAAAAGATTAATTTATAATTCCCTTTTTCATTCTGTAATCTGCTATTCCCATTTAGTGTGGGGAACAACTACTAAAAGCAATTTAGACAAATTGCGTCTTTTATAAAAAAAATTTGTTAGAATATTTGAAAATGTACCTCGTGTTTATCACTCTCTTCCTCTTTTTGAAAAAAACATAAAATCATTAATATATAATATGTATTCCTCTATATTGATTTTAAATTACCAACAATGTGTAAGAAAAAATATTAACATAATCTTAGACCTCGCTAAACTAGAAAAAAACGAGTCCATTTACCCATCGCCTCATGGGCCCCCCTGGCGTCTTCCTGTATTTAGAACAAATTTCGGCACTCAGAGATACCGCAACCAATTACCGTTATTGTTAAACTTCCTTTTTTCTCACGACATCGATTTATATACTCTGCAAACATTCGTATCATACAAGAAATTTTGTAATATAAAATCATTATTTACGTTTCTGATAGCCCTAAATGTGTGTACTTAGGTGTATGTATATCTTTTTTGTCCATGTTGAATTAACCTGAGACTGGGGTAGACAAGAAACATCAAAACGTAGAATGTTTCTTCTCTACCCCAGTCTCAGGTTAATTCAACATGATTAATATTCACCAGCTCGCCTACACCCTTACGATTTTTTCGATGATCTTTATTTTTATTGTTATATACAGTGTTTGTTGTTGTTTTTCTTTCTATTTATGTCAGTTCCGCTGCAGCCTTGTCTTAGGGCGCTGGGACCCGTCAAGCTGCAAACGTGCAGCTTTTTTTCCAGCGCCCTTGTCACGAATGTATTTTTCTGGCAGAAAATAAACTGATTCGATTTGAAGAAATCCGGGGGTGGGGGAGCTAAAGAATGCATTAAAAGGACGCGCGAGCGCGCTGCGCGGTTTTCGGCAGCAGGCACGGCACGCCGTCAGCGAGTGCGGCGATGCAAATCGGTCGGTGCTCCGGTGTTATTTGGGTGACGTCACTTCCATGACCAAGTTTCTTGACATTGATCTCCCAACTCCGCCACCCTTCCAAGCTCGGAGAAAGACTTACTTCTACCTCAAAAAACGTGAAGGAGCGTTTTGTAAACACATGTGAGTTATTTCGTAACGCCACGTCATAGCGGCAGTTCGATGACATCTCCAGAAGTAAAACACGCGACATACGCTCTACCGATAAAAAACAAAAAAACCTTTGACAGAGCCCGGCAACGTAGAACGTATACAGTTTACGCTGAGTCAACCGTTTCGTGTCTTTGTTCTTTTCACAAATAAAAAAAAATCTGTATACATGTGCTCTCCGCCGAAGAATGCGAGGACACGACACGGGAAGGCACAAATGGCGGAGGGAAGTGGCGAACCGAAACCAGACGGACGCTCGGCCAGTCTCTGGTAGCGGCGAAGGGAACTTTTGAAGCGGAGGACGAAAATTTTTCTAAAGTGTGAGAGTGTGTCGGAGGTTCCATGAATGGAGCTAGTTTCAGTATAGAAGGGTTTTGATCTTACGGACGGTATCGCTACAATGGCTTAAAGGGGGTAGTGTAGTTATCGCGTAGCCTCCACCATGCATCGGGAACGGCCGCTCCTTGGAAGACGGTGCAGGTGACGGTTCGATCCGCAGCTCCTTTAGGGTGCCTCCATCGGCAGGCAAATAGAGGCATCCTAACATGCTTCATAACTAATATAAATACCTCAAAACAATTATTTGTTTCCAGTGAACTTCCAAGGACATGCTTTGTGTTCGAAGGTGAATAAAAATGCGAAACTAGCAGACAACAGTGTAGTCGACCATAGTATTCGACAGCTGCGAATAGGTCGGAGCTGGCCGGAGCCAAGCTGGCGAAGCGGTCAAGCCGGAGCTATAGCCGGAATGACGGTGCTGCAAGCGCCAGCGCCACCCGCGGCCGTCTTCCAACGCTGTGCCGCTTCTCCGGTTTCGTTCGTTACACCACCCCTTTAAGCCACTGTACTTTCGCGTCACCGGGTCGTGAACAACACGCCTGTAGCTTGTCCGATTCATGTTTTGAATTAAAGTAAAAACGCCAACTCAAAAAAAAAAAGACTTTACAAATTATGAGAAGCTGTTGATTAGTCTTGATTAGTCTCTAGTGGTGATTTTTCATTTATACACATAGATTTTTCTCGTTTCGTCCGTAAGTTAGAGTTTTCTATGTGAACAAGCACGTGTTCTTATTCCTCGAATCTCCTATCTGACTGGTTTAATCGATGCTATATATTGCTCCGTCACTCTGCATTGAAGTACGGGTGATGTAACCGTATAGCGTTCTACCTTTTTGATGACTTTACGTTATTATCAGCAATTTTTTTTTATATATAATCTTGCGCTCGTTTGTTGCTTTTTAGTAAATAAGTATTTATGTTCTTATATTGAGAATGTGTATATCTTCTCGTGACGGTACAGCCATGGTCAAATTAAGTGCGAACAGCGGAGCGTGTACCTTCCCAAGCACCTAGAAGCTTTTAGCGGAACTTCATGGCACTTGTCCGGCGAGATTATTATCGGTGTTTTCCGCCGTGGAATTATCTTCACTCCTGGTTACATGTAGAGCGATATTCACAGTTTGTGCACCCTTGAACTGCTGCTCTCCATATTAAAAACGCCGTCAGTGATCGGATGTAAATGAGATCATGCAAAATTGTGTCTTGTCATCTGTAGTGCGGAGTGATTTCAATCTTGTTTATTTGATTCAATCGACGAAGGTCGTAGTGTATTGCAACATAATGATTACATTCGTAGCACACAAGTCACACTGCAAGGGACATAATCGATAACGACGCGCCTTCTAAACAGAAGTTGAACGGCTTAAATTGAATGACTAAGCGGAATCTGTTATAAAAATACGCAGCTCCTACGGCTGCAGGATATGTTGCAGCAATGTCACAAATTTTAATGAAGGAGCGGCATGACTTTCGACGCCGACCACTAAAATCACGGCGTTATGGCAGCGCCGTTGGCGGTTAATAAAGCCCGGTTCACACAGTTTCGTTTGACTGCGTTTGACTGCGTTGCGGCAGCGAGACACCAGGACATCCCTGCTGCTTATATCGCGTGCCAAGAAGATTCCTTGAATTGGATTCCACGCTTCATACGAAGCACAGATGTGCCGGTGACTCGCTTTCGGTTCTCGCCGCAACGCAGTCAAACGCACTCAAACGCAAGTGTCTGAACCGGCCTTAACAGTGTTAAAATTTGTCGCCAAAAATAAAATTAAACTTGCCTCGATGACTCGATAACCTGCTGCGTGCGTGTGTAAAGGCCGGTTCAGACACTTGCGTTTGAGAGCGTTTGACTGCGTTGCGTCGAGAACCGAAAGCAAGTAACCGGCACACCTGTGCTTCGTATGAAGCGTGGAATCCAATTTAATGACTCATCTTTGTCTTGGTTTCTCGCAGCCGCAACGCGATCAAATGCAGTCAAACGCAACTGTCTGAACCAGGCTTTATGCTACGCTTGCTTGCTTTGAGTGGTTTCGAACGCGCTGAGCACGTGACACTCTCGTCATCTCCTGGTTCATCAGAATCATCAAGACGAATTTAAATTCTTTAGGAGTAGAGTTTCACCAGCATGTTTTACCGAAGTGTTTTTAAGGGTTGTGAATCAATTACGGGTGCGTGCAGGGTGCGTGCAGGCTTATCTTGTAACTGAAGTAATCGCAATTAAGGGTGGTTTATCGCTCCTCTTATGCCACTGTTATACGTGCCGTTTCAACGATCAATGAGCAAACTACTATTGAATGAATCGCGATCGAGCGGTGTTAAGGCCGGTTCTCACATGCAGCGAAGCGCTGATGTAGCGCTGCTCACGTGTTGTGAGCTACTTATCGTTTGCCTTGAGCGACAGTTTTGAAGGTGCGATAGAAAGCTGGTGAACGCTCCCCTCAGCAAGCGCTTAGCGCAAGGTCAGCGCTATGCTTGTAGCGCTCCGCTGCATGTGTGAACCATCCTTTACACGGCAGTGCCAACTTCCATCAAGCCGCTAACGATCATTGTGTTCAATCGAGCTTGCTACCTCAGTTAACTGGTAAGGGTTCGCCCCAATGGAGATAAAGATGGCGGCGTCCGCCGCAACGCCGCCGAGGGCCAGCGCCAGCGAAGCACTTACTATTCTGGAAGATGGCGGAGGTATCTAAAAAGTATCGCAGCAGCAGATATTGTAGGAAGAAATATGATTCGGGACAAGAGCTGCCTCAAGATGATCGCGGAACGTCGCGGAGATCCACCCTCGGCGAGCGCGGCCATTTTGATATCGGTGCCAATATCACATTACATTGCGAAAAATACCTCGAAGGTACATAAGGCATTTTGCTTGTAAATACAATGCAGTGGCCTGGAGTTAAAATATTCGAAACAAAAAATATAATACTCTGTTTGATGTGTTACTTTTTATTCTTCGCATTAAGTGAAACTGGAGAAAATCAATCGGTTTCATCATTAGCTGTGCAATCCAGCCATATCAAGAAATTTTTTTTCTCAATGAATGTTTTCAGTTTCTAATCTGACTACGTCATAGTTTGTCGATCAAGTTACGCACTGTGAAGCGGGAGCCTTAGTCGTGCCTTTTCACCTTCTGCTCCGCTTTGTCTGTTGAACTTTGCTCGCGCAGCCCACTACGTCGAGGAAAGACTGGAAAGCCTGGAAGGCGACTTAGTGGACTGTTTTGGCTACAAACCGTACCCTGCGTGAGTGAGGACAGCGACGAATGCACAACTCAACTGCCTACTGTTTCAGACATAATTTATCACTCAATGTTCTATTGCTAATGTATGTCTGGCGCTTGTTTCAGGCAAAATATTTGCTGAAAAGGTTTATTGTGAGCGTGGTAGACCTATGTATGTCAACGCCGGATGATTATTAAATAGAAACAAATAATCAAAATCGTGAATGTAAAAGCAAATCTATTTCTATATTATGTAAAAAAAAAGTACTAACGACGATAGGTATTGTAGGTGCTGCTGGTGTACTTTTCTTTGTTTTTCAATCCCAAAGGAATTATTACTCTATCTGGCTGCCACTACAACTCAGAAAGTAGAAGAAAGCGAAAGTATGGAACCGAGCTGGTTAGGAAACATTATAATCTAAATTCACTGTGAAATAAGATATAGGTCAAGAAAAAATCACAGTTTATATTTTGTGTCGCCTTGTCTGTTTTTTTTTTTTTCCAAATCTCAGGGTCTAGAGTATAATTAAAAAGTGAAATAACTTTCTAAATACTTCGAGTTAAGCCCAGTCAAACCCGTGCCCCCACATCCTTCGACCTCGGAGGAGCAACGTTTACATCTTCGGTTTGTAACTCACTACAGGAGTCCACAATATTGAACAATACAAGTGTCATGATACTTTTGTTTTTCTCCTGGGAATTATTCTGGCAAGAGCAATCCATTATACTGAGAAAAAACTCGGAGTGAGCTAGAAAAGAGTGCCTCTTGGCGTAGCAAACATTGGGCGAGGATTCACATTTCGGCCCCGAAGTACGTCCCACGGGAGCGTCCTATTGGGTGTCTCGGGTTTTCGCAGCGTCGGCCGACCCCTGTCAGCGTGTCACAGCGCCCCGACTCGAGCGTCGTCAGGAAGCACACCCCTTGTGCTCCTTCCCGGCGAGCCGCTGCGAGTGTTCGGCTAAGAGGCAACACCTCTTGCCGGCCGAGGAGACGACGTCTCCCCACGCTCGAGTGCGTCCTCCGTTTATTCTCAGCACAGACTCGTCGGAAACGGTGCGTTCAGTGCCCTTCACGTGGCGTGGAAAGCTGACCCGTGTCGATTCTGATGGACAGGCCGCCGGGGGAAACGAGTCGCTCCTGAGCTCTGCTGCCAATCGGGCATGACCACGAGGAACGTCGAGGGAAAGCTAAACAAAGGAAGTCCTTCGCTGATTGGGTCTTGCGAGGAACGCCTTACATGCTGAGCGTTGCTGGTGATTCGTTGTCTTTTTCGGCGACAGTATAACCACTTTGTTTTGTATTGCGAAAAGCGACGACTAATATATTTTAGACAATATTTTATTAGGAAAAGAGGAAGGGTATTTATTGTATTTCTATAGAACCTGTTCAACGGCTGTACTCTATGAGCATTATGATCTAACAGCGTGCAAAAGACCAAGGAACACACAATAAGAGTTACACGTTAAAGGAGCACTGCAAAGAAAACCTATTTTTTCATAAAAAGCATGATCAACACGAAGTAAAAAAAATACTAGCAAGAAAAAAAAAAGTCGAGCAATATTTACGTTGTTAGACGAAATGTAGATGTCGAAGTTGGAGGCTAAAGCTCGCAAAGCCACGCCCCGTGCTTACAAGGTGCTTACATCTCTCATTGGATGTAGATATGATTGACGTGTGAAATGGCTGTAAAATTGTATCTCCGTTCCGTAATAGTATTTTAATCAGCAGTTTTGTTTTTGTTTAATAAACAAATATTCTAGATAGATTCATTGTTGTTTTCAAAAGCATCCCAAGATTGCCTTTTCCGCATATATGTGAAGCGATGATAAACATGACTGCCGGCGTCTGCGGAGTACGCCGGCAGTCAGTTTTACAAGTGCGAATCGTTCTGCTCTCACCGAAATGTTCAAAGAAAGATCTTCTCAACCGACATAGTTTGCATTAAACAACGATGGCAAGTACGCGCCTTCGGAAGAGCTGTGCGGGTGCTTGTTTTTGTAGCGGAACTGGCCTCGTCAACTATGTTACTCGATGTGGCTTGATTTGTTCGTTTTCGCGTGTTGATTCTAAATGAAGAAGTTAGTTCCCCTAAAAGCGGCCTCACTGTTTTGTGAATTGTGCAACCATCATGATTGCAAGCATGGTTTTAATACCAAGAAGATAGCTATACAGGTTAGTTTGCGAGCCATTTGGCTGGAGGCAATCGGGTGTTCGGGTCGCATCAAGTTAGTCCTGCTCCGTAATTTCCATTAGAAAGGCAAGTAACCCACAGGTTTCTCAGTGCACTTGGCCCGCCAAAGCATATATTTGAGGTCGCGTTATAACCGAGCGTCATAACGCCCCCTCACCTTCCTCGCGTATGCCATGCGAAAAAAAAGAAGCTGAAAGAACTGGATATTTATTTTGTTGCTTTGTTTAGTCCTCTCCGTCGATTTTTGCCGTACATCGACAGACGCTAAAAGACGCTTGTATTGGACCGTCACTCGTGCATAGGTGGAACGCTAGAACAGCGCTTTCATGATCGAGTCTTGCGATCGTTGTAGAATTGTTTAGACGGGGAACAGCAGATGGAAAAAGGCGAAAACGGACACCGACAAGCAGTTTTCATGTCCGCGTCTTAGAGGCATTGTAGACGACGATAGACGGTGGTGCAATAGTAAACGATAACGAAGCGGCCGCGCGTCTGCTCGCACGACTATGAGGCGGTGTCAGACGCCAGACTAGACGCACCAGCGACACTAGACGCACCGGATGTCGCAAAAGGGAGACATTAGACTTTCCAGCATGTTCGGGCGTGAAGCCAAGTCAATCTATAGTAAAGGGCGGGGCAAGTGATCTGTGGGCGGGGCTTAAAGCGGCCGTGACCTCTATCTACATTTCGTCTAAGAAACAAATATTGCGCAAAATTTATTTCTTTTTTCATAAAATAATTAAGAAAGGAAATACGTGTCCCAAATATGCTTAAAGCCGTTTTTCATTGCAGTGTTAAAAAAAAAAACAAAAAAACGTCAGACGTACTCCGCTTAGAGGCGCAATGCACAAATCAATCCGCCATGGAGGTAGGAAGCTTCTGGAGGCGACATGACATCAGCAGAGGTGAAGCCGGGGAGACTTCCGGTTTAGAAAAACACGCCCCCAACGATGACCACAAACTACCAAACCAAAATACGCTATAGTACAGAAATGGCAGCTGATTTGGCGCCGATTTCTGATTTGGTAACCAATGGGTGCATTCCCACCGACCGCGACCTCTACTTTTATTTTTACTTGAGTATTTCTCATTTGGTTGACATGAGCCGGTATATCGCCTTCTCTTCTTCCTAACTCCGTGGCCTCCGCCATCGAGAAAATAGTGCGTCGTCTGCTCGGCAATATCGGCGACATGGGTTTCAGGGCTTATAGGTTACAGCGCACAAAAGAAGTCACTCAGTCACATGAATTTTCTGAATTCAGGTTTCAGGCGCGAGCGGATGGGGGTGAAGCTCGCTACCGCTGAAGTTGGACGACATCGTCAAAACTCGCGAGGCAGCATTGGCACCTGCGCCACTTGGCTCGATGCGGAGAAGTGTCTTAAAAAAAGTTTACCTCGTGCCGTCGATTTCATCGGTCGGACACAATTTTGACTTTGCCCCACGGAGCCTTTGACGCCGTAGCGTGTGACAGTGGAAGAATCGACACAAGGGCTCGCAAGGGCGCCATGTTTGGTAGATAAAAATACTAATCTCAAAGCGTCATATTTGGAGGCATCCTTCATAATAATAAAGTAACTTTGTTCTGTCTAAAAGCCCATTCAGGCTCGAGCGTTTGCTCACGTTTTCTTATGTTACGTTACGAGTCACCGGTACATCCATGCATCGAACGTCGCGTGCGAAGTCACTCTTTGAATTTGCTGCTACACCTCCTACGAATAACGGATGTTCCAGTGACTCTCGACGACATCACTCTGTGGTGTCGTTCGGGGAGCGACGGGCAGATCGAGGAAGGCCTTCAGAGGGCGGCCGACATCGCGGCGGAGTACGCTCGGAGCTGCGGTCTTCGCTGCGCCCCAGAGAAATCTGAATTGCTAATACTGCACAACCCGCGGGAAAAGCAAGTCGAACACATCAACATCCTGGTCGACGGACAAGCGGTACCAAAACCCAAGGTGGTGAGGATCCTGGGACAGCACATTCCGCAGGGTCTGGGGAACAAGGCGACGATAGAGTTGCTGGAGACTATGGCCACGCAAGTGGGCGGAATGATGCGAAGGATTAGGAACAAGAGACAAGGCATCAAAGAGAAGGAGGCGGTCCAGCTTATGCAGGCCTTCATTGTCTCAAGGCTAACTTACGGGACTCCCTACCTAAAGCTAAACAAGACCGAAATGAACAAGCTGAACGCTATCCTCAGGAAGGCATACAAGAACGCTCTAGGATTGCCGGAATGGACAGCCACGAACAAGCTGCTCAGGCTGGGGGTACACAACAGCATGAAGGAGCTTCACGAGGCCCAGATAATATCGCAGCTAAAGAGGCTGGACGCTACCACCAATGGAAAATGGCTGCTCGACAGACTTGGTATGGCAGTCCCGGGGGGCACCCAGGTTCCCGAGGGGGAAGGAGAAATAGACTACGACACGAGACAGAAGTTCAAGATCAGCAAACTTCCAAAGAACATGCACCCGGAACGGGACGAAGGACGTCGGAGAGCGCGGACCGCGGCGATCGCTCACTCATGGGACAACAGAGAGGGGACTCTCTACGTGGACGCCGCCGGACCATCACTTGGAGTGGCTGCAATCGCCGTGGCCAGTGCTCAAGGGAAGATTATTCGAGTGGCCTCGATTCGGGTAGATTCGGCGGAACAAGCGGAGGAGGCGGCCATTGCCCTCGCCGTCAGCTGCAATCCCCGAGCCACGGTGATCACCGATTCGCAGAAGGCCTGCAGAAATTACGCTCGAGGCGTTTTGGGAAGACCTGCGTTACGCATATTGAAGAAAGTTCAAGTTCAAGCCATGGGAGTGCATCTCATATGGGCCCCGGGTCACATGGGGCATACAGGAAACGAGGTGGCTAACGCCGCGGCCCGAGCAGCTCTTTACCGGGACTCGTCTCCATGTCCATTGGAACCCGCGCCGGATATGCCTTACAACAAGTACTTGGCAACTCTGCGACAAGTAAGGAAAGAATTTCCTGCACCGCACAAAATTCTTAGCAAAAAAGAAGAGTTTATTTGGTGAAGGTTACAGACGGACACGGTCACTACACCGACAAAACTCCACACCTGGTACCCAGAGCGCTTTCATTCGGCGAGCTGCCTCTTCTGCGGGGCACCTTGGGCCGACGTCCATCACCTGGCATGGGTGTGCAAGAAGATACCTGGTCTGACCCCGTTGGAGGAGCCCAAAAAAGAAGAGTGGGAAGCAGGGCTGCGCAGTGAGGAAGCCGACAAGCAGAAGCTGCTTGTGGGTAGAGCCGGCGAAGTCATCCATGCGATTGGAGCCCTGGACTAGGGGCACCCACCCTCTCTTCACATCTCTTTTATCCCCCTACCCTCCCCCCTTCTCTCACTCTTTATCAATAAACAATGTTTTCAACAACAACAACAGTGACTCTTCACGTAAGCAGACGCAAGCTTCCGTAACATAACGCAAGTTATGCGAACGGTGCTGTGTGAACCCACGTTAATCCGAGACGTCAAAATATTGTTTGTAGGACTCGCTGCGCGAGCTTCGGGATGCGCGATATTCGCGGTTGGTAGTCGTGCGATGACATCAGCAGAGAAGTAAACCAAGTCCGGTGTGCACGCGAGCATGGCAGTGGCCAAACTCGAGCACTTCACGCAGCGTGCCGCTCAATAGCGCTGATCGCGACATTTTTACGAGCGCAACAAACTCTCTTCGCGAAGGAAGATACCGCCACGCTTTTGGTACCTAACTGAAGCAAGGATTGAGCAAACACGAGCGAATAAAGCCCCTTCATGATTCAAAAGTAGCGCAAGGTGCGTCGATGCACGACGCACGTGCAACGTGCAGCCCTTGGGAAGATCATGGCGGCACAGCGCAGCAGTGAGTTAGATTTCAGACGCCATGTTCTTCCAAAACTTCCGCGCGGCACGAGTTTTTAGCATTTCCACAATAATGAATGGCACCACTTTTCCGAGGATAGAGGGGCTTTACGAGCGAAGGCATAAGCGCGACATAGTGCGGCGGAATCGGCGTGATGGTCCCGAGTCTTTAAGCCTGTTCGCTGGACCAAGCGCGCATATCGAACACGTCAGCGCCGACAGGCGCGTTTCATTCTCATATCATCAGACCGAAATCATCCAGAAGAAATACACATATTTCTCCCTTGCGGAAACTTTTGACCAGATTTGGGCCTCTCTCTTTGTGAAGCACATTGTCGCCTGATTGAACACCAGAAGTGTATCCCATAACAACCTAATCGCTGTTCTTCTTTGCTCTTCTTATAGGGGTGTTGAGGCACAAACAATTAAGGCTTTCCACCTCTGAAATTGGCTTGGTTCCACGCACACTTCAGTCTTAACGGCAGATGTATGCAGCCGCCACCAGCGTACGCGTCTCTATTTTGTTGGTGCTGATATGAAACCCCCGGAGACGCGGTGGCGCTTTCTTTGTTTTTATATGAAGACTTGAAATAGCTTCTCCGGGCTCAATCACTCAACGTCTTCCTTTGACTTTTACTGCGGCGCCGTTTTGAGTTTCGCTGTTGCTTTGCATTTCTCCCGTACTGGCTTAAAATTAAAGAACCAAAGTTAACATTCATGTTTCGACAGAATATGGCCGGTCTGCCTAAAAGTATGGCGACGAGTTTCCGCAGTAGGTGAGATATTTTGCCTGTGCTGCTAGCATGGCGTATTTAACGTCCATCACGCTGTAGTAGTTCACGACATGACGCCAGCAAGATGCTTATCTACATGATCCAGATTGTGTTCGTGTGCCGAAGCACGCGCTTCTAGAGGCGTAAAACCGTGATAATGCATATTACAAAAGACGGTCCGCTGAATGTTTGAAGCGAGTTTCGCTCTGCTATGGCAGTCCTGTCACATTGATGATACAAAAACTCTCTGCAGATATGTTCGAGGCGTACATATGTATTAGTCAAACATGCATAGAGTATGCCGCGTTCGCAGATAATAGTTTTATCGTGACTGCAGTGAACGTCTTTTGTAAGATGCATGAGCAGTGGAACTGCTGCTTCCTAGTTTCAGATGGTTTTTGCTAGACACTGTCGATAATCAAGTCGTTTTTTGCCTCACCTCTTGGGAAACGCAGGACGATTATACAGACTCAACTTTGCAAACCAAACTCGAGTAGGCAGTGACCAGAGGTTCGCCAGGGTCGGCGTCCCTCGGCGTCGCTGACAACGAGCGAGCGTAACGACTTTATCAATGACTGTTGCTAAAGCCCTAACGTGATGTGCTCTGAACTGATTTGTTGGCCGTAGCATTATAAATTTATCACCGGTAATATGTTCGTAGAGCATGGAAGAAGAGGTTTACTTCCGGGTGCATATGCCCCCTTTTTGCATAAAGTAACATTGACGTTGCTCGCATCCTTAAGAGATAATGTGTTTATAGGCTGGATTTTATGCGGAAAATATTACGTTCGATAGTGACGAAATAGTGCTGCACGCAGTAGTAAAGTAGTAATGGAAGCTTGTTCGTAATCCGACATGTGTAAATAGCGCACATGACAAGGAGGAAGAGAAACGATAGGTAGAATATAAAAGAGCTCAATCCCACCTGGTTTATTTGGAAAGAGAAGAAAGAATAAGCTTCATAAATGAACCCCAAGGAAAAGCACAGGGGAAAAGGAAGGAGAAAATGTGGATAATATAGGCTAGGCATTGTTCAGTTAAGCGAAAAAATAATAAAAAATAATAGAGCACACGAAAAAAAAAGTGGAAAAAAAGGAGAAAAGAGAACTAAAATGCACTTTGTTCACTCCAGGCCTGCCAAAATCACTCGTAGGCGGCGTTCGATAAGAAGGTGCCATCCTTTGCACTCAACAAGCAAGACAGGACTCACGTATTGCTGCCCTATATATATATATATATATATATATATATATATATATATATATATATATATATATATATATATATTTAATTTGATAGACCTCAAAGATATTTCAAGGCAGTATCATTTTTTTATAATTCCTATGTATAGGTGTGTAAAGGCCGGTTCAGACACTTGCGTTTGAGTGCGTTTGACTGCGTTGCGGCGAGAACCGAAAGCGAGGCACCGGCACATCTGTGCTTCGTATGAAGCGTGGAATCCAATTCAAGGAATCTTCTTGGCACGCGATATAAGCAGCAGGGATGTCCTGGTGTCTCGCAGCCGCAACGCAGTCAAACGCAGTCAAACGAAACTGTGTGAACCGGGCTTTAGAAAAGGTCGGTGGGGACTGGCAGGAGAGACAGTGTGTATACTCCGTTCACCCATAAGCTAAAAGAAGAAACTCGGTCTTCAACGCGAGCTTGCTGGCTTCCTCGGTGCTTTGTTTGCGCGTGCCTGCGCGTTCACACTTCTGTTAGCAAGGGCAGGGAGCACGCGCTGAGGGCGGAGCTTCTAGTCTCAGCTTAAGGGTGAGCGGAGTATAGGCACGTGCGCTCATATGAAAGCGTGATTGTAATAGCAGTGTCCCCAATCCGGTTGCTGATGTATCTTTCTGTCTGTGCTAAATAGTAAATAGCAACCGCCGCATGGTACGGGGAAATTATAAATTAGCCCTTCCGCGCACGAAACAAACGTGTTCTTGTGTTTATTGTGGCATGCGATTCGTGAACGATTGTCAAATATTTGCTATATTTTAGCTAATGTTTGGGGTCAGAGAACACCATGAAAAATGCCTGGGAAAGACCCGATGCCTCAAGGCGCTCAATCTGAGACTTACAACTTTGATTAACAGCATGGTAGCAGGACTTTGCCAGGGTCCAGCCAAGAATAAATATGGCTCTGCCCCTTTTGAAGAGCTTAGAATGAGAGAATGTGTATGGCAGTATGTCTTTCTTTGACCGGGGAGAAAATGACCAGCGTAGGTGATTGGCTTGGGCTGAAAACGGGAGAACCAAAAATTGCAGGGTTCCATCCTTAAGTTGCTCAAACGTAAAATTTAGTCCTGAACCGAACCTATCAAAGGGTTCCAAACGTAAAATTTAGTCCCGAACCGAACCTATCAAAGGGTTCCAGAACTTGGTTTACGACATTACTCTCCGCCCCTTTCTCGTACACAATAAAAACGTCATCAACGTAGCGAAACACTCCTTGTAGTGAAAGGGCCGCTATGGGAGTCGTGAATACTTTGATGAAACTTTGACAAAAAGTATCGCTGAGAAAAGGGGCTATACATGATTCAATTCAAATCCCGCACTTTTTTAGGTAAAGATCATCCTTCCACCCTATGCATGTAGACTTGAGATAAAAAATTAAAAGCTAGAGGAAGTCCTCTATGGGGATGCAACTAGCATTTCGGAAGCAGGGTTCACCGTTACCTTCAATACATGATTGAACTGAGGCGAGCAGGGATGGATTGGGGAATGTAAGAGAAACGATCTTCAACATCTCTAATAAAACGACATGATGACTGCCTCTAACCGCTCATTCACACTGGAAGCGGATCCGCGTTCGCAAGGCGGTTGCGAACGGGACTGTATAAAGATTCAGTACAGTTGCACGCGCATTTGATGTCATCGAATGCGCGTGCAATTGTACTGGATCTTTATACAACCGCATTCGCAACCGCTTTGCGAACGCGGATCCGCTTCCAGTGTGAATGAGCGGTAAGACCGCAGCGATTCAACCACTGTCAGAGAATTCAGTAGAAGAAATGGATCTGTGAGGCTTGAGCTGGAGAGGTGGTTTTGGAGGAAGGCGGCCACTTGGTCCTGTCGTGTACCTCACGCAGTGACGATGGCTCGGAACGGGCAGGTCTTCTTATGCGTATTGTCCGAGAAAAAAAGCTGGAGGTGTAATCCCTCCGCTTTCTTGATAGCCCCCGCGAGTAGGGTTTGACATCATGCTGCAGAGCTGCATTGCCCTGCGTTTGGCCTCTTTTAGGTTAACAGGCTCTGGGCGAAAGTTATTTGTCACTACTGCATTGGCCCGGTCTTGGTACATTCCTTCTGGGATGAGCAAAAAGATAGTTCCTTACTTTATTCTAGCTTGCGTAGCTGAGAGTCCACTGCAAATTTGACCACTGGCAGGGAGTCATGGAGACGTGTAATGCGAGCAGGTATGCTACATAGAACACCTACACATTCATATCCACACCGCGGTCTGAATTCTTCAATCGCTCGGTCTGACACACTTCGAGTTATCTTCAAAAGCTAGGGAGGTTGAAGATTAGTTGACATGCAAAACTTGGGTACAAGGCTTAGGACCGTACCTATTGAAGGTAGAACTTGTATGCCCCCGAATGAGGAACACTGTACGTTGAAGTTGGAACCTTCTTCCATGTTGCTAACTTGCATTGAACTTTCTGCCACAAGTACTCAGCTACATCTCTCACGAACTTTTTAAAATCAAAGAAGGACGTTCGATGTCTCCGTTAAGCTCCCTTTGCACGGCACATGCCGTACACAGGCAATACTTTAGGAACCGGGCTTGCCGGTAGTACTCCGACCTTAAAGGGGCGGTGCAACGATTTTATGATTAAAAGAATTTGCATCTTGTCATTTTTAAGTTGCTTATCGTGTCCCGGAGGATTGAGAAAACACCTCCTTCATTAAAAATGTCGCGATTCCGCTGCACAATCGCAAAGCAAAAGTCGAGCTTTTTTCGCCCACCTGCAGCCCCAAGTGGCAGCCGAAGGAACTACGGCGAAAAGATTACGTGACCTCGCTCGGCTCTAAGCTGCAGCATAACGCCCGCTAATGTCAGCAGAGAGAGGGAGAGGAAGCGTCCTCCGAGATAGCACACGGGAACCTACACGGCACTCCGAATGACGTCACTGGGAGTGCGACCAGGTGTGACCCTGAAGACTGGGAGTGAGTTGAGGGGTGCCCGAAATGCCAATATTTATCGTTTTTTTACGCAAAAACTAGGACACGCAGGCGAAATCGGTTTTCTGTTCTTTACTTCAGAAGTGTCAGAGGGCAACTTCCACAAATCTTTGACCGAAGTCCGGAAATCGTTGCACCCCCCCTTTAAGATTTTGCGTTTTTCCTTGGTCTGTCTCGTTGAGGGCGCATAAATTCCGCCAGGCCAAGTAATTCTTGAGGGCGCGTACATTATTGTACGTGCTAAGCGCCTACCGTTTTACTGCAGATGCATGGGTGGCTAGGTTCACCAGAATGTCAGGATTAATGGAAGTAAGATCGGAGAAGAGAGAAGAAGGGTTCGTTGCACAAGAAATAAGCTCTAGTAAAGTAGTAATTTGAGCTACTTGGTAAATAGACATGGTAAAACAGAACACAGAACACGAAGGAAGAGAAAGGACAGGTAGAACGAAAAAGCGCTGACTGCCAACTGATTTATCTTGAAAGAGGAGCAAAAAAAGAACTAAAAAGCTGTAGGAATTAACTTTACTTGAAAGAAAAAAAAAAAAATGTAAAACAAAGAAGAAGATAATATAGGCTAGGTATGATTGATTTGAGCAAGAAGAAAAGAAAAAATAATTAAAAAGGCACTTCGTTGCTTCAGGACGAAGAAAATCACCGTCTGTCGGTGTTCACTAAAACTCCTCCTCCTTTGCGCTCAAGGACAGAGAGGGATGGCTCACGCATTGCTGTCATTATTTTGAATTTGAAAGGCCTCAAAGATCTACCGACTAGTACGATCTTGATATTGACGCGCACGCACCTGACCGAGCACGCGGCGAGCTCGTGGCCTAGCGGTTATCGCGCTTGCCTTCCACGCAAAAAGCCAGGATTCGATGCCTGGCCGCAGGTACACATTTTTGTAGCCTCTGTAATGTGATGTGCTGGTAAATTCGAGAACCGTGTTGCTTGTTCTAGATCAGAATGTTATACGCTCGGAATATTGTAGGCCGACTGTTGCAGAAGGCTATGCGTGTAAAAAAAGCCGGAGTCAGTCTCGCCCCAGTGTTCGATCGTGATGTTATGCCAACTTCGACGCCCACGACGCTCTGCTGTTATCTTCTGTTTCCTTTTTGTTTTGGGCACAAGCTCGCCCCATTAAACGTTTCAGAGTCCTCGGTTATTCGTTGTCCGTCACCTCGTCATTTGTGACAATGTTTCACGAAAACAGTTGTGGCCCAAAATGTCGGGCTGTACACTGGCAGAATAGACAGTGTGTAGGCGGGTGCCCTGCTATGGTGTCGTGACGGGAATAAAAATCTTCTCTAAGCCGGTCGTTGATGCACCTTTCAGTCGGCCCTATATAGCAACCGCCACACGTTTGGGATCTTAAAAACTACTCCTTCCATGTAGGACACAAACCTGTTTTTTGTTTTTCTAGTGGCATGCGGCTCGCGAACGATTTTCAAATACGGAGCCGACCTTTGCACGTATCTGAGCTACCCTTTGGCGGCAGAGAACACTACGGAAACCTCATGCGCGTTAGCTACTTATTTCAAATTGTGGGACTGTTTATGCAGGTGCGGGACTACAACCGGGTGCTTTTTCTTGTATGTTTTGTCTGGTACTGCTATCCCCTTTAACCTAAAGAGGACCCCATAACCTCTATGAGAATTGCCCGGGGACAACCACATGCCTTTAGGAGTTCAAGCTGAGATTTACAACATTCCTTAACAGCATGGTAAAAGGGTATTGCCAGGGCCGAGCCTAGATCGGAGATAACTATGCCTTTTTGACAAGCTATATTATCTTCTTTTTTTTATCTCATTTGCTCTCACTTGGTGTTTACAGTCAAACGCCGTTACAACGAACGCTTCTACTACGAAATAGCCTGTACAACGCTTTAATAGCCTGTACATCTGCTTTATTGGGGTCATTAAAGGGGTACGGAAACAAAAATTGAAATATTCAAATTTCGTTCGGAAATGAGTCAAGCATGACGGGTAATAACCGTAAATGATAAACGCACGTTTGTATTTTGAAAGATTGGCTATATTTTTTTTCCAAACGTTGCACTCGAGCAAGCGCTCGAAGAGAAGCGAACGGAGAGCGCGATGCGTCATGGGATATCCGGCGCAAACAAAAACAGAAAGAAAAGATTCCCCGCATTCGTGACGTAGCAAGGCTGGCGGGGTTATGAGCTTTGCCCTTGGTGGCGTTGTCAGCGTTGTGGTGGTGCCAATAGCGTCAACGCGTTACAACCGAGCCGTTCGAAGTACCCGTGGGGTGACGAGCGTGTGGCTGGCCCAAGGAGCACGTAGCTTCCACAGCACTGTCAGCTTAGGGCTGAACGGGGTGGGGAAAGCAACTTTTGTCCGAGTTTTGAGCGACTGGCTAATCTTCTAGGGTGAGAATGAGTGTATCCGGGTGCACAAACGAGGGTCCGAGAAAGAGGGGAGTCCACCCTTTCCGTCTTCTTGGACTGTTTGGTTCAATGCGCGATTTGTGAGTTGAGGAGGAAAGCTAAGAAGGAAAATGTTGAAATGCCAAAGAGCGGCGCTGCTCCGAAGGAATCTGCTACGTCACGACTACGTAGCAAGTTCCCCAACGTTGCTAGATTACCTCCCGAATAATCTCCGCATGCATCCACAAGGTGCACATTGAAAGATTGTTTATTTAGCTTTAAAATTAGTTTTGTTGTGCCTTTCAACGGAAGACTGGTGTTTTTGAGGTTAGGGTGCAACATGCAACACATTCAAGCTAGAAAAGGAGCGCTGTAATTTCGTTTCCCTACCCCTTTAAAGTGCGCGACGGATATAACGAAGTGACGTGTATAACGAAGAATTATCGCGGTCCCACACGCTTCGTTATACAGGCCGTTTGACTGTATTTCAGAAGCCCCTTTTTTTCTCCTCCTTGAAAGTAAATCAGTTGGTAGTAAGCGCTTTTTCGCTCTACCTGTCCTTTCTTTTCCGCAGTGTTCTGTGCACTGTTTTACCATGTGTTACACAAGAGCCAATGGAACATAAAACATATACAGTCAAACGAATGTATAACGAAGCGTGTGGGACCGCGATAATTCTTCGTTATACACGTCACTTCGTTATATCCGTCGCGCACTTTAATGACCCCAATAAAGCAGATCAACAGGCTATTAAAGCGTTGTACAGGCTATTTCGTAGTAGAAGCGTTCGTTGTAGCGGCGTTTGACTGTATAGCATGTAGAAGGAAACTTCTAAGGCTCGATCCCAAGCATATAGAAGGCATACTCAGTCATAAAATTGCTTGCATATTTATAACTAGGCAAAATTAATCGCAAACTGCGAGATTCACCAATGGGATCAGCGGGAATCGAACCCTGCACCATGCGATACACAGTCCGACAACTTCGCTCGGTGGCATGAGGCGGTTTTTTATTTCCTCATTGCGCTAAAAAAAGGAGGCGAAAGAGAGTGCAAGCAGCTGAACTAAGTAGGACTTGCCGCCGACGGTCGCCTACGATAGCACTCGAGTGTCTCTGGCGAGCGATACTTAGTCCAGCATACTTGGTATGCAGGCGACCGTTGGTGTGCGTAGCTGGCTCCCGAATGACAAATCGTAGCTCCCCACGTGGACTTGCAACATCAAGGGGTGGATTGAAACGTACCAGTGGATTGCGCAATCGGGCGTATGACGCCCCAACTTCAGATAGCAGTCAATATATAGCATAAAGGGTGTGACGTAAAGGGTGTGAGAGGGCTCGGCAGCCACGCCACGAAAAGGATGCTAAAGTTTAACTTGCTCGTGGCACGAGTGCTGCCGCTGCTACATTGCCAGCCTGGGAACAGTAGTATATCCCACGCTCATCGACATGGCGCACCTGGAGTAGCCCCGACCAGTCTCAATCACCAGGACTGGCCACCATATATCTCGCCCACAACGCCGTCATCGGCACCGTAGCCTCTAAAACAGCAACGAAACCGACTGGACCTGAGAGAGCTCGACAGCTATGCCGCAAGGCTGCTGAAGTTGAAACTTGTTCATCACACTGGTGCTGCCGCGGCAACTTTGACGGTCTGGGAACGCAAGTCTACCCCACGCTCCTCAATATGACGCAGCTGGTATGGCCCCGATCGCGATCACCAGGAGTGGTCACCTTACACCTCGTCCACAATGACGTCATCGGCACCAGAGCTACTTAAGCAACACGGAACTCGACTGGACCTGAAAGGGTTCGACAGCTACGGCACAACAAGGGTGCAGAATTTTAACTTGTTCATCACACAGGTCAGTAACGCGTCAAATCTATGAGAGTTTCGTAGTGATAACACATTCTTAGTAATCCTGCTGTGCCCTCAAATGTGTTGTACAATGCTTTTGGAGTACTGTGATGTTGCAATACTGATGTATAAACTGAAGCTCTTGCTCTCGGGATACGTGGAGAAAAACCTTGTGCCTGACAATGTTGAAGAACTGCTTCATCAAATATTGTCTAACCAGAACGACAGTGCTGAGGACAACAAAGACATTAGAACAAATAAAGAAATCATGGAAGGTAATTGAAAGCGCCTGGAGGATAGAATAAAAGAAGTAAAGGATAAAACAGGCAAACTTGAAGACATGTTGAAAATAGTTCACTCTCTAAACAAAAACGGGAAAGTAATTGATAAGAAAGTTGAAAGCCTCGAGAAAGTGACTGTACACCAAAACAATCGACAGGAGTAATCTGAAAACCGAAGTTGCAAAAACAACGCGTTAATGTTAGTCTGCCTGAAGCGGAAAAAGAACTAGAATGAACTCTAACAAAAAATGAAAAAAAGAATTGTTTGAAATAAGCAGGGCCTACAAATCAGGTCACTGGAAGGGATTCACAAAATAGGAAGATAGCAGTGCGCATAATGCAAACCAGTTATAATGAAGTTATTTAACTAGACCGAGAAACACGCAACTTTAAATAAACAAACGCAAAAAGCTAAGGGGAATACCTATCAGCATTAACAGCCATTATGCCAAAGAATCCAGAGACAAACGTAAGAAGTTGCGGAAAAGTGCATCAGGGAACAGAGGAAGTGAGGACGACGTTTTTCCAGTCTGGCAAAATCAAAATCAATAATGAAACGTACGAAGGAGCTTTCAAATCTGATCAACATTACCACGTATCAAACCCCACCTCAAAATGTGAATGAAAGAGTAAGCATGAAATTGTAGCAGCTAAACTAAGGGTCATCAATTTAAACGCAAAAACATACTAAATTTAGCCACTGACCTCGAAAGTATATTGCTCTGTTACTCATCCAACATTGTCGTCATAACCTAAACGTGGCTAACGCCCAAATTCACCAGTGACTGCGTGATTCCTCCCAATTATAAATTAAAATGAAAAGATTGGACTTCCCGATGAGGTGTCGTTGAAATCGCTGTAAAGATAGATGTACACTGCACAATTTTAGCATTGTTTGGATGAAGTTCTGTTTTGTAAGATAAAGTATGGTGAGTTTGTTTTTCTCGTAGTCGCAGTCTATCATTCACCCAAATCACCAGTTGAGTTTGTGGAATAATTAGAAACGGTTTTGCTTAAGTGGATTAATGACAAAACAAGAGTACTTTTAGTGGAAGATTTTAGTTTACCTTATGTGGATTGGGGACGTTTCAAAGCTGGGAGTGTCGACAAAGCGAACGGCGAAAAGGTGCTTGAGTTTACTTTCAACCACAGTCTTACCCAAATGGTTAAAGATTTTATCAGAGTAACTGGAACAACCCAGTCTCTATTGGACCTAGTTTTGGTAATTGATAATATTAGGTATTACTATGTAGCTGTGGTCGACGGCATATAGTTTTAATGTCTGTAGATTGTGGTCAACAATTTAACGAGTCTGAATTATATAGGAATCACAAATGTTTTGAACGTGCTCATGATACAAGCATTATTGATAATTTAGCTATGTCATTTGATGAGTTTGAATCGCTTTGCAGCAGTGGTGATGTTCAGAGTGCATGGAATAGCTTGAAGGAAACGTTATCTTATTGCATTGATACATATGCCCGAAACAGAATACAAAATTCAGGAAGAATAACCCCTGGAACACAAGGAATATAATAGAAGTCAAACGCAGGCTGAAGTGGTGTATAATGAAGTATGGCTTTGATATAAATGCGCGCACACTAAATGAACAACAAAAGAACATGGTGAAAGCAGTAAAACGAAATAATTTTTCCGTTAAACTTCACGATGGTTTTTACAAACGACCCGAAAAGATTTTGGCGAACAGTCAAACCCCAAAATACAAAAAAAAATTAGGAAATCTTTCTCGGTGGAAGTGTATTTACAAACAAAATTGTAATAGCAGACATTTTCAACTCATCTTTAGTCAGGGTTCACGCGTGAGTAACCCCTCGAAAACAACGACGTTGATAAGCAAATATCTGCTTTATAAAACGACGGAAGGAAGAGTGTTGTGAAATATTAAGCGGGGGAAACGGTCGTCCTTATGCAGGCACTGATAATAACTAGAGAAGAAATCTTATGGAAGCTGTTAGATCTCACTACAAAGAAAAGCTTTCGGTCCAGACAAGGTGCCTATACTGCTTTCTGAGGAGATACGCTGAATAGCCTTCATTTTTCCGGAACAACAAACTGCACTAAATAGGTACATTGATCATATAGAGGAATCGTTTGAGAAATGGGATATCAGTATAAAGTCATGTATTCCCAGGTAGCACCGAGTTCTGGGCCGAAACTTGGCTTTTGTCTGGGAGTTTAGGGCATTGAAAAGGCCGAAGAAGCCAAAGTAGAGCCAAACCTGACCTCCCTTGGCAACAGTCTGGGTATTTTGGCTCTAATTCGCCAAACAAGTGCCAAACTTAGGCTTCACTGCCTGGTAGTTCGGCTATCATCTGGCATCTTTGGGCCAAAATCGCCTAACAAATGCCAGAGTTAGACTAACTGCCCGGTAGTTCGGCAGATATTTGGAATTTCTGGGCCAAAATCGCCAAACTAATGCCAAAGTTAGGCTTCACTGTTTGATAGTTCGGCTGTCATCTGGCACCTTCGGGCCAAAATCGCCACAGATGTGCCAGAGTTAGGCTTACTACCTTGTAGTTCGGTTTACATCTGGCATCTTTAGGCCCAAGTCGCCAAACAAGACCTAAAGTTAGGCTTCGCTTCCCGATAGTTCGATAATGCAATCACTAATGCAATGTATCTTCCTATACACCACACAATCATCAGCGTACAAATGGATGGTTGAAAGAATACTATCGGGTAAATCATTCACTTACAAAAGAAACGGGCAGTGGACCCAGCACGGTCCCCTGCGGCTATCCTGATTTTACTTTCTGACGTGATGAAGATTTGTAATCATAACAAACACTTTGCGAGCGATTGAAAAGAAAATTCGATATCCAGTCTATCACGAATGGCTCCACTTGGAAAGCACGTAATTTTTGAACCAGTCGATGATGCGGCACCTTGTCGAATGCTGTTTTGAAGTCAATAAAAATTGCATGCGTCTCAGTTTTAAAATGCAGGTTACTGTGTATATCAGTTACAAATTCAAAAAGTTGGGTTTCGCAAGAGTGAGACCGACGGAAGCCGTGCTGGTTTACAAAACGAAGGTTGTTTGCTGACAGGTGATCCATGATATTTGAAAATAAAACATGTTCCATTAATTTACTCGGAACACTCGGCAGAGAGAGGGGTCGATAGTTCGTGAATTCATTCTTTTAAACATTTTCAAAGACAGGGGTGACTTTTGCCAGTTTCCAATCAGCAGGTATTTGGCCACTAGTTAGGGATTGCTCAAAGATAGAACAGAGGAGAGCGGAAGATTCACATTTGCTAAGCTTAAGTAGCTTCGTCGTGATATTGTCAGGACCGGGGGCAGAGTTTGTTCAGAGATGTTCTTTTAGTTTCTGAATTCCACTCACAGACATAGTGATTGGGCACATTCGTGTGGCTATGTCGTAATTAGGCGAATGATCTGGTAAGGGGAAAATGTCTTCAGAAAACATCTCGCTAAAAAAACGGCTGAATTCCTCGCACACTGTACCCACATCGAGCTCGTCTCCCGCAGGATTAGTGAATCGGTGAGGCTTCGACACTTGCTTAAGGTTAACCGCTTTCCAGAACTTTTTGGGGTTAGTTGTCATAAGGCTGCGGAGGTCTTCGTTGTAAAACTTGTTCTGCGCTTGACGTATCTCTGTCTTGCATACTAATTGGAATTCGTCATACTTTGTCCACGCAGAAGACGACAAAGACAATTTAGCTGTTTGAAATAGTCTCCGTTCTTTTATTGAGTAGTCGTCTAAGGCGGTTCGAAAACCAGGGTTTCTTAATAGAGGACTGTATATTTATGTTTGGAATGAATTGATCGCATAGATCAAGTAGCTTTTGTTTGAATAATCTCCAGTTTTTGTGAACTGTTCTAGAGTCAAAGCCAACCATGTAAATACTTGAAAAGGATTGCAAGCTCCGACAGAAGTCATCGACGTTAGCCCTGGAGTAATCATAAATAGCTTTTACCAGGGGACTGTGCTTTTGCGTAGGAAGAGCAAGTTCAACATTTAGGGAAGTATGATCACTGAGCGGTTCCATAAAGTTTACCGAAGCTATAAAATCTGTTGCTGAAATCCTTAGCATACATGTTATCATGGAGAGTGTTTATGTTCAAATCACCAACAATTACAAAACGGAAGTGATCAAGTGAAGCGAAATCTAAGATATCATCAATAAAAAAAAAAAAAACTCTCCGGTTACCAGAGGCGGGCAACAAACAACTGCGAATATTTCATCATTGCTTTGCAGACAGAGCGCTAAATAATCCTGTGTAATACATGGGAACTTTTCTTGCATCTCATAAGATATTCGTTTTTTTAAACAGCATTGTAGCCCCACCCCTTCGCATCCCCGTTCTATTTATAAAATAATGATTATAATCATCTTCCCGAACTTTCACATTTTATCACCACCACCAACGTCCCATTCTCGCGGAGTTTCAGCTTTTTATCGTGCGTAGTTTGTTAATGCAGACCGTAAAGCCCGATTTCAATTTCTCGATGGGGCCCGGAAGATCACGTTTCACTCGAAATATAATCACCGTCACAAAACACTTCGCAGGGGAATGAAAGATCTCCCATTTTGGAAATAAAATTGTAGTTTGCATTGTCTTCATTCAACATACACAGATTATCCAGTAAACTTTATACAGAAACCAGTTACACTACCTACTTTTTGTATATCGTTCAATCTGACGCGTTCAATTCCTGTATATCTGCGCATATCTGTATATATGCCATTTTGCTTTATATTTCTGCATCTCCGAGATAATCTGCCAAACAATCGAAGCTTGGACCTCGTTAAGCCAACAAAAGTTAGGTTTTTGACCACAGGCCCGGCATCTATTCAAGCAGATGCACAAGAAACGATATGATTTGAAACAATTTCACTCTTGACAAGTTAATCGCACAGGCGGAAAATAAGATCATTTGGTTCCCGAATGAGCTTGCCTTACGCAAGCCAGAAAAGAAGCTCACTTAAATGGGCTCCTTGGTTCATCCCAATGACAGTAGTTCAGCCTTCCGAATGTACAGCGAAGCCAACCAGGAGAAAAGATCCGATTGCCTTCTTTGCCCTCTTCTCTTTTCTAGCCGTCATTTCAGAAGACTTTCCGTTTCGATCTGAATATAAACACTGTACCTTCGTGCCGTTGAAAGTCGCATTTGCGTTCCGCACGTTAAAGACCCCAGGCTACTAGTTGTACTGCACTGCATAAATGTCTCACTCCTTGCCAGTCCCCAAACTCCCGAAAACTAGAAAGGCGAGGAGAGGCAGCCAAGGGGTGAGGATGAAAACAATGCTGCTCACGTTCTTCGTGTCCTCGGTGAATATATAGGCTCGCGCCGGAAAGTTCATGTTGTTTAATAGCCTGTCCTCTTTTTTTTTCTTAAAGTGGACAACATAAACATAACATGTTTGGACAGTCTTTAACTCGCTGGCGTCCCGCTGATAAGCTGGTGATTGGTTTGTTCATAACAGTTTTAATAGAGGGTGCGGCGTTCTTTTGCAGTAATACTTTGGCCATCATTGTAACTTTCTCTAATAAGGCAATATCAGGCACTTGGGTTGGTTCGACTTCTGAGTTGAGTTACCGTTTAATTGTTTGGTTGGGAGTTGTGCCAACTTGCGTCCGTAAATGATTTTATATTCTACAGTGCGAAATAATTCATGCAACCTCAAATAGAGTTAAGTAACAAAATTTAACCAGTGCAGTACGGCCGCTTGCATGGTGTCCTTACCGTGCAGATAAAATTAGTAGCGACTGCATGAACCCACGCTTGTACTATTCTCATGCTGGTCAGTACAAACGGGACACATAAAGAACAATCCTCCGTAGGGACATACGAGGGTCGTTCGTAAGGTTTGTATCAGGGTTGGGCAAAAGTACTAAAAATGTATTTGGAAATACAAATATTGGGATACATTAAAATAGTAGCTAAAATATTGATACTAAAATATGTCTGTAAAATGTATCGCGATACGTATCGGAAATACATTTTAATAGAGGCAAAAAGTCTTTGGAAATACAAATACAGGAATACATTTTAAGGAAGGCAGAAGTACAAATAGAGCAATACTAATACTGCAATACATTTTTCAAATTTGTGTGAGACGCCAACTGAGATGACGCTTGAAGTTTGAAGTGCAAGTTTTTGTTCCCGAAATTACTTTCCCGTAGGGTTGGCAGTTTGCCTTGAAGGTAGTGGTTTCGGACGACAAGGAATCTTCAATAGGCTCAAAAAAACGTTCCATCAAGGACTGACCGCGGTCCCTTCCCTGACATCCTGTGTGTCTGACGAGGGATGCCAAAAGACTTCGATATCTGGAATAAATTTTATGTCGCCATAAATACACCTCAAAACGTCACCACGCCCCTGTGCAATAAGGACGCCCCTGTCAACATTGATCACATGACGTCACGGCGGAATGAACTGGTATTCTTCATTTGTAGGTGTGGCCTTGAACACGAAACTTTACCACGCTGCTGTATGAAAGGACAATACGTACTTTCGTTGTAGATTACCCAGTTGAAGATCGTGCAGGCAGTGTCATTTGGAATTTTTGTGTATAGTAGACCACCTGAAGCATCCTGGAACACATATCTTATCTTCTGTTACGGTTGAAAAAGCGATACGGTGGCATCCCTGTTCTGAAGGTCCTCCCTGCCGACCCTCCGTCACCGATGCCTGGATTGCAGCCCTCAAGTTTCGCCTAGCATCATCCAAACAGAGATCTCGTGGATTACGACCTGATATTGCCGGCACAGGTGCGAGCTCTCCGAGAAACAGCGCGCTCGAGACGAGTCGCAGGTGTACGAAGTCTGGGTCGAAACAGCGAGGCCACGTCTGGCCTGCTTCCTGGGTTTCGGATCGCCAGAGCAGCGGGTCACGTTCACGTCGGCTGGTGACCTACCCTTGAGCCGTGCAATATTACGGGCGCAGCTGCAGACGCATTCGTGTATGTGCTGAACTTTACTGCGTGAGTCATCTTACTATTTCAAGTCAACCACCACCAGGCTCGTGCTGCAAGGGACTGTGACTCAGCTTTGCCGGCTGGGTGTACTGAATACGCTAAGGCAAGAAAGACGGCTAGCAATGGGCGTTTAATGCAAGCAAACAATGACTCAAGAAATCCCTACCTAAGGACCTGCGGCAGAAAATGCTCTGGCACCACTCCTGGCACGCCACCTGGTTCGACTCCCCGACTACGCAACACTTCTCAGAAGAGAGAAGAGGAAGCATAGAAAAATAGTGCCCTCAGATGTAAAAAATGCGTTCGGACTTTTTCTTCTTTTCTTTTTTTTTGAGGGGGGGGGGGGGTGGCAATTCTCAAGAGATGTAACGAAATACATTTAATCCTGATTGTATCGCGATATAAAGAAACATTCCAAATGTATTTTGTTTCAGGAATACAGATACTGTTGAAAAACAATGTATCGCCATACTGAAATATAGATACGAAATGTATTTCTGAAATATTATCGCGATACATTTGTATGCGATACTGCCCAACCCTGGTTCGTATTAATGTGCATGGCGGAATAGATATTCAGCAATGAAACACGGGTAGGAGTTTAGTCTTTCTCTACATATTTGCCACCCAAAGTCACGCACTTTGGTCAGGGATGTACAACCTGCCGGGGATTGTCGATCCAATGAGTGACGATCCAGCACTCCCATTCTTCGTTGTCCAGGCTTGTTTGGCCACACTGGAAGCGTCTGCGCCAAGTAACCGCAATGTCATAAGACGGGGAGTTGTCGCAAAACACCTTGACCAACTCGAAATAAATCTTCTTGGCATTACTTTCCTCAAAATGAACACAACGGACCACTACACGTTCTTCGACTTTCCCGACAGTGGGTGCCAGTTTCGTTTCGACGCCCTATCGGCGTTCCGCGGTACTATAGCACGCAATGTTAATACTGTACCAAAAATAGAGGGACACATGCTTGTGTTGATGCCCTTTTGTCTCCCTTTCTTCAATTGTTCATGACGATAATACGAGCCCAACACTTTAGGAAATAGGGGATGTATAGGGGTACAGCTTTTGTCCCAGATGTAACGCCCCAAAACAACAATTCAACGTTCAGTTTACAAACGTCAAACCGACGATACCAACTTTTAAGAGCAGCCTGATAGTCGACCGATTCAGCTTATTAAAATAACTATTGTACGCATTAAAGGCTACAGTAAGACAACCAAGGTTTTTTTTTTTTTGGCACTGCGGCAAAACCTCAGTGTTTTTTTTTCTTCTAGTTTTTGATATGCACAATAGCTGTTTAATAAATTATATTCAACAGCTATCAAACCGCTCGTAAAAGTTTGTATCACCGCCTCGACGTCAGTGTACTGAACGTCCAAACGTAGTTTTGGGGTGTTACATATCGGACAAGGTATGTACCCCTGTACACCCCTATTTCTAAGGGTGTACGAACGCCCCTGATTTACCCCTGCACGTCTCGTACGGCACGTCGGTGAATCGAGCGCGGCCCCTCGGCGACGACATGTGCGGCAGAAGCTTTGCATAAGCATCTACGAGGAACTTGGGCATCCAAAGAACCGCTCAGTCACGTGCGGCCCGCCGCGCCTCGGTGCACATAAGTGGCGGAAAACGGCGGCAGCCGCCGCATCGTCGTGTGCCCGAGCAGGCACGATATCGTTGGCGCCCGGAGCCTACTTGCTCAGCGCAGACGAGTGAACAGGGCACCGCTGACGCGACGCGAATTCGAGTCACTTGAAAAGGGGCCGCTCTTAGCCCTGGCGGGGTTTGCCCGCGGGCGCTGCAAGGGCGGACTCGCTGAGTTACGCGGGCAATGGATCTCCAAACCCACCCGGCACGTGCGAAGGACTACGAAAAAGAAAGGAGATCCAGACACGACGAGCATTCCGAGAACAATGGAGAGCCCCGACGCGGGTCTGTCCGCACGCTCGATGCACATCAATCTTGCTCCATTTCTTTTGCGTTGTTTACGCCGAACGATCTGATAGCCTGTTCTTCGAAAATAATTGAAAACAAAATAAAATAAAGCAATTCCTCCGAGGTAGTCTTTTTTATTTATTTTGCATGTAGCTAACGCAAGTAGCGTCTTTTCAGTCTAAAACGAATTTATAAGGGTTCTCTACTTGGAAAATTGCGACGTGGGACGATGTTACTAATTGTTGTTTGCGAAACATGTCGGCTGTATAAATCTTTTACGTAAGAAAGCGTCACGCTTTAATTTTTTTTTCCAAACTTGCACTTTTTTATATTGTTGCGTACTCTTTTTTTGTCGCTGTGTTGTGGAGTGCGATATTTCACAGTAAAGTGACTCGGTTAGGGCAATAATGGTTAATCTGTATGTGCGATCTCGGGAGCACATTGACACCTTGCTGTCTAAGTACTTGTTGCTTGGGCTATTGGGTGATGAACGTTTTGAACCATAGTTAAAAGCACCCGTGTTTCTCTTCTCTCTTGCGCTTGTCTCTTTAGGGCTTTTAACCATGGTTCAAAATGTTACTTTCTCTGGGCGATAATGATATCGGCTTCTTGCCATGTAGCAGAAGAACGCGGTAAGATTTATAATCGCGGTACGTTCATGTAGTGTCGGGGTCAAAGTCGTCCCGGGACGGCGTACCACTTTTTTTTTTCTTTTACTATTCAAATCTTTATCTCTGATGTTTCAAAAATAAAACTAAAACTTGTGCCTATCAAGCTTCGCCTGTCCTCTTACTGTTGTGCTAGAGAGCTCCAAGTCGCCCCATCTTCTGGAGGCACGGTTGAAACGACTGACAAAGTCAGAGATGCTTACTCAAATTTTATATTTGACCCCTTTATGGAAGATGGAGGGAAAAAAAAAACGCATCTCATTGCTTGAGTCCCGCGTTACCATTTTCGTTGTGTTCCTGCACTCGTTGGGAGGTGCGTGTGGTACACGCAGGGTGGTCGTGGTTGTCGCAAATAACGCTGCCACATTAAACGCGCTTGACGCGAAGGTCTCAACTGGTTTCAAGAGTGCGACACGGTGTTCATTTCACGCGTGTGAGAGTGTAATTTTTGTAAACTTGGAAAAATCAGACGTAATGCTTCCTAATCTCGGCAAAAACAGGACATATTAGAAACACGCTTTTAATAGACAAGGTAAACCCTAGAGCGAGGGCACAAAAAGGGACGAACAGTCGGGAAACTCCAAACGCAGCTAAATAATTATTTTTTTAGGACAGATCCTTAAATAGTCCCGCAACCTCACAGGGAGAGCACTGCCTCAGGTTACACAACCGTGGTAGATGAGGAGCAAAGAACAAACCACAAAATACTCCGGCGACCGACAAGAGAATACTAGTTTGTAAGGATACAAGGAATCCCTGAAACGACCAACTAACTTTCTGAAGGCAGGCAACCAACACAAAGGAACTAAGATAAGCACTTAAATCACACTCCTTCCTCCCGGCCGGCGGCAGACCTGAGGACACTAGTCTATAGGAGATATGTACGAGTTACCTCGCATTAATTTGAATAAAAACAAATCTCGCGTTTAGCTTTTACAGTCACATGCTGCCTACCTGACAAACCTATGTGCGAAGAAACGTGAAAGGCAATGCCGTGTCCGAATGGAGACTGATAAAAAAAGTGCTCAAACTTCGATTGTCGAATGATTCCAAGTGTCCTCGTATTTTTCTTGGAATCATATTCCTTGACGTTTTGTACCGTTAAAATCTTTCGTGCTAGTGACTGAGAGTCATCGGGTAAAAGGAATAAATGCTAAGAAAAGAAGGGTTCAAATGACTGGTAAGGAACTTGGTTACAGGCTTAAGTTGAGCTAGTTGGTACATATTAATGATGCGTCAGCTTGAACTTACAGATATAGACGTACAAAGGACAGGTCAATCGATACGGCCTGACTAACAGCTTTGCTTTAGTACTCATCTTCGCATGTGCAATCGTCTTTTTTACAAGATGTTCATATATAGATAATTTAACTATTAGCTTTAAATACTATTTGCACCAGAAGATTATTAAACTTACTAAGCATTTATCAAGGAAGGTTGCTGAAACGCAGCATCAACAAGAAGATCCTCTTGGAAGATGTCAGACAAATGTTCGGCTTAATAGCGCCATCACAAGGACATGCCACGCGAGTCTCTAAAATTATGAGTTCAGAGACATGGCGGCAACAACGTAAGAGCAGGTAACGGTACATTTAATAATTTTCTTGCGTAAATATTTTTTTTAAAACGAATAGTGAAACTATGTATACAAGAACAGCATATAAAAAAGACGATTGCACATGGAAAAAAGAAGAGTACTAGGGCAAAGTTGTTAGTCAGCTGGTATCTATTGTCCTGTACTTTCTACGTCTGTTTTTGCAACTTCAAGCTGACGCATTACTAATATGTACCAAATAGCTCAACTTAAGCCTGCAACCGAATCTTTCTTCAGGAACTACAGACTGCATGTCACAGTGGTCAGGATATATCATCGACACGTACGATAGGGACGAAACGTCTTTGGAAGGCAGCACTCCAACGAAATGCGCACTGCATACGAGCAAATGTGGTATGTTATATTAGTTCGTCCCATCGGCGCTAAGACATATAGGTGTTTCTGGCCCAAAAAGTAACACAGCGCGCAAAGTGGCAGTGTAGAATATGTCAGCCGTGCCGATACTGTGGCATACATGACCGGGTTATCCAATTTCTTGCGTCATACGGCGCGCACGTAAGCATTGTCACTGCCCCACAAAACAACGGCGAGTTGAAAAAAAAAAATTGAAACTTTGTCCCCACGGGACACGACGTCTCGTGGGGACAAATTCGAATATCGGTACACGTAACGACGCAGCAGTTCCCATTGTCAACTCAGCGCAACCGCACCGCTCCGACTTCAAAGCGTATCAATGTACCCGGTGTGGTTTCGTATCGATGGGGTACTCCCAGCCTACCTTCGGTAACGGCCGCACCGCGGCGTGCCGGTCGCGTCGTACGGAGTGTATGCGCGGAGAAAGTGAGGGAGAGGAGGAGGCGAGTGAGCGCGGGCCGTCAGGAGACCGAGCTCTCGTTCGAACGATTTGTGGGTGTACATATAGCTAGCTGCCTTTGACTCCTCTGCACTCCTCGAACACATTAGAGCGCGGACCGCTGGTGTCCGAAACTTCGGTTTCGCCTTCGAACGCGTTCGAGCAGTGCAGTGAAGACAAAGGCGCTTTAGGCCTACCCACTAATCATTCGAATGAGAGCTCGGCGTTCTGACGTCCTCGAGCGCTCTCGTCTCCTTTTCTACCTCCCATTTTCTTGGCACATAACGAACAACTAATGCTCGCTCGCTGCTGACGCTCTGTTTCACAATATCTTGGCGAAAAATGGAGACAACGGCGCCTGAGACCCAATGAGAGCGTCGGAGCGAGGCATGTGACACCAGGTCACGGGAGCGTGTGGTGCGCGTCACTGCGCCACGTGCGAAGTGCGGAGGAAGCGACTGTCGACTGCTGGCCAAGAGTCGTCTGCAACGAAACCGACCAACTTCGGATGAACGTCCACAGCAGAAACATCGCCACCCGTTAGGATAGCGAGCTCTTTAGGAACAGTTCATGGGACAACCGTACGCTCAATTTTCCCTCGAATCTGTGCCCAGTACTAATACCAGGGCCCAGTGCGATGTTTTGAGCTAAAGTTGCTGATTACGCACCTGCGATCGCCGACGGCCACGGCGCAACAAGAAGAGAAATCCGGAGCGGATACGGATGTGGAGCCACCATCTTGCTTTAAACATAATTGAAAAACAAATCGTGAATATTCCTTTCCTATGTTTTACGTTTTTTCGATCGAGATGGAATCGCGCGAATTCAATTAGTGTTAAAAAAAGAAAAAAGCGAGCCTAGAACTACTTTTTTGTCATAAACGGCATTGTTGATGTGGCAGTAACGAGGCCTCCGTAACCTCAACCATGGCGGGTTATTACGTGCCTTGCTCCGACGCTCTTATTAAGTCGCGGGGGCTGCTGCCTCCCTGTTGTCTAAGTTATTGTGAAACAGAGTATATGAAGTCGGTCGCGTTAATAGAACATGTACGGAAACTCTAGGATCAGTGTGATGTATTCTGTTCTTTTATTTCAGGAAATTTTAAACTACCAAGTATTTGCTTTGATCCTTCGATAACAGTGACATCCACCCGCTGCACTACTTTAAACCGCTGCGCCTAATATGTCAGCGAAAAATGAAACCCCGCTGTACAATTATGAGCTCAAAACGACACTTGGTTTTGGTAAAACGCCATGTAAATGTTTTTTTTTTGTTTTTTTTACTTTGGGGTTTGAAACATTAAAAAACAGAGAGGCTTTTGTTGCGTGTTCTCATTCTGATAACATATTGCTACCTAAATAAGTGCTGTCGCGTCGAAGTTAGGTGCTTTACTTTTATTTTTATGATAACCTAACCTAACCTTTCACAAACCTAGGCACCGGCGTAGCCGAGTCGTTGAATTTTCGGCGGAGCATTGAAGGCAATTGCGCTCCAATTAGTAACTTTCCAAGTGCCACATACGTGTAAGCAACACAAAAACTTATTTGATCGACAAATAGACTACTAGAAACATTTGCGATCAGGTAAGCCCCTGAAGGTCTCAATATCCAGGGACAGCGGGCAATTATGCGCAAAAGCGTTGTCCGTTAATCGAAAAACAAATCGCGCGCTTGTTGTTTTATAATTGATGAGCACGTTTCCTTTCTCTGCTTTATTCTCGACTTCCTACACATAGTTGCTCGAGCCCTATGCCTGCGAACTCTTTCTTGCAAGAAGCTACTACAACCGCATTCACTTTTCGTAGTAGACGACTAACCGATCACACAGTTTACGTAAGTATATTTACTTTTCTTTTCTTTTTTTTTTATTTGCGCGGCAGGTGACGACAACTTTGCGACGGTTTGCCTTTTTATCGGGTATAATACTAACGTATATATCGCGCATCTAAATCACCGTATTGTCGCCTGATATTGCCGAAATGAAGCATTTTTAACCGTGTTTTGTACGCCAGAGGGACGTTTGGTATGCCCGGTCTAAAGAGCAGACGACGGGCAGTGGAGAGAAGAGAGAGGGCATTCTCCTATCTGCCCTTCCCATTGGAATGGTCTACATGTAAGGATTCGTGTTTTTCAAGTTTATATCTCAAACTTCCAAAGGTGTTTTAGGAGGTGTTTTCTTTTCCCTCCAAATTCGCACTTCATCGGAATGTCGACATTTTTTATAGCGTTATGAAATTAGTAATATTTTGGTATGTGGCCTATTTTCTAAACAAATTTAGTATACCAGCAAATATTCGGACGCAAATGTTCCCCATATTCATAAGAATTCAACTGTGTCGCATGATATTTCTTCAGCTGGATTGGTCATTCCGCCCTTGCCATTGCGAATACTAATTATCCCAGAAAACAACTTGCAGACAAGTGTTGCTTTAATAAACGTTGATAGTTTAAAACTACTGTTATTTTTGTCTTTGTCTAGGAAAGCTCGTTATCTTCCTATCCCATTCCACCCCTCCACTCTGAGGCTGAGCGGGGTAAAAAACTTTCAGCTGCCGGCCCTGCCTCCTACAATGACAGCTTTCACTGCCATTAAAACACAGTCCCGCTTTCCTCTAAGAAGTCGAAAGTGATAACTAAAACAGTGGCTTTCATAGTGATCCAAAATTGCAATATCCCGTTGTCCTGCACATTATTTGACGAGATAAACAATGAATTTCCTTTTGTCAATATTCGGGAGTTTTAAAAGAAACTGGAGAGGACTCTCTTTGGGACCGCTGACCCCGTGCTCTGGCCAAGCTATTTATAGAGTACCGTGCTTCTGTGTTGTTGTTTTTTGAAATCATGAAATCATAATTTTGAGTATTTCTGATAAATATGAATTGACAAAGATTGTACACGTGATTGATTATCAAAGTTTATCGTATTTATTCCAAAACGGAGAGCCCTAACCATGGGAACAGACTGACATAAAATAAAATGACTTGGGCCTGTTTCTGCTGTGCGGTAGGGGTAGGTTCAGAGACAGAAATGATAATTATTGGGCGGGTTTGGCAAGCTTCCCGAGTAAAAAAAAAAAAAAAAACACACGCACACTTGCCCGAATTATACTCGCTTCTTCTCGCCAACGCAGATTGCTTTTTGAAGAAAGGGGTACGTTGAAATTCGAGTGTTACTACTCTAAACCTGTAAAGATCTACAGTAAATGCACGCTCGCTTGTTTTCAGCCGAACTGCGCCTCCAGTCTTTTTGGTAAAAAAATAGTGGCGAGTCAAAATAAGTCAATAAAATTTCGACACACAAATATATAATTTTTTTTTTCTGGACTGGGCAGGCTTAACTTGCCCATTATTCCCTCGCAGATCGCGTTGCTGCATGGCAGGAAGGAGGACTTCATTAATCTTTTCCTTCGCTTGGGAGATCAAATTGCAGAGTTTCTTTCGTGATAATGTTTTTGTTTGTTCAATATTACCCGTTGTTTTGTTATGTTTTCTTTTGCGTTGTTCTGAAGTCTTGCTTGGACGTGACTTTGGTATCGCCATAGTTAGGTTCCTTCGCTGTAGTGGAATATGTTGCGACAATCTCTCTCATTGTATACTGATAGGCGGTGCTGCCTTGCTTTTTATTTTACGTTTAAATAATAAAAGAAACACTCTGAACCATTTTTCGGACTATCCTGCAACAGGACTGAAAGAAAGAAAACCGTATAGTCCCCGACAAACCAGTTTACCGTGCACAGCGTGGTGAGCCATTCAAGAAGTATCTCCGTGAGACAATCATGAGTCAAAAATGTTCAAGCGAGCTGTCATTCTTTTATTTTTATTTTTTGGCAACACAACTGATGCAGATGTCCAAAGCAGCAGCCACTCTTTCGGATTGCTGCCTCCTACTACAATACCGGCTATATCTTTTGAATCGAGCTCATACAATCGCAGGTGAACGAGTAAAGTTTTCTAGAACATCTTACATTAGTCATAGAATCGACTGCATACCAGCATGGATTGACCGACAAATGTACCTATATTTCTTATGACTACCTAGAAAGCTCGGTTTCACCTCCATTTGTGAGTACTTTTTTTTGTGTTTCCTATAGAATGCATATTTCAGGAGTTGAAAACAGCTGATCTTCAAATTGAAAATAATGCAAACCAGCTTCTGCAACCTCAAAGTCTTTACTCGCTGCCCTCTTTAAATATTCACGCTTATACGCCGTCAGCACAAATTTCGAAGGCACGAGTGAACGACTCAGTTGTTTCGCAGAGGCTACAGTCCAAGATAAAAAATTCCCAAAATCTATTTTCACCCGAATATTTAGCAGAAGGCAACGACTTCGGGCAAACAAAAATTTTTAGAAGATGTTTAACTTATACGTAAAACCCAGGAAACCAGAGGCCAGATTCACGAAGAGCTTCTTAGTTTACGACAACTTAGCTAAGAAGCTCGTAAGTTAAGAACATCGTAAGAAGAGGAGAAATCGGTATTCACGAACGCGTTCTTAAGTGAGAGGAGGAAAGCGGCGTTCTCGTACGGAAAAACTAAAACATACCGGTACTGTTGCTATGGCGACGCGTCTTCGGCAGCACGAACAACCAATCGGAGAGCTCGGCATGGTTCGGAGTCGTTCGGAGCACGTGGATTTTTAATAACAAACACAGGCGGCCTTCCTACCACCGCTTGTCTGGGGTTCGTATCCGTGCAGTGATATGTCGACGCTAACACGATTTAAACGCGCCCGAATGCCGAGGCCGGGATGCGTAACCGTCTCCGTTGACTGCTACGAACTCGATCGCTACGAAGTCAACACAACTGTCATCGTTGGTAAAAGAAGGCCCGTGTCAGTCGTTTGCAAAGCGACGTAGATGGAAACAAATTGCCGCGGAGTTTTTCGCGGCCTCGGAAATGCAGAAGCGAGCCGACGTTAAAAAAGATACGTTTGAACTACAAGAGTGCCAGCAAGAGCCACGTAATACCTGTTCACACTCGGAGCGGACGCGCGCTTTTGATCGAAGTGCTGGATTCGCGCTCTTGGACCGCGAATTGATAAGCGCTTCGGGGCCGATCCATTACGGTTGCAACTCGATGCTGACGTGACACCCGGCAAAGAAAGGTTGAATCGGCATTGTGACCGACGAACTGTTATAGCGATCGACAGTGAGGTGCAGTCGTGTCAGAATGAAAATGGAATACTAATAACAAAGTGTACATACCGTGTTGCGAGGGTAATCCATACGGCGTTTATTTGAGCTCTATATCACACAAAACAAAGAGATAGAATCGATGAGAGCCCCTTTTCGACGACAGCGTTCGTCACTGCTGCTTCGGAAAACTAGGAGATGACAAGAGGAAGAGATTGACCTCTTAATCTAAAATTGAGGTCAGCGATCAAACTATAATACGGGAAGGGTTCACAAAGGCCGCGCGGGCATATTCCATTCAGCACGCCAGCCGGTCGTGGGCAGACGGTCTTGGCCAAGGACCGTAGCACCGCTGCGCCGAGCCGATCTTCCACCGTGGTCGGAGTGGCTGCTAGGCCTATCTGCCGAGCTCACTTGGTCAGGGTTGGTTGAATCGTGGCCGTTGGAGCTGTTTCCGGGTGTTTGTGGATCCAGCGTTCTTGTTAGTCGTGGTCTGTTTCAAGTAATTTTCTTTTTTCTTGCTGCTTGAAGTCGGGACGCGTGAGAAGCGCACGTAGAAAAATAAACGTCCGTCGGTCGTCGCGACCGCGACGCTGTCGGCCATGCTGATTTGATCGTAAGAAGTGCGTAAGACAGCTTCGGAGCTGTCGTAGGATTTCGTCGTAACCTGCGCAAAACTTACGAAAATTTTGTTTCGTGAATACGGATTTGTTCGCAGGTTTTGTCGTAAGTGCATTTTTGTTCGTAAGTTTGCTTCGTGAATCTGGCCACAGATGTCTGCGTTTCTACGCTGAAACCTTACTCCAGAGGAGAAAGCAACAGTTGAGAAAAAGAAGTATGACCTGGATATTCGAATTTTGGCAGTGGCGGTGGTGGTGAGATTGGCTCATTATACGAAGCTGAAATGAAATTTAAAAAAAAAAAAAAAAGTTTCACGAAGCCTTTAACGAACAAAACGCAATCGTTCTGGTTTATCGATGGTTTTCTTCACGAAGCGTGTTCTTTTGAGCACAAGTGCAAAAAAGGTCAAATCTACCGCTGCGTGTCCCGCGTGCCGCGCAGCGCAAGCGCAGTTGTAACTTCAGCGTCGCGCTTACAGCCTCCGCTTCGCTTCCTTTTTCGTGTTGTTGCTTCACCGAGATGTCCAGTCGCTGAAATATGTATAGACAAAGTCACGCAAAACCTTCGGTTGGGGCGAGAACACTTTGGTGTCTAAAAAATAGACGACTTCTCGTATAATCACAGCTATAAAATGAAACGAACTAATCCAAGGAAACCGAACCTGAAGGACGCTAATGGCAGCTCACATGCGCAGCTGTTGACAAGTATTTGTACACTCGCGGACCAAAATCGAGTAAAACGGGCAATGTTCGTCACAGAATTTGCAGTCGGAACACGTGGCCCCGAGAGCTGGTGCGGGCTTTATGCGTCCAAAAATTCCAAACGCCACGTGCTTGTATATATATGCGCACCTGTTGTGCACGGGACATTGTTGTAGAGATTTCTGTCGGCGTGCTGATTGGGGACGAGATGGAGTGTCCTACAAGGTGTCCATGGTTACTGAGTCGCAGTTGACTGCTCACGCGCAGCTCGTGTCCATTGCATAAGCTTTGTAGGTTAGCGTTAGCACGCGGTCTTCCCCAGAGATGCTTATTCTTCCAATCGAGCACGCGGCATTTGTTTATGGGACGGTGGGCCGTGCGCGCCGCCATCCTCGTGCTTTGAGACACACGGGCCCATTGGCCAGGGTTAGGGTAAAGCCCCTTCATGTTTCGAAGATAGCGCAAGGTGCGTCTATGTCCGAGACAAGTGCAACGTGAAGCCCTTGGGAAGATCATGGCGGCACAGCGCAGCACTGGGCTAGATTTCAGAAGCCATGTTCTTCCCAGAAGTGACGCGCGGCACGTGTCTCGAGCATTTCCACAACAGTGAATGGCGCCACTTTTCCCAGGATAGAGGGTCTTTACACTCTTAGAAATAGGGGGTGTATAGAGGTACTTCCCTCGTCCCATAGGTAACACCCCAAAACTACCTTAGGACGTTCAGTCCACTGACGTCGAGCTGGCGATACAAACTTTTACGAGCTGCTTGATAGCTATTGGATATAACGTACTGAAGAGCTAATGTGCGTATCAAAGACTAGAAAAGCGAAGAAAAAAAACACTAATCAGGTTTCGCAGCAGGGCCAAACAAACCTCGATTGTCTTAATGTAGCCTTTAATGTGTACATTAGCTGTTTTATTAAGTTGTATCGGCCGACTATCAAGGCGCTCTTGAAAGTTGTTATCGTCGCTTCGACGTTTGTGGACTGAACGTCGAATTGTTGTTTTGGGGTGTTACATATGAGACAAGGGGTGCACCCCTATACACCCCCTTTTTCTTAGGTTGTACGTTCTGACAAGTAGACACGCAACAAGGAGATAATCGCCTGGTCGCTTAGGTACTATCTATGACCTTCATCATCCAAGAAGGATGATGAAGAGGACTGTTTGCTTTTTTTTTTTTTTTCACGTCGCCGAAATCTTATGACAAGTAGAAACATTGATTCCGCGCAGCACTAAGGCTAAAATGCCATCGCTCTAAAGCAGGAGTCTCCCAACCCCGGCCAGGGGCCAGACACGGCCCGCGGAGGCGCTCCAACCCGCCCGCGGATGGCAGCGGTCTTACCAGTGGCGCCCGGCCCGCATACAGCGGCGACCAACGCAAAAATACGCGTGCGTGGAAGAAACGGCGCCGCGACGCCGACCAACAGCGCAAACGAAATTATAAGAAAAAAATGAGAAAACAAAAATCGTCGAAACGCGAGTTCTTTCGCGTATTGTTGTAAGTAGTCATTTCCATCATCCCTATTTTGTAGGCCCCAGTTTTGTGTCTGTGCAACTTTGTAAAAATCCCTTTGCATTCTCGTGTATATTGTGCTTAGTTTCCGGTGTCGTATCTATTGCGTATTCATCAGATATACCGTTCTCGATCTAGCATCAGCGATGCAGCATTGTGCCTCGTGTGGATATGCCGAAGTTCCTATCCGCTTTGATTTATTCCCGATGAGTTCTCTGTCTCATAATTATTTTGTAATGTCGCAATTATCGATGTATTGAATTTAAAATTAAAGTATATGTATTCATTCACGTCGCTTTTTTTTTTTTATTCTTGTTGAAGTTTAAACTTAAATCATTAATAGGGTTTACTTATTTAGTATTTCCCTATTTCTATTGTCCCATTTATTATCCGGCCTGGAGACAGCCAGGGCCTTTTTGGTGGCTCTAGACCAAGTCAGTTCCACAGCGGAAGCTGTTAATGGCCCGTTCCCCCAGTTTCACGACGGCCTGAACCTAAACGAAAAGTTCCCCGCTAAATTTGGCGGGATGAATAATTTCACGTGACCCGACCTTACGGGACGTACTGACAAATTCAGGTTCCCCGCTAAATTTAGTGGAAATATTTACGCCACGTGTCCTGCACACCGCTTCAGGTGCCCCCTAAATTTAGCGGAAAAATTTTCGTGAAGTGACCTATGCAGCAATTCAGTGTCCCCACTAAATTTGGCGGCAAAATTGATGACACGTGTTCTGACGTCACGGAATCTAAGGAGAAATTGAGGCTCCCCGCTAAATCTAGCGGAAAAATTTAGGCCCCGTGACTTATGCAGCTTCCCCGCTAAATAGGGCGGGAAATTGAGGTTCCCCGCTACATTTTGCGGAAAAATGAACGTAACGTGATTTGTGCAGCAATTCAGTTTCCCCGATAAATTTGATCAGGAAAATACATCAGGACCCTAAATCATCTATTCATTAAGAACGTATCGATGTTAAAACAACGCACCGTCATTTTAATGTCAGATCACCGTATGACGCTAGATCAGCGCAATGTCAATCGATCGTCGTCGGCATAACGTCGAAGAAGCAGCACAGCTGCCACTCTCTTAACGGATCACGTCGTGTCATCGCCGCGCATTTTTTTTTTTATCTCGATGGAATTTTTGCAAACATTTAACACTTACAGCTTTATAACCTTTGAGAGCGTATTCAAAACAGAATATTACACCGATACAGAGTATGAACTTAGAAACCAAGATTTGTGATAAAAATATGACAGAAAGAGACGTGGGAAGTCACAGCGTTCTCAAATAGTTGATCGGGGGGCTGCACTGCACTCAGCTCCTTTGCATGGGAAGCTAGAGTAACTGTATAGGCTCTGCTTAGAGGCCAGAGTATTGCCTTCCTATTCCTTTCACCGCCTACTCTGTAGTGACGGAGAAGTGGCCACATGCGCCGAGCTGGATCCAAACTTCATGCGGAAAACCGACCTTGCGGGTGCTGAGTTTAGGGTGGAGCATGTTTGTCGCTTCGAGTTGGCGAAATATACACCCAATAAGTGATGCGAGGGCTCGAAAAAAAAAAAAACAGAATTTTTGGGAGAAAACTGTTTTTGCTGTTTGTTTTTTTTCGCCCAACATAGTTTTCAGAAAAAAACGAAAACTCCGAAACCCAAGTTTCTCAAGTATTAACAAACCTATTAAGCACATTTCTGCAACGAACTTTAAAATTGATATCACTGACCCCATCAAAAGGAAAAATAGTCAATACGCACCTCTGAATTGAGTTTTTTTGGCAGAGCAGGCGGAAACTTAATCACGCTATGCTAAACATAATACATCTTTCAGCTCCTAAGAAAACAGAACAACGCGACGACGGGGAAAATAAGGAAACACAAGCACCTCGGGTTGTCTGCCGCCTCGCTCCGTCGTTGCACCGTTTACATTGTATAAAAACTATGCACCAACCATTCCTATAACCGTTGCCTTACTGTTCAGCATGGCTATAAATATTAAAGACTTTGGTGAACGGTTTATACGGAGGAGAACGTACAGTGCTGTCCGAGGTTTGGTGGTGTAGTGTGTACGCATGTGATGAAGCTGTGTTTCTAAGTCATCTATGGCTTGTTTTTTGGCCAATAAATTATTATATGAGACTCTTAACTCACAGCCAAGTGTCCACTACCGCACCAGCGTGAACATAGCTTTAAGTAGCAAAACAGCAGATTGACGAAATATAGTCGCATGTCAAACATTGAAGAAAGGAATTGCTGTATGTACTACCATGAAGGTACTACCATGTATCAATGCAACGTTAAATAATCCTATTCAAAGGAAAGTGAAGTTTAACAACATTAATTATTTTGTCATGACCCTTTGTTGTTCTAAGGGTACAACTAGTTCTGCATTAAAGAGTACAAGATCAAACTTAATACCAACATTGGACGAGGTACATATGCACGCGTTGAATAGATATCTTCTGTAACTTAAGACGGACGTTCGAAAGCAGTGTGTTAGTTAGGGCTACTCTGAGTCTATGTTGAGTCATCTCCGTCGACGCATTTCAGATCAGGGCTGCTCAGCTCGAGATTAGAGCGAACAAACACCAACTTCATCATTCTGTGTCCTTTGAGTCGGTTCCTACTCTTCATGGGGACACCGCTGAGCTTCGACCAGTTTCGTTTGCACGCAGCGGAGGAGGGTGGAACCTGAAGAAGGCGACAAGCAATTGGTGTCGGTGGTTCAGAGGTACACAGCCCTTGTCATCACGTGGACCGTGGAATATACTTCGCTGAGTCCTCCAATGCCTTTCTTGACCAAGCACCTGACAGAACCCGCTATTCGGCAAGATTTGACAGCACGTTTCCCGCATCGAGACCTATCCTCTCTGCCATCCCTGCTGTAGTCCATTGCGTAGCATGCTTCTTTTTCACTTGAGCACCGCTCTTTGAACTTCGGGTCGAGCAAATTTTCGGCCGCATGTGCTGGACGGCAAATAAAGTTGCGTCGGTCACGCAGAATTTCTGCTACTTTTTCCTTTTCGCCTTTTGTCAAGGCAGGGTTCGAAGGGCCTCTTCGACTTGTCTTGTTGCTTTGGACATGATCTCATGAACGTCTGAGAGAACAGCATTGTCTGACTCAGCCTCTGAAATAGCACGGGCAACTGGCTGCAACACGTGGAAGGAGCAAATTTGCACACCTCACCAAAAGTAGTCTTCATCTAATGTCGTTGTTTTTATTTCCCTGCTCATTTCAAGCTCCGCAGCGATCACAGTTTTCTGCATGCTTTTTTGTTCTTCGGTAGGCCTTCCAGTGACATCGAAATGCCCGCCCAGCGAGTTTCAGCTGGTAGTTTTAGTGTGGTCTGGTCTCCAGCATAGCACTCTTCTTGCCTCTTAGCAAAGTGAGCCGCAACCACGTAAGAATTTCTGACATACTTGATTAAAGACTTGAACCTTTTACAAGGTTCTTGCAATGTCACACGTTTGAGCGTGCCCGACAGCAACAAGTTTAGACCATGAGCACAGCATCCAAGAGCAGTGATGCTACGATAGCGCATACTGACGACTGTAAACCTGGCGTTCATGTTGCTTGCATTGTCGGTAACAAGAGCGAAAACCTTGTCGGTTCCAATTTTCTCCACAACCTTCAAAATCTCTCCGCGATGTAGTTTCCTGTGTGCCTGTGATCTTCCGCCTCCACGGCGCTGTAGAATATAGGCTTGGTGTAGCCACTACAAAGTCAAAATTCTCTCGCCCCTTTCATTGGTCCAGCTGTCTGTGAGTGCAGTGACGCAAAGAGCGGCGTTGAATTTTTCTTCCACCTGCGTCATCACTCCGGCATACTCGGCCTCCAAGAGTCGTCCACCTAAAGAATGTTTGGAAGGCGGCACGAATTGGGGCCTGAGGAGCTTGAACGCTTCTCGCCAGTATCTGTTTTCCGTAACTGGTCAAAGCGTTCCAGGGGCATATATCGCTCAAGCCATCGCCGCATCAAGCTTGCTTCGACTTTTGCGTCATTCTGCCGACGAACGCTTCTATAGAAGCTCGCTGCTTGACATGCCTGTCGGCCTCACTTTGAGAGCTTGGGCTTTTATTTTCCACAGGTGCACACTCTGATCGTAGAACTTCCACAAATGGGCTCCTGGACCGACATGCCCCAGACTCTGATCTTGTCAAGTCGTCCGATACTGGAGACCTGATGTCCGGGTGGCACTTCGGACACCTTGCGATGTGCTGCCGCAAGCGGGTTGCGTTGGGAAATTCGTATTTGGCACAGCAAAACCTGCAGACCGCTGGCCCCTTATCACTGTTTAGCATGTCAAAGTTCTCCCAAATTTTGGAGCACGGCTCACCATGGCGCACAGGGCACAGTTCTGACGGATCCATGGCGAAAGTCCATACCCGAGAAAGATGCGCGCGAGGTTTCGGAAATGGCGCTGGGGAAGCTAAAGCGATATAGCTGCCATGGATGGCCTCTCCATGGCGCACAGCACACCGTTTTGACAGATACACGGTCCACGGCAAGCGTCCACACCCGAGTAAGATGCTCACGACTTTCACTAAGGCGCTGGAAAAGCTAAAGTGATATGGCTCCTCTGGCTGCCCGTCGAGAGCGCGAACGGCACTAACGGCAAATACGAAGAACTGCATAGGAGCTTTCGGTTGTTGCCATACGAGTAGTCAAAGCTCAGCTAAATTGACAAAAGTTTTCGTAAACGCTAAAAAAGTTCATATAATCTAATAGTCCACCGTAAGATTTGCAGAATTATCTGGCGGATGTTGACCTCTGTATATATATTTCAAATCATTACTGAATTATAGCTGTTGAGAGAATTTTTCGAATGTTTCCAAAATTTCCGCAAGAAAAACTTTTTTTTGTCGTTTTTTTTCGGCCTTCGACATTTCCGGAAATGTTAATCTCTACACCGAACACTAAAATAAACGCACTGAAAGGATCCTTGACTATAGAAAATGATGTGAAGCCACTGGATGCAGTATAATAGTATTGTTTTATAACGCCAACGATGTTTTAAAACATGTTTCCAAGGTCTAGGGAAGAGATGACACGGAGGACAATTGCGTTGCCCGTGCCTGCGGCGCTCGCGGAATGATACGCGACCGGCACATCCGGGCACCTCGGACCAGACAACAACGCGATGCTGCGGCCTGCGAAGGGACGAGGTTATCGTCGGCCACTGCGTTCTGCGAACAGCATAGAGAAAAACAAGAAACAAATGTCGGGATGCCTGCGCACGAGCGACATGTCGCACTATATCTTCTCTGCTCCGTACGCCGCAGCACGCAATCTCACAGCAACGCCATCCGAGCTTCCGGGACTCCTGCAGAAGCCACGGTCGCTCTCCCCTGTGCACCTTGGATCCAGCATAGCCGCCCTGGGAGTACCACTGCGATACTCTGCTCCGCAAGCGGGGCATATATACAGTTACTCTAGGGAACGCGCACCTACAGCATCAAATACACTTCTAGCGGTGTAAGTCAGAGTACCCCTTTTTATCGCGTTTTTCACGCTGTTCCACTTTTGCACTGTGCCGAGGGAGAGGGCTGCCGCCAGCACACCGAGATACCGTATACTGCAGGAGAGCAGAGACACATGTCTGTCCTGTCTCAACAGATATTCATTACGACAGATGGCAGCAGTCAATCCCTCCCACATCAAAGGGGAAAACCGTTAGGCTGGGCGCGTCAAGACGTTCCAAGTAAGCAAAGTTTGTCGCCGTCATTTTCGACGAGTAAATGTTTTTTCCTAGTAAAGTATTTCGCGTTGCGCTCTGAGTTCAGAAGTTCGGGGTCCACCGCTTCGGGAAGCTCTGTGGGAGTTCTTGTACGGCCAAAAATAGTTGCCAACTGGACCTCTTCTTGCATCGAAGCCGAAAAACAAGGCATTGGCCAAGGGCGATGTTCCAAAGTGGCGTGTTCTTGAGCTTGTTCAAAAATTTATTTAAGAAACTAAAGCGTCAAGAACACAAGTCACAAAACGCAGTGCTGGGCAGTGTCCCGATGCAAATGCACCGCGATAGTATCTTAGAGATACTTTCGAGCATCTGTACCTCTGTATCGAGATAAAGTTGAGAAATGCATTTGTATCTCAGTGGTGAAATGCTTTTACGATGTATGGATTGTATAGCAATTCTTTGCCAGGGCTCGGTAGCTGGATAAACTTGATGGCGAAAATTGATTGGCGCGAGGGGTTTCAGGTTTTAGAATGTGAAACCTCCACATAACATCCGCTAAGAAAGAGGGGGATTCTAGAAAGAGATCAATAAAATTTAAAAAGAAAATATGGTAAAAAGAATGGCCAGTTCAGTCAGTCATACTGCCCTGGTCTTTGTAAATGCCGTTAGACCGGCCCCCTCGTTCTCCCTCCCTTCCCCCTTCCTGAGTTACTTCAAAGAACCTAAAAAAAAATTGAAATAAAAAAAAACTTTCTTGAAGGGCTTTGCTAAGACATATACTTCCTTCGGATTTGTCCACGGAAAAAACATTTTTAGTAATATTGACCTAGTTAGACGCAATTTGAGGGGGGGGAGGGGAACCCTGCTCTAGGCCCCGCCCGAGGCCTATAAATCTAAGCACATTTTCTGGGCTCTCATTGATTGGAGCGATGATTGAGGTGTGAAATGTTTGTTGTAAAATTGTGTCTCCGTGTTGTAGTAGTACTTTATTCGACAATATTTGTATTTGCGAGTAACAAACAATCTAGAAAGTGTCATCATTGTTTTCAAAAATATCCCTACACTGCCTTTCGGCTTTTGTTTCAAACGGTAGCATATCTCTCGGTGTCTGCAAAAAGATCAACGAGCGCAGTTCGTCGAGCTCATTTATTTTTTGCGAGTGCGAGTGGTTCCACGTTTACCGAGGTGTTTAGAGGAAGATCTCCTCAACCGACCTAGTTTGCAGCCAACAGCTGTCGCAAGTACGGACCTTCGGAAGCGCTGCGCGGGTGTTTGGGTACCTAGCGGAACTGGCCTAAGCCTACCCTCCCACTTCAACAATGTTGCTTTATCTGGCTTGACTTGTTGCTTTGCGCGTGTTGATACTAAATAAACATGTTGGTTCCCGTAAATGCGGCTCCGCTTCTCTGTGAATTGTGCGACCGTTGAGATTGCTACCATGGTTTCTACACCGAGAAGATACCGACACTGGGAAGAATTTGCGAGCCATTCGGCTGGAAGCAATCTAGCGTTCGGCTCGCATCAAGTTTGTCCACATTTGTTTCCGTTATCTTGCGTTGAAAGTAAAGTATCTCTCAAGTTTTGCAATGAACTTGGCCTGCCAGGGCTAATATTTAACGCGCGCTTTAACTGTGCGTCATGACGCTCCCCCACCTTGCTCTAGGATGTCATGCGAAAACAATTACAACAAGAAAAAAAAAAAGCTCGAAGGACTGCATATTTAGTGTGTTGATTCTTTTTAGTCATCTTGTACGCTTTTACCGCACGTCGACAGACGCTGACAGACGCTTGTATTGGACCGCAGCACGTGCATGATGGGACGCTAGAGCGCCGCTTTCATGGTCAAGTCTTGCAAACGATGCCGAAGGTTTTAGATTGAGGCGGAATACCAGAAGAACCAAGACGAATACAGACTTTGACGCGCAGCTTTCATGTCTGCGTTTGTGCATTGCAGACGACGATAGACGGTGGTGAAATAGCGGACGATGCCGGAGGCTGCCGCGCGTTTGCTCGCATGTCAAGCGGGCGATCCACACTAGACGCATTGAATGTGGCGAAAGGGAAACAATAGGCTGCCGTACATGTTCGGTCAAGCAGCCAAGCCAACCCAGTAGTAATGGGTGGGGTCACTGATTTCTGAGTGTGGCTTAGAACGAGCCGTTTCCTCCATCAAAATTGCGTCTAACGGTGAAAATATTGCACCAATTTTTTATGGAAATATTATGAACAAATTAAGTGTCCCATTTATGCCCTTGAACAAACAATATATATACATATATATATATATATCGACATGGACTTCGCGGAAGCCATATCCGACAATTATATTGTGGTGGCATTACTGAAGTTATAATTTGCGCCAAAAGAAAACAGGAAATTATCTCATATCGCAGACTACAATCGGACAAACGATGTGGCATTCCTCGGTTGTTTTATTATAATTTCGACCTTTTTTGTGAACTTTCCCATCAGGCAGACATTTGTACAACTGACCTCTGGAATTCTTTCAAACTAATGGTATCCCATTATATAGGCAAACACATCCCGACTAAGATAAAACGAACATACTGTCGTAACCAACGGCTGACGCGTGAAATCATTTGCACCAACGGAAAATAAATCGACTTTAAAAACAATAAAATATTAAGAAATGCACAACCAAAAGACAGCGTATAACTAAGATAACTAAAGAGCTTAATTTCCAAATAAAAAGTGCCAAGAAATTTTTTTACAACGGGTCCCTTTACTCATTCATTCAAACAGAACCAGAAAACTATTGGCGTACATTAATCCGCGTGCAAAACCAACCCATAGGTGGCCCGTAAAACCAAGGTGTAAAAGCAAATGTGTAAAACCAGGAAGCGCGGCTAAGGATAACAGCTTCAACGACGACTTCTTTTCCGTGTTTATTCAAGATAACACTATTTTGCCGACTATTACTGACAGCTCAACACAGCCAATCATAAAAGGCATAACCGTGTCGCAAGAAGGTTCAGGCTTGGACGGATCCGATCCTTTCGTTGGAGACTCTCAGATACCCCCGCCTCTCCTGATCCAGAAGTCTGGGCATCGTAACGGGATCAGGTGCGTTCTGTTTCGGCGATTAAAGTCCCCGTAACCAGTGTCCACCAAGTGCAATCTAGGCTCATATGCATTGCCTTCGACGACTTCTTGTCGCTGCAGGTCATCTCCCAGCACATCTGTTTGTTCGTCCAAGTCGACGAAGTCTCGGACCCCATGTCGCCGTTCGAAGTCTCGCTTTTGTTTTTGCTGCTGGGACATCTCAAATATTCTGACGCGGTTGAAATTGGGTAGGCAGGAGCCGAGGCGGGCTCCCTCGAGACTGGGACAGCAGTTTGTAATCGCCTGCACATCAGGAGTTCTGCGGTACTATATTAATTTCTCAATGGACTCGTTCCGTAGGCCAGTATACATTTGTATAGGTCTTATAACTTCTTCGGTGACGTTTTTATTATTTTGACCGCGACTTCTGCCATCCCGTTGCTTTGGGGATACCTTGGACTCGAAGTTATGTGACGGAAGCCGTACTCTTTTGCAAAAATTGTGAATTTGGCTTTGGAAAGCTGGGGCCCATTATCAGATACCGCTACATCCGGTATCCTATGCCGTGCAAAAACAGACTTGTGATGGGTGATCACACTTCTTTCCGAAAGGCTGACAAGGTGAGCTACTTCTGGATACCATGCTAAATAACCTATTACGATGCGCCACCGGGCTCCATCCCAGAAAAACACAAGTATATTGCTACTCTTTGCCAAGGGCGCTCTGGAAATTGCGTCGGCAGAAGCGGCATCTTGCGGTTGATGCTCTGTTTAAGGCGCACGTGGCAGTTTTTAGTCAGACATTTTATATCGGTCAGATATTTGACATTTAATATTTTGTTGTCCGTCCACGAAACGGCGTTCTTTGCTCTTCCTTTGCACTTGTCTATCCTGATGTGACCTTCGTGAAGATGGTGAAGGACGGTGTCACGCAGCGTTTCTTGGATTATCACTCTTTTGTGGGATTATCACTCACTCGTTGATGACCAATACGTCATCAACGAGTGAGATGCTGTCTTTCTCTACCCAATAAGGTTTTAGCTTCATTTCCACATCCCTGCTCCTCGGCCATTCAGTTTAGATCAGTTATTGAAGGCGTATGCACATTTTGACTCTGCTGTTCTCTTGCGATTTGTTGAAGGCTGTGTGCTGTCAGGAGCACAGAGGTAGTGACGCGTTTAATGTAACCGTCAATCTCATCTTCGAGATCTATCTGCTCCGCCTCTGTTTGTGAGATAAGAGACGTCGACAGATCGGCGTCTGCGGTGAGGTCTTTGCCAGGGACATAAAATGTGGTATAAGTGAAACGCTTGAGTCGCATGCGCAATCTCTGGAGCTTGGGTGTATTCAAGAGTTTTGGAATCAGAGAGTTAAATGAGGCTGGTGATCTGTTTCGAGGGTGAAGCATCTTTCTATGTGGTAGTATCGAAATTTTTCGCTAACCCGAACGAGAGCCAGGCCCTACCTTTCTATTTGTGCGTATCGACGTTCAGTGTCTGTCAGGACTCTTGAAGGGTAGGCGATTAATTTGAACTGGTGCACTTCTCCCTGGCGCAGGACAGCACCTAGTCCATATGCTGATGCGTCGGCCCTTACAACGGTTTCCTTATTTGGATTGTAGATGCCAAGAACTGGGTCGGACGAAAGCATTGCTTTTGACTGGTTAAAAGGCGGTTATCGTGGCTGTTTCCACACGAAGTCGTGCTTAGTGCTTAACATTGACGACAGCAGTCCAATAGCTGCGCAGAATTTTGGAGGAAGCGGGCCAGTGACGTTGCCATTCCCATGACGCGTCGTAGGTCCTTCTTCGATGTAGGTTGTGTCATCTGTGAAATAGTTGAAAGTTTTGCTGGATTATGATGAACTTTATTGTTCTCGATCAGGTGTTCCAAGGAGGAAATCTTCGTGACGTTAAAGAGACATTTCTTCTTGTTTAGCGTGAACCCTGCTTGAGAACGATGTTGCAGTACTGCCTTTACTTGACACTCGTGCTGAAGTTGTACGCCAAAACAACACGGACGAAAACGAAAGGAGAACTGGACAGGACATGGCGTAACTTTCAACTGAATTGTTCATTTCGATGATATACCTGTAACAACATATAAACAGGCACACTTGGCAGAACACAAATAAATATGGTCTAAAACATCCCCCTCCCTCAAGTACCAGCGTCATTGGTACTTCAGATAGTAGAATTATTCGTCGGACAAGGACAAAGAGGATGCGCTGACACAAGAGATGTCGTGGTGGAACTTAATCAAGTACGCTTAGTGAATTTCTCTGGCAGTTTTTATTTTGTAATGGTCCATGAAACAGGTCTCACCAAAGATGGGGCCGCACTTCCCAGAGTAGGGCCCGCATTCGCAACGGTCGCAGTGGACCGCTAGTTGGCCAGACGGGATTGCCTGATTGCCAAAGCATGCTCTCTGACACTATTATTGATGCACCTTCCCGTCTGGCCAACGTACACAATTACCACATGAGAGGGAAATTTTGTACGTGACGCTGCGTTGGAGATCAGGCGTTGCGCAAGTGTGGCCACCTAGCGGTTCACTGTGACCGTTGCGAATTCGGGCCCAACTCTGGGAAGTACAGCCCCATCTTTGGTGAGACCTGTGTTATGGGCCATTACAAAACAAAAACGGCCAGAGAATTTCACGAAGCCTTTCTGAGTAAGTCCCACTACGACAACTCTTGTGTAGGCGCACCGTCGTTGTCCTTGTCCGATAAAGAATTCTACTATCTTGAGAACCAATGACGCTGGTGTTTTACGGGGAGGGGGGGGGTGCTTAGACCATATATGTGTGTTCTGACAAGTGTGCCTGTTTTAATAGTTTCAAACGTATGTCATCGAAATAAACCATTCAGTTTAATGTTACGCCACGTCCTGTCCAGTTCTCCCTTTGTTTTCGTTTATGTTGTCTTGGCGCATTACTCCATGATGCAAAACCAACCAGCCCAACTCGCCATTCTGTTCCCCTGATCAGGACGTTATTCATTTCGCATGCCACTCCTTCAAGGCCCAAGAGGACTTCAGCCATTCTCCTTTGGAATTGTTCTGGTTCAGAAGACATCCCAAATTGCAACTTGTTAAACTAAAACCTTCCAAGGGGTATTCTGAACCTGGTCAAAGTTATGCTTTCTTTGCTCAAAGTTATTTGCAAAAACCTGAGTTTGCGTAAATTTTTGAGAATATGGTTGCGTGTTGGAGCATTCCCAAAAAGTGTTTCTCTGATGGGATTGGATGCCATTCTCTCTTAACGTACTTGTTGAGTTGTGTGAAGTCAACGCAGATACGCATGGCTCCTGAAGGCTTGGGGACCACCACCATCGGAGCGCACCACTCCAAGGGTTCAGTGACTGGTGAAATAACTCCCATTTGCTACAGCCTCTCCAGTTCCACCTTTGTTTTGTTAAAAGAGGGAAAGGAACTCTGCTTGGCGATATCAAAGCGAAGGGTATCGCATCCGATGCTAGCTGAACCTCGAAGTCACCTCTCAAGGCTCCGAAACCCTGAAACAGACTGGGAAATTCCTTCTCAGTGCACAATCTTCTCACCTCAGAGATCTAGAAGAGAACTTTGACGTGTTCTATAGCTGGCTTTCCATGTAGTGGTGTGTTGAGGCCTAGCAAGATGTTAACTTCCTCTTAGCTACTATGATCTTTGAATGGAAGGTTTATGCAGCCAACCCCCAGTACGTATGCATGTGTGTATGTATCCTTTATTTCAGACAAAAAAAAAGGGTCTGGGGGCTGGGGAAAAAGAAGACGAGTTGTCTTCTGAAGTGAAGTGGCTTTCCATCGGGTCCCCGAAGTTGGCGCCTCTGTGGGTGTAGGGTAAAGGTCCTTGAAGACCCTTCTAAAAGGTCTTCCGGGATCACAGTCTCATCTGTTCCGGTGTCGATCTTGAACAATATTTATCATCTCTGGATGAGTATTCGTTCTTCCCACTTTTCAAGAATGGGAGTGTAAGGCGGTTCCCAAGAATCCTGGCTTTTTCTTATAGTTGCCCCTGTTGCTGAGGTTGAGCTAGAGGCCGCCATTAAGCGTCCTGCGGATAGAGTTATTCTTCCTGCTCGATGACATTCCAGAGAGTGAACGTCGATCGGCAAACTGTCATAAATTGTCCTCTTTTTTTCACAACTTCGGCACACCGCGTTTTTAGTGGGACAATTCACTCGAGGTTGCGTTTGGCGTTCGCATTTAGTGCAATATGGCTCTGGATCTTTCGCGTCATAAATTTTCTTTTGGCGTGAACTTGGTCTATTGACTTTGAGCATTAGGTGTATCGTACCTTTTTCTGCTGTTGTCACTGTTTCGTGTTGACGAGCGGATGCGAGCGTCTTAAGCACGTCCAGTGACGAGTACAACTGTAGTTTTCCTGACCCTCTTTTCTCTTGCAGTCCCACTACCAAGCGCTCCCTAATAAGTTCTTTTAGCTCGCCAAAACTGCAAGTGTCAGCTAGCGAGTGCAATGCTGTTTCAAAATCTTCCACGGTTTCGCCTTGTCCCCGAGTTCTTGTGTTGAATCGTGCGTTTTTTAATATTATGTTGCGTCTTGAAAGAAGTCTCGTAGTGAGCCAGCACAACTTCGAACTTTGTTGCGTTTTCAGAGCTTAACTTGAAAGGATTGAAGATATTTTCCTCTTGAATCACCATAAATATACTTTCGTGTCAATTTGCTTTTCTTCGGTTTCTGCGTGTAATCTTGACGCTGTGCGATAGAGAAGAAAGTATTTCTTCTACGCGGGCCATTCCTTAGGAGTGGTGAAGCAAAAAGGTTCAGGTGGAGCAATTTCGAACAATGCCTTTGTGGGCCTGATGTTCGATCGCGTACCTGGAGGGGCACTACTGATTTTTTCCTGACTGCTACTTCTGCGGTCGCTTCCGAGGAGAAGCTGCTGGTTTGGCGAACTGATGCATTATAGCTGGTGCAAAACTCACTTTTGACACTATGTTTGATGTGGAAAAGAAGCAACATGTCAACATGGAAACAGGCAAAGAAGTGGCCCTTTCATTCATTTCTCGAACCTCCTGCCGGCAAAGCCGGCACGAGAGATGAACCATGCCACACAAAGACGACTCCTACGTCGAAACGTGAGCCGAGCACCTTGAGGCAATGTGCAGTGCTGTGCGTGTACGGAATGATAGTGAATTGTTTCCGGCGCGCACAGCACAGCACAGCACATCGTCTCAAGGCGCTCGCCTCACATTTCGACGTAGGAGTCGCTCCCAAGTGAAAATTCAAACCCATGCAGATTTGTCGGCAATACTCCTTCACTTCCCAACCCTTGCCTCGAGAAACATTTAAAGCGGTTTGTTCTGTGCCAGAGAGAGGAAATCTTTTCCATCCCTTTCTTTTGCGGAGTAGAATATATCGGGCCAACGGGCCGGTGCCTAAATGACCGCATGAGAGAGCACTTCCGACAGGTCGTCGATCTCAAGGAGGATTCGGTGCACCCGATAGCAGCACACCGCCGCACATGCGGAGGATGTTCGCTATGGTTCAGGAAAACGCGCGTTCTCGGGCACCATCCTCATAGATACGGGAGGGAAGTAATCAAATGATTTGCAATAAAATATCTCCGGCGTCTATGTCTCTTCTCCCTCGCTAGCCCTCTCTGATAGAGAGATGGATTTTCTGCGTCTGGAACTTTCCAGGTTGACTAGAAGACCTCGTTAAGCGGCCCGTCCCAAAAGGGACGACGCACCCCTCCGCGCTTTCCCCCCGTCCCTCCTTTGCTTTGCTCCCTTTCCGTAGAAATACTCGTGGGAAACGAGCCAACGCACTCCATAGAATAAACTTTGTTGTGTGTTTAAAGAATGTACTCAACCGTGTTTTGTCCTCTCTGTGTCTATTTTTTCTACTATCTAGTGTACGTTACCAACACGCTCGTAAGGAGTATGAGTGATTTACTTTCCTACAAATGCTACACAAGTTGTTTGGTAGTGAGAAGGCGACATTATTGCTAATGTGATTTCCTATGTTTTTTTGTTTTTTTTTAAACCGCATGAAACCATATGTTAGAAGGTTTCACAAGTGTAGGAGTGTAAACCACGCAGCATACCGTCAGTTAGCATGTGAAGGAAAGTAAAACCCTCAACACACCGTCGATTCCGCTCCAGAAAAAAACACGCAACTTGACTTGTGCCTTCGTCTCAAGGAGTGGTTTATTCCACTCCACTCTGATGTGGTAAGAAACATATCGGAAAAACAGGCCGATGTGTAAAATATATACTCAGAAAACACCATTATAACACCCACAATGTCATTTCTGGACATCTCGGCATCCACTGCAGGGATTGCGGGTGCTCAGCGGATTTCAAGAAAAGTATTATCATAGCTAGGAGTAAAAACCCGCTCACCAGAGAAACAATAGAGGCACAGATGATTGCGTACCTAGAAGATAATTGTGTAAGTAGCCCATCTCTAACGCTATCTGAAAAAGAATTAGAATATTTCATTTGGTGTGATGATCGCAGGTGGCCGCGGTCTAAGGTAGAGTTAAAAACCGATTTAAGCTCGTTCGGGCTTGGTGAAACCGGTAAGTGAACAGTTATTTTGATTGCATCTATTAACCGGAAATGAAAGGGAATAAATTGTGCAGTTACTAAATCCGAACCGAACCCAAATAATAACCAGTTATTTTGACACCCTGCTTTTCAGCAGAATTTAGATTATTTTAAAATCAAATTGGTCGATTGTTTTAAAAGTTATTAAAGTCGCACTTCCTAAAGCAACCACAAAACTTGGCACTGAACGGTTTTATAGAGATTGCCGCCGACTTCAAATCCCTAGCTCGAAATATAAAGGACCAATGCGTAAGCTGCAAAGGCAAGAAGTCTTACACTCTTTCGTGCAGCTCAGTAACAACCAGTTTATATTTTGGTGCTCACAAGATTTAGAAGCCTATAAACTGAAAATACCGCAGCATTTGTAGTTCGAAGTTCAGTCGCTAAGTTTAGTCATAAATTGGGAAACCCGATGGGTAGCAATTGGAAGAATGATAGTACAAAGGTTCGAACGAATTTATTTATTTCCAATGGAAACAAAAATATTTTTGCAATTACTATACATTTATATTAATCCAAATATTACAAAATTACTTCAAAAAGTAATCAATTACGAGTAATATGATAACTTCTAACGAGTCCCGTACAATTGTCTCTGCGGCGTACTTGGCGCATCCGGTGATGGCAGTTGACTCCATTCCTTACTACCGCATCACGTTGACATTAGAGCCAAGCGCACTTTTGACAACCAATGCAGCGTCCCGCTGAAAGAAAAGCGATTCCCAAGCGACTGATTGAACAACGAACGCTCTTCGGCCTACAGCCGCACAGCGGGCTTGTGTGCCCGCCACTCGACTTTCCTTCGAGGCTCCCGATGAGGGCCTTCTTTCCTAATCGCAGTCTGCGGTTTCACGATCTGCACAGGCAGCTGCGAGAAGCGCCAGAAATTCCTTTCGGGAGACGATAAATCAGTTAGGGACGGAGGGGACGTGCCTGGAGTCTGCGCTGCTGACGGCGGAAATTGAACGCCGCCAGTTCCACTCCGGCCTTGTCTCAGCATCGCCGACGATGTCGTAATCAGCTGTCAAATCTGAGCCCTCCCCTCCCTCTTCCTCGCGTCCCCTGCGAAAACACCGCAGGCTCGCAGACGGTGGCTAAGACGTCGGAAACCGGCCGACGATACGGCGCCGGTCTGATTGCTGCTTCGACGATGCCGCCGTTTTTGACTGCCGGCGCTAGCGGACTTCCAGACGGTCGAAATAAAACAGACGTCGTATATATAATATATGTGTATGTATGTGTTTTCATCTCAAGAATGGTTGTCGGGTCGAATTTTTTATTTTGATAAAAAATGACTTTTGATAAAAAAAGGTCTTGGCAGCATTCTTCAAATAAAAGACAGCGTAAACGGCAAGCTTGGCGGATTTTTTTGTTCCATTGAAGTGGCCGAGGCAAAAACTGACGTTTCTCAGCGTATTGGAGATGGCACCTTTTACCACTCGGGATTTCGTCACTTATCAAACTATCGAACTAGTACTCTTTGTTGCCAATTTCAAAATACTTTTCATTGTGCCTATTGAAATTTAAAGAAATACTTCGCAATATTTAAAACAAAAAAAAAATGTCGAACTTTTTTTTTATTGTTTGGAAATGTTTTGCAATTATTTACGCGTTACCTATTAAAGCTATATTAATAAACTTGATATAATATAAAAAAGCCTAAACTTAGTTCTTCTTATTCATCTTAAATTCAATATTTTATATCAAAGAAAATATGTTGCTACATACATTTGAAATAACCAATGGTTTAAAAAGCTTTGCAAATTCTGGATCGATCTTCTTAAAAAACAGTTTTAAATTTCTACATTTTTAGCAGTAGTAAAGTACGACAGTGATTTATTATAAAATACACATAGAGAGTGAAGTATACTGCTTGTATGTCCACAATTGAAACTTGAATCTGGTAAAATGTGCATTGTGAATGCACCTTCGCATGGACGCTTTTATGGCCAATATTGTGGCATTGATAGGATTAATCACCTAATAATAATACTTACCATCGTATTTAATCATACATAGGATTGCATAACATAATTGATTTATATAAGGTGGTTACAATACTACAATATGAAAAAACAAAAAAGAGACAAAACATAAAATGCTCGCCAGAAAAAAAGGACATATCAAAGGGTAAAATACACATAACCTGCAAAAAGAAGTGACAGTAAAACACAACTATAATAGGCAACACAAATATTTGTGTAACTCACACTTTACGGAAGCTCCGAAAACTTAAAATTACAAAGTAATTGTTTGCACTTTGGGACTGCCGTCCAGACGATCGTGGTGTTGAATTTCATTTACATGTGGGTACATTTAGTTACCAAGCTCCATGTTAAGAACTTATGCTAGACTTGTACATGAAAAGTGGAGAAATAATAATTATTCCGTGTATAAAATACATATCCAGCATTTTTGCCTAATGTTTTGTACACAACGGGAAAACCGAGAAAGCTCCAAAGTATAATTTAATATAAATTTTCAACAAACCTATATACACAGTCAAGTTGAAGAAGTCACCGGTTGAAAGCAATTATGGCAGACCTATTTGCTTTTAGTTGACACAAAATAGAGTTAAATGTTTCTGCACAAAATAATGCCGGTGAAGTTGTAAGAAGTGAATTGAAAATATTGACAGATCGTAAAAATAATACATAATTGTACAACTGTGTCAAAATGTTTCCGAAGTACACATTGTGGTTTCATCGACACAAAACTTGTCATACTTTTCGTGTTGAAGTTCTCAGAGTTCTACCTAAGTCTGTGTTCAGGTGCGTTTTTGATCGACCACACAAAGGACAGAACGCAAGCCGTAAACAACACGGGACTGGCGTTTCTCTCTAACACGAAAAAAGTGAGTAAAGAAACAGTTAGAAACGCACAAATATATTTACGGCAGAATATTAGAGGGCAGCACGTTCACTGCGATACGAAGCTAACGTTTGCACAGGTCAATATCCGGGCAATTCACTGTTGAAAACTGGAACGCAGCCGTCTCACTGTTGAGAGCCCACTCCCAGAGGGTTTAAGTGAATTCATTGTTGGAACATGCTTGTTTGTACGCTTCATCGTCCCAGCATATCTGTCATGCTACTCTGAAGTTTTACGAACTCTTTTTAATATGACGGGATTGTCCCCTCAATTGTTTGCTTTTCTCCGCATGTGACAGGATTGAATGCCCTTTGACGCCCTAACCTTCTCTCAGCCCTTCTTCGACTTCCGAAAACGGGTTATCTCCTATGAAGGGATCGAAACAAGCACTATCCCCTTGATTTTATGGCTCAGTTTTTCAAGACGCGCTATCCCAATATTCTATGGCTCAGTTTCTCAACAAAGGGCCACGCGTCGCTTATAGAATTCAACTCTGTTGTTTTCAAATTAGGCATTGATGTGTGATGCTTGATAACAGCCCCCCCCCCCCCCCCCACACACACACACACACTCCTTCGCACGCGCTTTTTCCGTGTACTGACGCTGAGTAGATGCACTTGGTGACAATTGTCTTTTTCTCGAATTCCTAAAACTGGAAACGATACTTGAAGTGGCGTCAGAAATATAAATTACATCAGAAAACACGGCCAGCAGGTCCTTAATTCGTTCCTCGAACAATGTGAGTGCAAAGAAGGCATGTGCAGAATCGTGGCTAATGCCATCACTCACTCCTCCAAAGCTTAGCGTTACCTTTGTGGTCGTGGCTAGGCGAGTGAAGATCGTCATCATCTTGTTTTTTCAGTGATAGCCTTGCATGGCACATTGAATAACAAAATCCGCTTTTAGGCAAAATTGAGGTGTAATACCACGGCACGTAACTGTACATTCGCTTTTCCGAGGCATATGGATCTTCGTAGAGCGCGTCTGATGTGTTAGAGTAAGGTATGTATTTTGTCGTCCACTTCTTTAACATTTTATTGAAAGTTGTTGCCTCCAAATGTTTTATAAACTCCCCACCAGGCTCCCACAATGCCAACTCTAGCTCAGCTTCAGGTTCGATGCCTAGTTTCTCAACGGAGATACATTTTCTCTTCGAATAAGGTTCAGATGTTAACAGGAATCAGTTTTCTGAAGGATTATTTAAAAACAAAATCCTGAACATCTTCAAATGTCGTGGTCTTTCCTGTGGCATTTGACAGAGGTGTGAGGTAAACTGAGAAGTTGGCACAGTACACACACACACATTCTTCGTGACGTGAACGTTTTTTAAAACTACTTAGATCGACGAAAGTAAACTTTTGTTAGGCCTATGTCTGATTCGGGATGGGCCGCTTTGAATTTTTTGCACGCTCCCTTAATTGATCTTGTCATGAACCGGTTTGTGAAATAGATTTCCTTTCCGTCAATGCAACCCCACATGACATCTTTCTTAAAGATAAAGTGAGTAGGCAGGCGGGCTGGTTGATCTTACACATTTTTGAAAAACCGGAGACGACGGACGACGAAGAAGGGGACAACACACAAAACGTCTCAAACGCAGCTACTAAACATTATTGGCACAGTCGATTATATACCGTTCCGGTCTTCCGGAACAGCACATGCCACTGGGACTTTTAGCCAGACTTGCGCCCATTACTCGAAAAATGTAATGAATTACAATTACAAATTACCGAGCCTCAAATGTATTGGATTACCGTTACAAGTTACTCTTGCTCAAAAGTAACAGATTACTTTACTCGTTACTTTACAAATTACTTTAACGTTACTTTTTCCGTACACTTATTCAGAAAACAATAGAAACAATTTTTATCGTTTCCAAAATTGTTCCGCAACGCTACTTTTTATTTCTCATAGGCCCGTATTATGGTAGTACTTGTAAAAATAAAATATTGTATTTAAGAGAAAGAGTGTAGGTGCCCTCCGTTCACCTGTAAGCTGACAAGGCACCGAACGCTGCAACCACACCCGCCATTCCGCTAGCTTACGGCCTCCGGAAATGATCCCCGGAATCGTAGAGACAAAACTAGCAGTGCGCATGCTCAATAGCAGCGCGTACCTCCGCTAGGAGATTCGGAAGTAAGGAACCGATCTGCGAAAGCTCCCTTTTGAAACTGGCCTTTCGAGCGTGAGCGCAACGTCTCAAAGCGGGTTTCTAGCGCTTGTAGCTTTGTGCATGTGGCGAGCGACGTCGAAGTAGTTGGAAAGGGTAAAACGGTGTAAAAGTCGAGATTTCTCCTGCCCAGGAGAAGTAAAGTACAAGTGGAAGGAGGTGGAAAGAACAGAGCCGCTTTCCACCGCCTAGAGCGTTTTTCTAGTGGTTTTAGCAAACGGTCAATTAAAAATCGTGTTTTCTTTTTGGTCAATATTCTTTTTACGGTGTTTTCTATTTTGTTGTACTTGCTCTATCTTTGCAGACTTGTACGTAACGCGTAACATTTTACTGTAATTTTGCAACGCGTCAATTACTTTCTTTAACGAGTAACGATTCGTGTAATTTAATTACGTTCTTGCTGTAATCGATTACAAAATTACCCACTACAATTATTCCCTTTTGTTTTTTGCGAGAGGTTTTAGAAATGTTGGAGTCTTTCAGTTCTGGGCAAAACCGGTCGACAGGTTAAGAAATATCTGCGAGCTGGAGAGGAGGAAGCAGACGAAAGCTTGGGAGATGGAGCAGATGGAGTCGCCGACGCTCGCGAGCTCCAAAGTCCCTGAGAGCGAACGAGAACCGCCGTTCGCGCGGAGCCGTTCCCCGTTTCGCGTAACCTGAGCGCCCCGTACACGAGGTGTCTCTTCTTTTATTTCGTTTTATATTTAATAACCGAGAGCTCAGTCTTCAGTCTGACTCCGGCACGAAAGGTTGTTTGTGTGTTCTGTTCGCCAAAATGACGTAAAACGAAACAGAGAGGAGGTACCTCCTCTTCACTCCAAGCTTGCGTTTGCTTTCTCCTCTCTTCCTCGTAAACTTTTCTTAATCTGTCATTGATTTTTTAATATTTTTTTTTTATAGAAGATTCGCCATCTAGGAGATTTCTACACTCCGCTTCACCTTGCGTCCGGACCATCGTGGTCCGGACGCAGCGGACGCTACAAGCTATCCTAGCCAATCCCAACAGCGACGCTTTCCGCGCGTCGCTGTTCCCCCTATCCAAGGTAACGTGACACCCACACGGCCTTGGATTGGCTCCGAGTGCTCATAGCATCCGCTGTTGGCCGCTGTCTTATTTTTTTTTTTGTCTTTTATTTTTTTTTTCTCGTATCCTGTTGGTTTTAACTTCTCTTCGGAGGAAATTGATGCATCCAATTGACAATACATCTTTTTTTTTTGCACACGACGGATGTGACGTGTTCTAGTCGTTACAAAAATGAAAGATAAAATCAACGTGACGTTCGAGTGTTTACTTTGTCGGTCACTACTCAAGATTCTTTCATGTTCAAGGGCGACCAACTCCAACTTGCGTACGCACATAAAGGTAACGTGCTTTTTTGTTATGTTTATCATTTTACTGCGCAATTTTAAAGTGTTCAATTATAACACCCTTAATTTCTGGGATGCTTAACAAGTTTCGCTCGGCAGCTTTGGGAGACAAGCTCCAGTTTTCTACTGGCCACTCTATTTTCCAGGCATACTTCCAGCAGCGCTGTTGTTCGTCTACCTTCTCGTTCTTGTCCGTGTCTTTGGACTGTTTTTGGCTTTTAACCAGGAAACAGTTTGTATTCAAATTCATGAGCATGCTCCTACGAGTTTTTGACTGGTTTAGGGGCTATAACTTTCGAACATTTATATTCTTAGTTTTCCTTTAGTACATTTCATTGGGTTTGTCAAAATTATGTCTTCGTCCCTAATATTAGTTCCCGAATAATATCCATCCATCAACCAAAGATTGGTTGGCGGATGACCGACACAAACTTCGAAATACAATTGCGGCTGAAACTGAACAAGGCGTAGACGACAAAAAAAAGGAAGAAGAAATGTATAAATGCGGAACACCTGTCGAGATGTGTATATGTGCTACCGTAATAAAAAAAAAAGTTGTATGAAAGTAACGTGGAAAGTAATCGATTACTTTAGAGTAATTTTCGATTACTTTTTTGAGGCTGTAATTGTAATTGTAATCGGTTACTTTTTAGAGTGAAGTAATTGTAAATGTAGTCGGTTACTTTTTTTAGTAACGTGTACAAGTCTGTATCTTTGTGCTGCTGAATTTTCTGCTCATATTGCTTCAGTTCTGTATTGTGTTCATATATTCAAAAAGTAACGAGTAATTAAAGTAATCCGTTACCAATATTTTATAACGAAATTACATTACAAATTACTGACGCAAAAAGGTAATGTTGCAATTACAAAATTACTCGAAAAAGTAACGGATTACAAGTAAACCGTTACTTGTAACGGATTATTTCCCAAGTCTGCTTTTAGCCAGGGTGCATCTCGCCTTGACCTCATTTCAAGACACCGCACTCAGTTAGTGCACATGATTGAAAAAAAAGCCCCATTGTCACAACCCCCAAAGTCGGACTCAACGCACCAGACCTTCACACAAACACCAAAACCTAACCCGCATAACGTACAGGGGCCCCACGCTGAAACTAACAGACCGACACACAAAACAAATTACAGCAGCAAAATCTTCCAGGCCGCTTCGTCTAGTGTGATCGACGGCTGACTGATACAATTGCCAACAATCGTGATTCTAATTGTCTTTTTCAAAACGTTTTGTGCACAATATTTTTCTTTGCTTAAAACAACAGTAGAACCCCAGTCCGGTAAACTATTATTGCACTCCTGTGCATGTTTAGCAACCTCAGAGTTTGGAGACTCGTTCTTAACTTCCCCGATGTGTTCAAGCAGCCTCTAATTCAACCACCTGTGAGCGAGCACGAGCAAATTTACAAATACCTCATTTTTTACTTATGACATTGCACAATTTCCCATACTTATACGCTACATGTTAAAGCGAGCATAATTATTAAATAATTAATAATATCTATGCCACAGTGTTGGCCATAACAGCGCGCATTCGAAGACGCATTCACAACGCACATTTTACGAGATTCAAGCTTTAATTTCTTACATACAGCAATGTACTACACTTTCTATTTACATTTTAAAATAAACCACTATCATGCCTTACTACTACTAATATAAAAAAATTAACAATGTTTTCTTTTTTAAAGAAAATTGATCTCGTATTCGCAAGATTTTTGAAACATTGGTTTATTCAAATGTATATGGCAAATATTTTCTCTTACATACGATACTGAATTTATAATGAATGCAAAGAACAAAATTTAAGCTTTCTTATGATATGAAGTTAATTGAAACGCCTTTAATTGGTAACACGTAAATAGTTGTCGAACTTGGCCCGAAATAAACAGAGACACAATTAGACATTTAAAAACGTATTTCAAATTACAAATAAAACATTTATTTGAATAGGCACAATTAAAACTATTTTGAAATTGTCACCAAAGAGTCTTAGTGCAATAGTTTGCCAAGGGACAAAATAGGGAGTGGTCAAACAAGACATCTCCGACAGGCTGAAGTAACGTCAGTTTTCGCCTCGGCCGAATCAATAACCAATAACTTGAAGCAAACAAAATCCGCGACGATTGCCTTTTGCGCTGTATTTGATTTTAAGAATGCTGCCAAAACATACATTTGTTTATGAAACTTAAAATTTGGATACTAAACCCGTGCCTGAGTTGAGACGAAAATACCCATATAATGTATACCGGGTGTTTCAGCGAAGAGTGACAAAACCTCCTGCAATTAGTGTATTCAAGGTAAAAAGATAATTTTCTCGGCACCGCATTACTCGTGCTGGCTTTTAACCTATTAATTAGTGAAGATAGACACATGGTTCCAATCAGAAACCTTCTCAGTGTCATCGAAAAGCCCCAAATCAGTAATATTCACAAACATTCTGATCTTGTGAAAAGCGTAGTAATGCAGAAGATTTACCGCCCGTGGAGCAGGTACAAGGCTAGCGGTTGCAAACAGGCGCCCGCGCGATTTTTTTCGTTTCTTATGAGAGCCCCAGACTTGTATCTGCTCCACGAGTGGTAACTTGAGCGATGATATATATATATCTATCTATATATATATATATATATATAGATATATATATCATCGCTTAAGTTACCACTCGTGGAGCAGATACAAGTCTGGGGCTCTCATAAGAAACGAAAAACATCCCGCGGGCGCCTGTTTGCAACCGCTAGCCTTGTACCTGCTCCATATATATATATATATATATATATATATATATATATATATATATATATATATATATATATATATATATGGGTGATTTCATCTCAACTAAGGCACGGGCTTAGGGTCGAATTTTTAATTTTGACGAAAAGAATATATGTTTTGGGGCAATTCCTATAATAAAAGAAGACGCAAACGGAAATGTTGTCGGATTGTTTGTTCTCAAGTTATGAACCGTTGAAGCGGTCAAGGTGGAAACTGACGTTTTTCCAGCTTATCGGAGGTGCCATATTTCACTCCATTCCTTTTCCATAATTTTTACGCTACATCAATATAACTTTTTAGGAACACTCTAGATATAGGCTTTTTCATGCTAATTAAGCGTCTAGGTCATAACACGTGTAATGATCCCTAGATTTGTCTTACGAACTCAGTGGTTGATCTGAAACGTTGATTTATTCTACCTTATTCCGTACTTCGTTCTCATCTTCCTCTTTCTTCGCTTTTTCCTCTCGCTCGTCGTTGTCGCTGCCGATCCGATCCGAATCCACTTCACTCTACCACGTTTTGGACTCATCCATCCTTGGATGATATTGAAAGACATTTCCAATTGACGCGGTTTCCATGGTGTTCCTAGGCCCGATGTACCAGATGGTTTTTAGGACTCCTTGTTGCGTTGCTGTTTTTAGAACGCGGAATGGTCCGTCGAAGCATTTTCTTTTACTGAGTGGCACCCGTCTAACTAGGGACAAGGTCATCAACCTTAAGCTTCGGGATGTTGGTGTTATGACGCTTGTCGAAGTTGTATTCATGGAGTCTCTGTAAGTTCTGGTTTCGGCGTCAGTTTTCAGTCTTTCTTCGAGTATCAACTTCTCCGAAAGGTGCCGCTCCAGTCGCTGCGAATTGTGGGCTGCAACCTAGGCCCATCGTGAAAGATCGGTTGTGGTGAGCAACTGCTGCTTCGAGGCAGCATTTCCATCCACCTGGACAATCTTGGTACAAGCTGATAAACTGCTTTATGTCCCTAATTGAGTGTTCAGCCAAGCCATTTGCAGCAGGGTGGTACGGGGCTGAGAACTTAAGAAGAATGCCATGCTCCTGTGCCCACTGTTTCAGCTTGTTGCTTCGAAAGGCAGGTCCGTTGTCCGACTGAACTACTTTGAGGTTCTTAAAGATGGCTCGACTTAAGAGGGTAATTACGGCGTTCGCATCCTCTTTTCCGGGTCTTGCAACCAGTGTTCTGGTGTAATCATCTACGCAAAGCAGAAGGCTTGCGTCTTCTTGACTCCCTCACCTTTCTTTTTCAACTCTGCAAAATCTAGATGGACAACCTCGAATGGGTTTTTCGAGTATTCGGGAAGCGTCATCTCATCCAAGGTTTGTTTAAACTTGACTTTGTGCATTTGGCAGCGATGACACGATTTTACGTACCGTTTCGTATCGTGCTTCATGTTCGGCCATGAGAACCTTTTCGTTAGCTTCTTGTACGTCCTCCAAAATCCATCATGGCCGCCCGACGCTGGGCTGTCGTGATAAAGCATCAGAATTTTGGGTACAAGAGTGCTGGGAACATGGTACCTTCCATCTTTGAACGTCAAAGTTTCGGTCCCTTCCCAGAGTTTCGCTTGATTTTTGGTTTCTGGATTGTCTACGTTTGGTGAAATTAACAATCGCGATAAGGCATCCGCATCGGTCAGGTAGACGCCGGGCCGGTGAGATACCTCAAAGTCAAACTGTTGAAGCTCGTTGATCCACCTTGCTAATCTTCCTTTAGGCTGAGTCATGTTGAGCAGATGTGTGAGGGCTTGATGATCTGTGAACAACTTAAATCTTGCTCCCTCCAGGTAAGAGCGGAAGTACCTCACAGCTTTGAGAACCGCTAGTGCTTCCTTCTCAGTAGTAGTGTAGTTCAATTCAGGCTTTGAGAATGTGCAGCTGTAATAGCCAACGACTCGAATTTGGTGATGACCTTGCTGTGTGATGTCCCACTGGTATAAGACAGCTCCTCCTCCGTAATGAGAGGCGTCGGTGTTAAGTTCAAAAGGGAGTCTGAAATCGGGTATACAAAGAACCGGGTCAGAAGAAATTATCTGGACTAAGCTACGAAATGCGGTCTCACATTCACTAGTCCACTCAAATTCGACATCTTTCGGCATCAGCCTGGTGAGGCACTTTGTTTTCAAGGCATAGTCCTTAATAAATGCTCGAAAGTGTCCAGCGAGCCCCAGAAAAACTCTCAAAGAATGCACATTGTATGGTGTGACCATTTTTGAAACTCTGATGACGGATTCTTCTTTAGTACTCTTCGTGGAACCATCAATTACCCGGCCCAGAAATATCACCTTGCTCTGGAAAAACTCGCTCTTTTTAAAGTTAATTTTTAGGCGGGCCCCGCTTAGTGCTGACAACACCTTGGACAGGTGTTCAACATGCTCCTCCATTGATTTGGAATAAATTAGGACATCATCGATGTACACCTGGCAGAAGGTTCCGATGTATTCGTTCAGAACTGTTGTCATCATTTTCTGAAACCATGCGGGTGAATGTTTCCAGCCAAACGGTAGTCGGTTGTATTCATACAAACCGAAAGGTGTAGGCCGTGTACAATTTTGTATCTTCGACCAATGGTACCTGCCAGAAACCTTTACAGAGGTCGATCCGTGAGAAGACCTGGCATCCACCCGTTTACATCAATAATGCTGTCAATTCGAGGCATCGGCAAAGGAATCAGGGCTGTCTGTTGGTTGAGGGCGCGATAGTCCGTACACAACCTGAAGGACCCGTCTTCTTTAGGGGCGATGGTCACTGGTGAGGCAAAAGGTGAAACTGAAAGTCGGATAAAGTCCGCATCCAGCATCTTCTGTAGTTCCTCTTTCAGCCAGGACTTCTTTTCTCTTGTCATGTTGTACGGCTTTTTACGAATAACGTTTTTGTCGGTGAGTGCGAAAGGTACTTGAAATTCGGTGGTGGCAGGAGGATAGGTGGTGACACAGAACAGTTCTGGATACTTCTGGCTAACCTCTTGTTTGGTCCGAACAAGTTTCAGTTTTCGTCCTTGAGTTTGTGGGAGAAGTGAACTGTTGGTATCAGGTTGTCTTTCCACCGAGACTTCATCATTCCAATAGATGTTGATCCTGAGTTGCCTCATGTCAGGCCTGGACATCAGAAAGTCATATTCTACCCCATCCATAACTAGTGCTGAAGTCTCAGCACAGCGCCCTTGAAACACAAGTACAACGTTAATCCAATGATGATGAAGTTGTCGTTTTCCGTCGTAACTTTGCACGCAGACCGTCTTTCCGCTGTAAAACATTGTCAAGATTGGCCCTGGGTTTGTTGATGATAGAAATTGATGCTCCACTGTCCACCAATGCCTGCATTTTTGACCCGTCCACTGTGATTTCTATGTGTAATAAACTCAAAGAAGCCAAATAAACAGTCTCCAGGTTTGTCCTCGGGTGGGACTGTTCACCCTCGTTTATTCGTTTTTTGTTTCTTCTTCTCCCGTGCGAGGGCAGTTTTCCATGGGACCAGCCTGTGTTGCAACCAGGTTCGAAGACCGGTTCCAGTCGAAATTACGCCGCTGTGGACGATCGTGTGGACGATCGTGTTCTCTACCCGTTGAGTCTTGAGTCATCCGACTGCTCTGATACTGATTCTTGTCAGCCAGTGGGTTGGGCAGGTCCTGAAGGCACTGGAGTAGCTCTTCAACCGACTTCGGAGATCTCACTTGAACTTGCCTTTGCAGGTCTCGTGGAAGCCCGTGGGTGATTAGGGCTACTGTTGCCGGTGGCGGTAGCCCTGGTTCAGCAAGTTGAAGAAGTCTTCTCTTCTCGTAGAAGTACTCCAGTGGAGAGTCTGATCGGAACTTAAAGAAGATCGCGCGGTCCCATCTCTCTACAGCGTTTTCCTGAAAACTCGTCAAAAAGCTATCTTTCCAGTCGCTCCAGGTTGCCGCGGGGTGGTCTCTCAGTTGCAGGTCATACCACTTCTTGGCAATTCCATTGAGATAAAGGCGCATGTTCTTAATCCTATCCTCTTCGGTTACCCAGTAGTTCTTTTCTGCGGCATTTTCATAAAAATCTATACAGGCCTCCGCACTTGAAGAGAAACCATCGAATATGTCCGGCTTGACGAGCTCAAAACGAGGTCTTTGTGGGGCTCTCAGTGCCGAGACGATCGCTCCCATCAGCTCGGTTTGCTGCGCCATTTGCTGCTGCTGCAACTGAAGCGACTCCATCATTATTGCTACAGTAGAGGCTGACGTGTCCGGGCGATCTAGGTGATGGAGGCTTGGTTTTAGAACCAAGTCTTCAAATGCCGAAAGCTGGATATTCACCTTAGCTGATCCTTTGGTGATGAGTTCCTCGGGTGAGAGCTTGGCCTTTTGAAGAACCAACTCGATGAGCTCCGGAGTGCTGACGTGTCCAGGCAGCTGTCGTTCATCATCGTCTTGTTGGTAGCTTACGAGCACCACTTCGTTGTTGGCCGTTTTTTTTTTTCAAGGTAAATGTTACCCACATGTTGGTTCCTGCTTGAGAATCCTGTCGGCTGCGCCAAATTGTAATGATCCCTAGATTTGTCTTACGAACTCAGTGGTTGATCTGAAACGTTGATTTATTCTACCTTATTCCGTACTTCGTTCTCATCTTCCTCTTTCTTCGCTTTTTCCTCTCGCTCGTCGTCGTCGTTGCCGATCCGATCCGAATCCACTTCAACACGTTTAATGATTTTTTGTTTGTTTGTCAAACCGCCTTTCTGCGACAATATTTGACGAAGTTCAACAAGCTGTGCTGTGTGACCTAATGAACAGATTTTTATGATCTTTATATCACCGTAAAGCTCCAATTAGTTAATTACCTTTTTAATTATTGGTCCCATAGGCCATGTTTCAATTGTAATTTTGAAGATAGCAAAGGTGTACAAGCTCAACACTACTTAATATGCATGCCATAACTGTTGCTGCAAGTGCCTTGCTCGATGTTTGGGTCAACGACTGGGGGAAGCTAGTTGTGGGAATAAAACAAAGATAATTATTTGGTATTTCACTCATGTGATCAGGAACATATCCGCCAACAAATAAACAAATATAATAGAAGAAATCAGGGCTATACAGCATAATACATGGCTTTTACAATCAATTCTATATTTTCATGAGATCATTCACCAGATTTTTTTCAGAGCACCGACAGATCCAAGGGGAATTTAGAAACGATGCGCCCTTTAAAAGAAATCCGATGAATACCCGCACTCTAAAAAGGTATAAGACGATTACCTCATCGCTTGTCGACATCTCCTGCACCAGTTGCAACGGCTCATGAAAGGTATGTAATGGTGCTTTAGTTGCACTAATTACCCACCAACGCGCAGCAGATCGCTATATTGTGAGTCTTATATAGCAAGCTCCCTGCATTAATCAATAAATTACCTGGGTGTCCACTGACTGGGGAAGTTGCAGTCGCCTCCATGAGCAACTAAATTAGATCACGTAGATATTTAGAAATACAAACACTACAGCTTCAAGTCACAAATAATATTTGGTGTGTGTGGATACTTCTAGAGTGTGAAGTTTGTCTTTAAATGAGGTGACGGGTCTCCGCTTTGGGTAAGCAATTTAGCCAGTGCAGTAAGGTGGCTAGGTTGGGGTCGGTAGCGTGCATCACACAGAAGCGATTCACGAAAGCGCGCCTGTAAGATACTCATCCAGCTCGAAACAGGAAGAAGTGGGTATTGAACCCAGGATTACTGGCTTCTGCATTGCGAACTTTCGTTTCATCTGCTCCTAGCTAAAATGCGCCAATCAAGTCAAACACGCAGAATACAACCAGCGTATGGTCAATACGTGACAAGCAATGCACTATCGTCCGCGCACATAAAACACCGGATACAGTGATATGACGAGATACTTTCACGGCGAGCTAGCTGCAAGCCTGTACAGTACCAGTCAATGAACTAATGGTTTCTAAATAATACGCCTCCATTATACCCTTTTCTCTGGTTCCCCTTGAAAGAGGAGCTCTCTGTCGCGGGCTCTTCGGCTTGTGGGCAAAGATTAAAGGCACGGCATTTCGCACTAGCTTCCGTTTCCCGTCGTTCCGGCGTCCAGAGCACTGATCTTTGGAAAAATGATCCTACGAAAATTGCATTTTTGTGTTCGTTCAATGCTTCAAATTGTTACATCAATGATCGCAATAATATAAATTACCTACAGCCACTACAATAGAAGGGAGTGAAACTCTTTCTTCTGATCAGCGACAGCCACAAAAGTCGTCGTTCGCGGTTTTCTCGGCCTCCGTGATACGATAAAACCGTCTCACAGCCTCATGCCGGTTACTACACTCGAAAGAGCAACACCTTAAAACCTGGGTTTATTTAAAGCACTTTAAATGTTGCAAAAATAATGACTACCGATACCATGCCAATTCTTCCGGCGCGAAAAGTGCAACCATTCGTGAAATTGCGGAAAACTTCTCCCCAGGTGATCGCTGTGAGCCAGTAAGGAGCGCGGATTATCGGCGAAGTCGAAAATCAATAAATGACGCTACTCTGCTCCCTATGGGAGCACATACAGTGGCTGTAGGTACAGCATGTCGGTGTACGCAGAAAACATTGTCCAGCTGGTAAGTCCACAGTTTATCCTACTCGCTTCCAAGCAATAGCATGCGGTTCCCGAAAAAGCGTGTTTTTCAGAGTTTGACGTTTGTTTTCAGAGCTCTCGATGATAAGCACCTCATTTTAGGCTGCGCAATGCTGGCGCGCAGTTGTTTCTTTTTTTTCGTTCTTCTTTATTTGTTTCGCGGGTTCGCCGTATAAGGGGAGCAGATAAAGGCGTGGTGCTTGACAAAAGCTCTGCCCCTAAAGTTCAGCAGCTCAATATAGTTACATAATAACAAATTAAACCATTATATATTTAAAATAAAAAATAAAAAGTCAAAGAAACAAGTAAAAATAAACACTACATTCATTTGGTAAAAAAACAATATAAACGTCAGTAATTGCTGGTCGTGAAAAACCGAAGACGAAAATGACGAACAGAATGCAATCTTATATAGCTCCGACATGTCAGCATCAAAAGCAAGCTCAGATGAAGATATACAATGCAAAAAGATTTTTGAAATTAGCTATACCTAATGATTATGTTCTTCGTGCAATACACTATCCAAATGAGAGTGGGATTTCACTGCCAACCAAGGAACTTCTGCAATCCATTTTAAAACAAGGAAACGTGTTGTAAAAGTTAATGTTCAGATTCGTTCTATTTAAAGTTTTAGTTTGAAAAATTAAAGTTTGTCGAAGATAGTTGGTTTTTATGGCCGGCATCTTTCCCTTCGGGTTTCTAGTCAGATATGCACTTAGGCTGTTTGATGGTGTGGTGTAAAGTATATTTCTATATATCCATTGTAAAAGTCTGAGGTAATATACTTAATATAATGTATGATACAGTCAATTTTTTTTAATTGAATACTTTTTAAGTTTCCTCTGATATAATTAGAGGAAAACAACAACACCAGCTGATGACATTGAACGACACATTTTACTAGTCATTTATGTTTATTAAATTGCATCGCCTGCAATCTCAGCCCGATGATTCCAGTCCCGTTGGTCTGAAAAGGCCGAATGGATGGCAAAGTAACAAAATGTTTCGCAACGAAATGCTCAAACGTGTCGGCGATTCATTAATTGACAAACGTTTATCCTTCGAAACAATACCTCAGCTTCTTTTTTGGACGCCATACATTACGATGAGAGTCCCACCGTTTGTCCTACTGCATCCGCCATGTTGCACGGCTTTTATTCCCTGTTCACGTCAGCTCAGGTGGTAGAAATCGGGACAATTTCACCAAAGTTTTCCGGAGTTCCCACACAATTTTCGCTCGCAAGCACAGTTTCGTCCGTAAATCGGTCGGGGAAAGATCATTTACCTCAAAACTGTATTGTGCTGAATCACGATGCTGATAGCTGCCGTTCTGTTATCTATGCATGCCACGTCCTGTGTGACGCAGCCTGTGTGGACGCTGTGCTTGGCTATAATTGCGATGCAAAAAAGAAAAAAAAATCTTCCCAGTTCTGTTCGTGGAGCCGACAGCGTCAGTCTAACTATCTTATCGGACGCATGCCGACGAATACCTGTTGTCAGAAGTGGGATGGGTTTAATCCCATCTTTACAATATATGGAATTCCAGTCAAAGTTAGCACCGACGGAGGCCCTCAGTTTTCATGTCACGAATTCGCCGCGTTCACGAGCAGGTACTATGTCAAACACATTACGTCTAACCCCAACTTTCCCCGCTCAAACGGCCTCGCAAAAAAGGGCGTCGAAATAATCACTAGGTTTTTAAAGACGACAAGGGACGCTTGTGATGACTTCTGGTTAGGTTTACTGGGTTATCGTTCTTCTCCCTTGAAGATGGTCGATCCCAAGGAGAACTGCTGCGGGGCAGACGTCTGCCTTTGTGACTGCCGGACTTTAGCAACCAGACGCCATGCTCCGTAAAGAACGTATCGCCAGATGGAGACTGCAAAGCGGTCACTATATCCGCTCCAAGCTGTGCAGGCTGTCCGAGAGAGGAGTCAGGTCTTGGCTCAAAAGGCAGGGGTGATCGTAACTGCCGCTCTCACATCATACAAAGTGACAACAGAGAACGGAAGAATACTACGGCGCAATCGTCAGCATCTTCTGGCACCCTCAGAGGCCTCCCACAGAAGGTCATCAGGTGAGAGCGACGTCCATGACTACAGAACTGCCGGGAGAAGTGACGTCAGTGAGCAACGGCTGTCGCACGGCGTCTGGGTTACGGTACTAACTTTGAACAATGTGCTTAGCAATGTTTTTTGGTGTCACCCGTGAGCTGTATGTTAATAATGTGCCTTGTGGCCTAAAGAACGGAGGATGTATCGATCTGAATCACGATGGTGATAGCTGCCGTGTTGTTATCTATACATGACGCTTCCTGTGTGAAGCAGGCTGCGTGGACGCTGTGCTTGGAAATAAACCCTTCCCAGTCCTGTTCGTGGAGCCGACAGCGTCAGTCTGACCATTTCATCGCCCGCACGCCAACGGATACAAAACGAATCACTAACACTCTTTAGTATACACCCAGACATGCGTATCAAAACTATACTTACAATTCAGATTCGTTTACTTTGCCACAAACAGTACATTTGTGACAGGGGCGCTGGCAAAAAAGCTGCAGGCCTGCACCTCATCAACACCACGTAAAAATCATTCAATGACCCTCTGCTTGGCCAGCTCAGCCACACTCAGTGCCTTGCAGGGTACAAAACGAAATCCGTGAGCCAGCCGGTGCGGCGACCCAGGGCCTACCCATAGTGTTCTGATGCTGCATTGGAAAATGTGAAAACCAGTCCTTTGATGTCATGGTCCCTGGCGAGGTGGTGCTCATCAGCGGAAAACACGATACTCCTTCGGCGTTTCGATGCACCCAAGAAACGTTGCTTCGACAATAACTACAGAAGGCTCCAGGTATGGAGGAACAGGAACAAGGTTAGGGGATATTTCATGGAATAAAACTTTTCCAAGGAAATATTAAAATTCTAATTGATTTTCATTTTATTATACAGAGGCAACTAATCTCCTCGGAAATATTACAATCCTTTGACAAAAAAGCTGAAATTAACAAGTTTTGTTAATACAGTCATGTCTCGTTAATATGGACCCCGTTCATATAAACACCCCGCTGTTTGGGAACCCTTTGACGACAAACTGGGAAAATACATGCATTTTTGTCTCGTTATTATGAACTACTAACATTATGAACGATGTTTTTACGGGAACCGAGGGGTCCATATCAACGAGACATCACTGTATGGCCTATACCATATAATGCAAATAATCTGTTGAGTCGTGGAATAAAAACTACAAGAGTCCAAGACGTTTAATTACTGCGTATTGATATTTCATGACTGTCATCTAACATATTCACGGGCAACATTTCAATGTGTGTTGTTGTTCAGTGATTTCTGAACATCCGCAAACCAATGACGTCCAAGAAATTTATGAACGAGTTGCAGTAATACACCAGTTTCTTCCTGCGCAAAATGTTTAATAAACAAAACGGATTGGTTATTTTTCGATCTCTCTCATTGCCTTCCCATGGCGAAGACTTTTCCGGATTCCAGTCTTTCGTTTGAAAGCTCTCGTGGCTGCATTATGTCTGCATACAATCGCTAGTGTGCAATAGATTCTCTCCAGCTCTGCAGTGTCGGCGACTCCAGCGAAATCGACGCAACGTAGCGGCAACGCCGAAAAGCCCATTAGAGGAGGTCGTTTCGGCTCTGTCGTCTGCTATCGCTGCTTCGTTTTCGTAGGAAGCATAGAAACAAACATCGTTACAGTAATTTATTTTATGCTTTCGCCGTGTCATTCCTACGCACTCACTAGAAGAAGGTTTCTACTGTGGAAAAATTGCTTTGCTTTTATATGTAACACCGATTTTACGCTGAAGTGCAAAAACTTTATAGTGGTCCGCGTGCCGAACAACGAAAAGAACCTCCTTTCATCCGACATTTTGCCTGCCCAGCGCGCCTCCTATAGTTGGCTGGAGTCGCGAATGCAGAGATCGTGAAAGACGAGAATTAAATCCGCCTGCGTCGAGCCTGCCGTCGCGCAGTGTCCGATCCGATGCACTCTCGGACGACCAATTCCAGCCTCGCAAGACGACGCAGCAGCTCAACGATTTCCTTTGCCGAACGCAACATATTCCATTTTGCGTATTCCACTTTAGCGGCCTCAGCGAAATTAACGATGCTCGCTACACCGCAAAACTTGGCGTTAATAATGTGACATGCGGCGATTCATTCCGCGTGGACGCCGTAGAATAGACGCTAAAGCCTGATTCGCCTGATGAGATTCTGCTCGCTACTTTCAATCTCGACGTCACTTTGGCTGCAAAGCGTGAATCGTAGCTGAGATGGTCTTCGTCGATACTGAAAATCGAAAGGCAGAATCGGACCAAGTTAATCAGGCATAACAAGTCAGTGATGGCCACTGGTAACAATGATCAACGTCTCCTTGTATCTACTGTTTACACCGAGCCTACTTACCCCAACAGACATTGAAACTTAAAAGTCTTTTTTAGGTCTGCACTTACTTCTTATCACAATAGACCCTTTCCGAAATTCAGTCTGGCCACTTTGATCACTATCATCATCTGTGGAACGGCATCTGTGCCATACCAATGGCGGCCTTCTAGTGACTGATAAAGGAAGACGTTGAAGATGCTCCTAAGCGAATGTTGCGAGGCCTGTACATTTGGGGGATCAGTACGACGCGATGTAGGTCGCGTCGTACGGGTCAGTACGACGGGTCAATACTGACGGGTCAGTACGACGCGACGACGGGACGAACACAAGAGCTACGTAAGCGTTTATTTCTAATAACTCAGATTCAGGCAATCTGTGGGCGGTACACAATCGGCTTTAAAGCAATTCGGTGTATAGAATTTTCTCGAGGCATCTGAGTGGGTTGTCGCTTTGTTCAGAATGCGGGTTCTTGGTCACCATCGAACTGAAAGTGATTGAGAAAGAACTCACACTGAACAATTCCTCGCGTGCCGTTGACTTGCGAAAGTGACGGTGCCGATATAAGTTAATTTCCGCCATTGATATGGCAAAACCTAAACTGCTTTACAAACCACCAGATGGCACTGAATTTCGGAAAGGGTCAATTACCGGGTTAACGTTTGGTCTGCGGGCCGGTGTCGTCTGAAAGAAAAGACGATAAGCAGGAACGTTTGAAAGAGCAGACGACAGCTCGAACGATCAGGTGGCCTTTTGAACTTGAAGACGCACTGAACGTAGTCCGCAGGTGGTCCGTACAACTTGGCGGTTTTCCCGCGTTCATGTTGGAACAAAACAAATAAATCTGACGACCACAAGTATCCTTGAATTGAAATCAAAGTGCTTCCCGCGCAAGTAATCGTGGTCCGACGGCGTCTAGATTTTCTTTTTCACGGCACCTATCCACGTTTTCGGGCGAGCCGAGCAGGCAGAATACACATGAAATGTGACCTTCAAACCTTTCCTGTCTTTTTTTTTTTGGTACAGCCCGAGTAGAGACGTTTTGACGAGAAGGGAAGTTTTTGCCCGGTTTCTTCCAAAATATAAGAGGAATGCACGTCCCGCAAGATGATTTCTGGTGACTTGCGACCACAGCCCCAGGCCGGAAGTTCGCCCAACGCGCCACCACCGCGCCGTGGCGTAACAGAGCTGAGTTCGTGTATACACAAATTCAGTTTGTCCGCTAGATTTGGCGGAAAAAAATGACGTCGCATGACTTCGTGTCACGTAACCTTTACACAAATTCAGTTTTCCCGCTATATTTAGAGTTAATATTTATGTCACGTGACCTGTACATAAATTCAGTTTCAACGCTAAACTTATTGGAGAAATTTACGTCACTTAACCTGATGTCACGCAAGCTATACACCAACTCAGTTTTCCCGCCAAATTTAGAGGGAAATTTACTTTACGTGACAACGATATCATATCGGTGCAGCCACGAGGCGCAGCTATCGCTAAACGCATGGGATGCTCGAACGTTTCACGTATCCAACAGAGTTGCCTGGCAATTTGCCATACATTTGTTTTCCAATGCACTCAGAAAAATTTCGATTCCCGTGGATAAAATGCGACGCGCACAAAATATAACGTTGCCGGAAAGCGGAAACGTGCACTGACTTTGTCGCTCGTTGGGACACGTAGACGACTTCGGCACAAAAACGAAGGTGTCTCTGGTCCACGCTCTCGTCTCTTCTCGGCCTGGCGTCCTACCCGAGTTGACCTGGCTCGCCTTGAACCACTAACTAGAGCATGCAACGAAAGTTGGAAGAGTCAATCGCGGGTTGTTTGTTGCACGCAACAGCAGGCAACTTATAACTAGGGTTCCGTGTTTTCGGTATACATCGAAAAATACCGATAATTAACCCCCGTGCCGTTTTTTTCTGAATCGGTATAAAACAAAAAACACCGAATTTGAGCTGTGGAAAAAATGGCAGCTTTGCTGAAAGAATCTTCTAGCCCGCTTTCTTTTCTCGTTGACCCGGAACACAGCGCCACTGAACTGTCCTTGGGGTCGTCCCTTCCTTTTGAAACCATGTTTTTTGCCCCGTTCCCTTCCCTTATCTTTTTTAGCACAACGGTTTTCAAGTCTTTCGCCCAGGCAAAGGTTTCCTTGTATATGGGAGAAAGGACGAAAGGTGAAGAGGGGCGAGGGGGGGGGGGGGGCAAGGGGGGAGGGCAATAGGGTCCACGGATCGTGCCCTCTTTTCCTGGGCGTGCAGAAGGCCAACGCCAGCTTACTTCGTAGTCACTGCTCCGACGAGTTTCGCGTGTCCGTTAGTATGGGTAGAAAACGGAAAGCGATGGAGGACTAAGTCCAAGAATTTGACGATTTCGAGGTTTCGTGTAAGGTGCGAAGAAGCTCCTTGTTTGCAAGTGCTGCCGGCTGAGTATTTCTGATGACCCTAATCATATCAGTAGTCATCTGAACTTCATTGTATGAAGTTCCACCCGCAGAAGTTTGCAGTGGCAGCTTCTAGAGAGCGCACAGCAAGGAATAGCCAGTCTTGACACGAGCTTCTTTTGATTTTCTTGCCCTCCCCGTTTTAAGCGCGAACTTGGAGCTTGCGTTTTTTGGACTACGTTTCCTCAGCCGCAAGGAACGTGCTCCGATGACTCACAAGTCTCTGACAATGTACATGACAATGTTTTTTCAGTAAGTTTAAGTTTTGATATTATGCTTCTGAAAGCGTCACGCTTTCTGTTATTTCCATACGTATGTGCATTGTGTGAAGTGTTTGGTATGTGAACATTAAACGTGTATAATGTGAGGTGTGCCGTGTTTTTTCTAGTAATTAGGCAGTCGCTTTGCAACACAAGCTCCGATAATCACCAATTTCTTTCGAACAATGAAATTAAACCCCGAAAAACACCGATTCTAAGAGAAAAAATAAGCACCGATAAATAACCCCTGAATCTGAAGAAAAATAGATACCGAAAACGCGAAACCCTACTTATTAGCTATGGCGTCACCAACAAAAGCAACTAAAACAACCAGTGACGTCATGTGTCACGTGACACATGTCAGGTGACTTTGTGACGTCATCACGACAACAGTAATGAGAAAGCGCGGCTTCTAGAGGCTCGTCGCAGAAAGGCATGTCAGATTGGCTTGACTTTCGAAGTGTCTTTTGCTAAGCCAGAGCTGTGGCGCAAACTAGATTCCAAAATATCTTAAATCGAAGATAAAATTCTACCGTGATATCCTCTTAATGTAAAACAATGTATAGCGGCACAGCAAACAAGTCAGCGAAGAAACCTTGTGTTCACATCGTTCGCATGAATCTGCCACGAATTTAATTTACTCGTAATCTAAACTGGCTTCGCTTCAGTGGTTGATTTGCATATGCTACTTTGATGATTGAGGTCTAAAAACCCGTCCCTGCGATGACATTTTTGTCTTTGCCCATAGAACATCAGAATTCCCCGCCTTCGCTTTCCCCGAGTGACACCTTTTGTAGCCACTTCGGCTGCGAAATCGCCGGTGGCTTTTGAATTACAAAGCCAATCGCAACGCGGCGCTAAGGTGACGCAGGTGGCTTTCGAAACGAGATGGCACCTGTCGCTGGTGAGGCGTCCAGACGCTGTAGTCCTAGCGTTGCAGCAGACAAATCAACGAAGAAACGCGATGTTCACGTTCATCTCTTGAATCCGCCGCGAAAACAGTTGACTCGTAATCTTAACGGGCCTCGCTTCGGTGATTTGGTTTGGGTAAAAGTTTGTTTATTATTCGAGTTGCCAAAGCCCATCGCTCGCTGCCTTGTTAGTATTTGCCCACAGAAGGTCGGAACCTGGGTGTAAGATAGGCAGGTGGGGAAACGAGAGCCAAATGAGCGACCGAATCGTGTCCTCCTCGGTTTTCTCTTTTTCTGTGGCGCCATCTATGCGGAGCACCGCGAACTCGCACTCCGGGAGGCCAGTGGTGGCGACCGGCTAAACTGACGGAGATGGTTTCTCGTGGATTTTCAATGGAAGACTCTTGTGATCTCGGTTTATTTTGCGCACTCTCCCATAAAGTTCCATGCAAATCCGATTCTAATTTTTTTCCTCTCGCCGCAGCGCCATCTGTCGCAATTCGGGGGTACCCGCAAGCAGACGAGTACACAATCTGGTCACGGCGCTGCCGTAGGCTTCTATGGGCCGTTTCCCCACCTGTCTATCTTACACCCTGGTCGGAACCCACCCCTGATTGATCGAAATGACAGCTTTTGTACCCACGAAGAGAGTCACGTGAACACCGAAAGATTTTGACATCCTGCATGACCATCACGAAGGCCGATAGAGGCGTCGTGAGTCTAATTGCGTAGCCAACACACTTCCGCGGAGCTGGCAGGGTGCCTACGCTAGCTCGACCTGTAACGTTTACTACTGCTAAAATTAGTAAAGTAAACCTATTTAATAAATAAAGTGTACGTACGAGACGATGCAGAGGTAATGCATAAGGCGTTTATTTGAGCTTAATCTCAAGTAAAGAGTAGACTCGATCGACGTGCGAGTAACGGGAGGAGAGTCTGCCACCAACGAAGCCATGACCGGCTAGCACCGAACACATTCCCCCGCACCACGGTCCCCACCACCACTCACAACTTCAAATATGATAAGAGCAAACGACGAGGGGAAAAACTGGCCCTCTATTCCGAAAACCAGGCCAGCTATTCATGCGGGAAGGGTTCGCTTCGAAGAAAGGATAGGGGCATCCTCTTCTGAGTCAGCAAGGCGCGTCTAGCTGTGCTTTGGTTATGGGCGAAGTCGAGGGAATCGCAGGCGGGTTTTGCGGGTCCATGTCTCTTTTCTCGCTGCTTGAACTCGTGATGCGTGCGAGCAGCCCAAAGAAAAGTCTTCAGAGTGCGAAACCAGCTAAATTTTGGCTTTTGATCGTAGATTAAATGGAATGGATGGATAGTAATGGCTGTACCTTTTGTAACAGGCGACAGCTTGAGCCACCTAGCCTAACATTCCGTCATCCCTTCTTTTTTAAATTGTTATACATTTTGCTTTAACATAACCCTTCTCTATTCAAAGTGTTCCCATTGCTTATTTGTATGTGTTTTTTCACCCCTTTCTAGATCTTTTCCACCAATCTTCCGATCTCCTCTTAGTTACCGCAATTCTTTCCCTGTTCACTCGTTCATCAATGTCTGAAAATCCCAGTGCCCCCTCCAAATCCGTAGTCATCCCCCCCCTCCCCCCCCCCCCCCCCCCCCCCCCCCCAAGAGAGTGGGACGAAGCCCCGTGCACCTTAAAATTACATGTTCTCTAGTTTCCCTTTCGCGGTTGCATACGTCGCACATAGTATCTATTTCCTGGAATTTCTCCCCATATTTTAGATTGGAAAACAGGGTTGCCAAACGTGAGTCTCAAAAGTTCACGCGTGATCGCCGAGAAACCGCAACCGCGTCTCGGTGTGTCTGAACGGGGTCGCTCGCAACCGCTTCCGCTTCGCAACCGCAACCGCTTCGCAAACACAGCTCAACCGTCAGTGCGAATGCGCCATATATGTGCCATTAAGGCGGCTCTGACGGTCTGTCTGTCGGTTTTGAACATCGCTCCCTCACGTTGCCGTCATCGTTTGGCAGCTGACGTCGTTTCGCTCGGGCAAACAGCCGGCCAGTCGGGGTCGCAGGCGGCACCGACAAATCGCTCCATCTCGGCCGGACGGTGGCCCTCTCTCTTTCCGCCTGTTTCTCTTCGTTGTCGGCCGTGACACCTGCCAATCTCTTTTTAAATTCCCCGGGAGCCAAAGTCGAGAGCATCCTCGTCGGACATCCGCGTTTCTCTCACTGGGCTTCCTTTCCTGCCGGCGGTGCAAGTCGTATTTTCGGGTTTGGGTGTTTCCATCCTACGCGGGTCGCCTTGTCCCTAGTCTTGTCCGCCTTCTCCTCCACTATTTACCCTACGGCACTCGGGCCACCGGCGGGCCGGGAAGCCCCGTTTATTTCGAGAGCGCTTATGTCGATATTTTGGTCTGGGACAGCGCCTGGTGGTGTTCAGTGCGCGCTGTTCTCTTTCCTCTAGGCAGCGAGGGACATCCCCAGTGTACGAGCCGCTTGAAGCCCGCTGCTTTGTGCGGCTTCTAGTGCCTTCTAGAAGTGCTCACAAGGCACTTTTTGTTTGCCGCCTATTTTGCACTCCGGATATCTTTTGCTACAGTTTGTGTTGTCAGAGCGTGGCCGCGCAAAACTTTATAGAAGCGGCACAAGTAGCAGATGGTTGTCGAGTTCCTGTCGAGCCAACTGGTTCGCACCATCAAGACACCTGGAACTCCGGGGAGTACCGGACAACCTGGCTTTCCCGACGTCAAGACACGTGGTAGTGCCTGACGTCAGAGTTGAGCCGCTGAGCGTCGGCTCCCACTTTTTGTTGTCGGAAATATAAGTCAGCAATCACTAAAGGAGATATTCATATCTTGTTATCTGGACAAACAGTGGAGAAATCAACTTATTGTTTGTCCTGAATAACAGTTTTGGGATTGCCAAACTAAACTCACGAATGCTCGCTGTCAGCACGCGCTCAACCCCAAAGCACACAGGGGACATCGGTCGTTTAGCCCCACGTCCCAGTACAAAATTCTTCTTCGAAATTGCGAGCTAAAGCTAACTTTTTTGTGTAAGGTTCCTCAAAATATTAGGCACTGGAAAAACTCAGCCATCTGCGTTAAATCCTTATTTCCATCATTTTATTCAGTCGTTCCGCCCATTAAAGGGAACGGCGAAGGGCCCAAGAGCCTGATCTCGCCGCCCCGCCGTCCCCTTCCGCATGATAAGCTTCGTCTGCTATGATTAGCGTCACCTTGGCAACGAAGGGGTTTTATATGGACGAACTACGAAAGCCGCGTCTGAAGCCTGCAACGGCAGACGCCATCTTTCGAATGCCGTCTGCTATAGTGAACGCAGCAAAGCTAGCCAAAATCGGAAGGATCGTTATGGAGGTCGACGCTGAGAGCGGGGAGCGGTCGCCTGGCGAATCTATGTGATTTCCCATGAGGCTTGGTGCACTCTGGGGTCTGAGATTAGAGTTTTAGTAAATCGTAAACGCTGCGGGAATCGGGCCCAGCGGTTGTGTGCTAATCCAAGCTTCAAAGGGACGGCACGCGCTCCCTGCCAGCAAAGCGAGGCTCTACCATACGGTATACTAGATCTCTCTGATATACCCAATTTACCCCGCGCGGAGCGGAGCGAAGCGAGGTCTGACCGCGCCTAGCTTAGAGCCCAAGATAGCGTTTCCGCGTCGGGGGCATACGAATTCGGAACATGGCCTGGATACTGCTAGCTTCAGACGCTGCATACGCGTGTACATTAATCTACCTTCGATGGCCAGTAGCCCATGAACTTCATCTTGCAGAAGGAGAGAATGATGTGGAGAGATAAGGTGCGTATTTAGCTATGGAAGGACAGGACCGCTGTTGCCAGCATACGTTCGAATATTCAAATTGAAACATAGGAACGCGTCCAAGTTGTGAGCTTTGTCGGAAAAACAAAAAATGCTGTACGTGCCCTATATCTTCTACACTGAGTTGATTTGGTATATTTTGATTATGCCCAGCGAGTTTGTAATTGAAACCAAATCTTCAAATTCAGTAATAAAAATTTAAAGGGAAGCTTAAGAGGTTCTTGAAAACAAGAACACGAGTTTCATGTAAATTCTAGCGTATTTTTGTCCCGGTAATTTGATCATCACAGTAATTTGACACGGAGCTTATCAATAGACGATAGATAATCTAAAATATCAACCACTTTGTATGAACTCATACACAGAGCTTGCAACCACCTTGCGCGTGCAGCGTTTTTGACTCCTCGAGGAAGACTGGCGAAAGTAGCTAAAATGTTGAGATTTCTGTATACTACATCACAATTTTCTACTCCCACCGAACGCGCCGGAAAAGAAGGACTTTTGCGCTATTTTGAAAGCGCTGTTGTGGCTACTTGGCGAATCAATCTTTAATGTAATAGTAATATTCGTAATCCGGGAGAACAAATGAAGACAATTTAGGTGTTTTCTCTTTTTTTTTTTCAAGTATGAAACAGCTTCAGTTTCCTTTTAATTTGTGAAAATAAAGTATACTACTGTATACTGAACGCTATTATATTTGTTTTTCAAACTATGCTTTTTGGCAGACATCGACACAATACTATTTTAACTTGCTTTGCAATGAGTACTTGTCTCAAGAACAATTTGGCTCTCGTTCCGAGAAACACTCTGTGCTCATTTACAAAGCCTCACAAACCTTCGGGTATGGGCCTATGGCCCCATTTGATGGCCTAAGTCTTCACTGTCTAATAAAGAATACAACTACCAATAAAAGCACCTCTTTCGCTATTTACACGATGGTGATATGTTCTCGCCACATAATTGCCCCAATTGTGAACTCGCGGCCGGATCAAAAATGGCCGATAACGGAACAAGCTGTGGCGCCACGTCCAAAATTTGCCTAGAACATTCTCGCTCCGACCTTAACCAAAATTAGACCCCAGGTGCCGCTGCGTCGCAGGCCTGCAAAAAGTCCTAGGAATAAAAAAGCTAGTGACATCTTCTTTCCCCTTCGTTGCGTACGCATTTTGTCTCTATTTCTTTTATCTCGCACGCGTCGCCATCGTAGTGGTTCAAGGATAGTAGGAGGGATTTCTCAACACCTTCTAGATAACAAAGCCGTAGTGCTGATAAAGATATCGTCATCAGCAAAGGCCAACACATGGTTACAGTTGGGACACAACGATATCGTCAAGGTTCGGCTTAAACTTGGTTCGAAGCCGAACACTGACGCAGCACTCTTTTCTAATCTGTGTCCAGCGTCGACCTTCGCTAGTGACTCCAAACTGTCAGCATCACGGCCTTGTCTTCTAGGCGGTGCTGCATTCCTACGCGTAGCTTAATCACAAGTGAGAGTGTAGTCGAATGATAAAAGTCACGCAGCCGTCTACATGAAGACTAAAAGCGCATTTTCACGGTGCACTTTCTGGATCGGGTTGGATGAGTCGCGAAGAACCCCCCCCCCCCCCCTCCCCCCCTGAGAACCGCTACATGCGAATCTTAATTTGGGCCGCTCGTAGCCCATAGCGCTCTGAAGGTGTAGATCCTTCTTACCTTTCCCCGGCCGTGCAGTTTCCTTCACCGCTGTTTTCTCTCCAGTACACGGCCATCCTTGTGACCGTCCCAGGAGAGGCGCTGTTCAAAGAATTTCAATACGTTGCTTTAGAAACCAACGCGCTCTTTACAATCATGACCGCATTTGCCCACGCCAGGCGCTGCGCCTGCACAGAACCAAAATGTAAAACATTGAAACATTTTTATTTGCGTCATGAACGAGGGCCGCTTTTATGCAGATTGACGAGCCGATCGGTACCCCTACGAGACAAGCAACGACCACGGGCTACTAGGATGAATTTACATTAATACTAATAAAAAATAACGCAGCCTAAACAGACGTTGCACCTTTTTATACATTAATAAATATGGCAGTTTTGTTCAGTGGAGTGAAGACAATTGCTAGGGATAGAGGATGATTTAGTAGTTCAGGCACTGTATATTTAACTCTTTGACGTCCAAAGTTAGTGAGCGATTGTGAAATATGCCATACGTGTATCTGACGGGTTTTATGTACAGTCGGCAGCAAAAGTGTGCGGGGCACGGGAGCGCCAGCCGAAAAGACCGGCTGCGCCTTCTCACGGCGCGTTGCCGCACTCAAGACTCACGCTTTGCGCGTGCGTTTCCTTTCTTGTTCGCGGTCATGCTTTTTTCGCTCGCTTTCGTTCGACACGCACGAGATAAGAGGGGCGGGCGCAAGGTGCCGCGAAATGTTATCTGTAGCATGCGCGAGCTCCGCGCATGCTATCACGGTGGCTGAGGGAGACGCGCGGCATGATATCTGTCATAGCGGCACGTTGTGCCGGTCCCAGTTATCTCGTGCACGTCGGGACGGAAGCGAGTAAAAAAGACATGGCTTCGAGCACGAAAGGAAGCACATTCTCGAGGCGTGAATCTTGAGAGCGGCCGCGCGCCGTCAGAAGGCGCAACCAGTCATTTTGGCTGACGCTCCCGCGCCCCCCAAACTTTTGCCGCCGACTGTACTTGATTGTGCACACGAAGCTCAGCGAGGTTTAGAAAAGTTTCAAATTTACTTTTTATGGCACACTGATACGTTAATATTGTTCGTCGATAAATAAATGTATAAGGCATCGGTAAAAGAATACTTATAAAATAAAGGTTATGATGGCGAAATGTAGGGAACATTAGCTGCTGCACCAAGTGCCTTTTTGTAAAGTAGAGTATATTTAAATAACTTAAACCGGTTAATCCGCACACTAGAGGCGCATGACACAAGCTGGGATAGAAAAGTGAGTAATAAATTTGGAGGTTTATACTTGTCGGTAAAAGATTTCTGTTTTAATTTATTGCGCCTATTAATTTGAAAAACGTACACGAACGTGTGCAACATTCTTATTACAAGACATGAGAAAATAATACAACGAGGGTTTTTATATAAACAACGATGTTAATAATATCAGAACTATATCTTAGGGGAACAGACATGTTTACTTGAGTTTACTAATGTAATTGGAATATTACCACCTTGCTTTTGCGGCATTTATATGAAGAACGTTATTTCACGCAATATAGTTAATTTTGTAAGGACACGGTTTTGTTAATAAGATGTTCAGCGTTTCTATTATAAATAATCAACTGGTATCGTCCGTATAAATAACAAACTCCACACTAGCATCAATGGCAAACTGTTTTGTTGTAGAAGATATTAGAAGCGGAACTAAAATGCTCCCCTCAGGAATACCGGAACTAATGTGGAGCAAGGGGTACCTATGAACGTTTATGAAAACATATAGGCGACATTCATAAAAATAGGACAATAAGAGAGAGAGAAAAAAAAAACATGTAAAACGTATATTTAAATAATTTATCTAAAATGCCACCCTTTTCGAAACCAAAGACTTTGCTTAAGTTCAGAAAGATACCAATAGTTGATAACTCTTTTTTCTTAATTGTCAAGCATATTAACAATTTGGCGCAATCGTGCAGATCTAGCTTACTTGAATTTTCGAACTTCAAATAAAAAAAAAATCGATTAAGATATTATGCACATTAAAAAAATGGTATGCGCAAGTGCATTATTTACCTAAACATTTTTTGTTAAAGTCAGAGTTTTCCCCAAAAAGCGTCCATAATGTGAGTTGAACAAGAAAAAAATGGCGTATTTACACAATTCTTCCCCGAAAATGCGTCAATATGACTGGCATTCACATTGACGGCGTCTGGATTAACGAGACGTGACTGTTTTCATTTCCTGCCTTGTACATTAGAGTTACTTTTACGGTTTTCACACCTCTGGAAGACCTGCCTGACGTAAGAGCAAGGTTGTAAATATAAAATGAACAAGGCAAAAGAAAGTCAACAACCAGTTCTCCACGTGTAATGTTTTTGCCATCATCATCACACCTGTAATTTCTGCTTAAAATGTTAATAAAAATGCCTTCACATTCATCGGTAGGATGAAATTATAATTTTGTCTAATCTTGGTAAACTCTTTTCTGCATCACTAGAGTAAGTACCCGACCCAACGTTTGCACAATACCAATTCAAAGCATATGATAAATATAAACCACTATTTTCTATCCCGTCAATAGTTATATGTTTATATTACCATAGTTATAATAAATGAAAACGCGCGTGCTGTTGAATTGATAGGAATATATGAAAAGATAGAACAAAGGACGGGTACGGAAGCATATCTTCTTTCATGTAGTAAACACAACTTCATGAACTTCCCGTGATGGAAAGAGTGCTTTCCTTTCAAAATGGCAAAAACTATTCGGGTGAGGATTCAGCACCCGAACGGTGTACGGGTCCCTCATGAATGCAGCTGCCACTCTTCTGCAAACATCATGGAAGTGCACAAGAAAGTGAACGTCTCGGGCCTACAGCTAAAGACCACCAAGTTTGAACCTCTCCTGATACTTTTTGACAAACTCTCACCACGGGGATGAGTTGAGCTAGTTGCTTATGATACATTACGGGTAAAACCAGCTGAACAATGAAGGAAGGAGAATCAGAAAAGACAAGCAGTCGCTGGACTACCCACTATTTTAATAAATCGTCATCCTCTTCTACTATATCTTATGAATCTCAATTTTTTCTTTTTTTTTCACTTTTATTATATTTAGCAGGGAGGGCGCCCTTCAGAAAGAGCTTTTCTTGAAGTTGCAGGGTTACTGAGGCGGAAACGTACAGTAATACAGGTTTTTTTTGGTCGAAACATTACGGTCTTTGTTTCGCTTATGTTTATTTCTCAATAGTTTCTTTCCGTCCATAGTACGTTTTTTTTTCTAACACTGTATTACCTTTTGCAACTCTAGTCTGCGTCGCCGCCAGCATAAATAATAATTGTACCATCAGCCTACAATATAACTTAACAAGGAAACCCCTAAGACTGGGAGAAAGAAAGCACGGAGGTCTTACACAGAGCTGAATTTATTTGACAAAAGTTAGTGTTTATATAGCCTTCAAGAACCCGTATAAACATGAAAGAATGGAAGGAACGAAGAGAACTCCTTCAACCGAAACAAAAAAGGACGAAGACCACCGAGAGAAAACGCGAAACATCTATATTATAGATGTTTCGCGTTTGTTCGTACCTTCTTTTCCCAATCTCGAGTTTTGATGCGATAGCATTATAAAGCTGCTACTCCAGATTTTCCGCTATATGGATCCACTGTATTCAGGCTTCCTGCTGAAGTTGCGGAAAATTCACGTCACGTGGCCTATGCACCAATTTAGTTCCTCCAATAAAACTGTCAAATACACTTTCTGTCAAAATAATGTGGTTCTTTTTTCAGATAAGGTTACGCAGTGGGAATCCCGTCGTACAATGTTCTCCGCTTTCATAATTTTGTGGGTGAGCTGGATTTTGCTTTTGCTAACCGCAGCACAGTTCTGCAGTCGCGCAGAACAGCCGCAATCTCTACAATGAATGCCTAAGCGACCAGAGTTGGAATTGACAATGCTGTTATTGTGCCCACGCAGGCGGTTATTTAAACACTGCCCAGACTGTCTAATGTACTGTTTTCTACAGGAAAAGGGAAACGAATAGGCTACCCCTTCAACAAATGCGACAAAGTTGTATTTGTGCTTCTTTGTACAGGTGACTGTGCTGATTGAAAAGGTGTTTAGTTTTTTTCAGAAGTTTGTGTGGTGCTGAACAAACCACATTCAAATTTGCTGTTTGCTATTTTCTTTAAACCATGAGATATATTGTGCATATGTGACACGACTACTAGTCTGGTTTTCTTCTCTCTGGATATTTTGCGCCGCTACCTAGTTCATTTTCTCTGAGGAGAACCTCGGTTACAGACGTCAATGTGAGAAGGGGGTATCCAGCGGACCTCAGTCCTTGATACTTGTCCGTCGAAGCTAGTCTTCATTCAATGTAAGCATGACTTGGTAATGGAGTTCTTAAGGCATGACCTCACTATGCCTCTCTTTACTAGCTTGGAATGCGCAGAGCTGAATGGTAGGAGAGGTTTGTTCCACCTGGGCTCATATGACCAACGGATGTGATAGGATAGCACGTACAGTTTAACATCCAGAAATTGTAATGATCTTTCGACCGGCAGTTTGTACGTGAGTTCCAGAGTATTCATACAGTTCCTAAAATTGTAGAGAACCTCTCCCACCGTGATTGGAAAATGGGCATCATCTGCAGCAAGAAAGACTAAAAAAGTATCAAAGTATCTACATACTTTCAATGCGTTTGATGTACCCAAACAGCGTTGTAAAATCCTGTCGTGATGTGCAAGAAATATGTCACTAAGGACTGGAGCAATGCTGGATTCCATACATACTCCCAACTTTTGTAGGTACGCATTTTCATCCCAAGCAGCGAAGGTGGACTTCAGATAGATCTTGAGTAATTCCAGAAATTGACTTTCGAACAGACCCGCCGCCTTAATAAAGGGCATGACACCAAAGGTGTGAATGCTTCGTTTTACACACGTCAGGATGAATTCTTGGGGTAACGAACAATATAGGTCCTTGATATCGATGAAAAATATATTTAGCTGTTCATGACGATGATCTTCTAGAAAGATTAATACCTTGTAGGAACTTTGAACCAGGTAGGGATTGTCAATATTTAGTAGATTTAGCCTCTCCTGAAGGAATAATGCCACCGATTTTTGCCATGTTCCTCTTTCTGAGACTATGGCTCTACGGGGACATCCTGGTTCGAAGGTTTTTGCGCTGAAAAATAAGTCAAGGTTTAAATTTTTGCTGCGATCAATAGATCAATATATCTTTTTTTTTTTTTTTTAATAACTGTAACTACGAAAAAAAGGCGTCAAGTTAATGATGCAGAAACAAATGAAGCAGACGAAAAATAAAAGGAATGCTAGTTGAAGAAGAAATTTACCATCAAAACATTTGGTAGTCCAGCTGTTGTTTTCCCATCTCTTTATCGCCTCTCATTTGTATGAATGTTCGAATAACTGTATGCTCTGCTGGCTATTCCCGAAATAACAACGAAAGGGAACAAGCGGTTCCCTATAAAGAGGTCAGGTATTCATGCGGGGAAAGTCCATTTAAACGAGAGTGGTACGTCGATTCGAGGCGCTGGGCGATGCGGGCAGGGTTCTTCCTGTTTGTTCTTAGCATTGACTTCACTTCCCACGGCTAGGGAAACATTCCCCGCATTCAAGTGCGAAGAGAAGAAAAAAGGCAGTGCGCGTGTTTCTTTTCTTTTGCGAACTTGGGAAGGCATATGGTTCATTACCACGGACGGTGCATCGCTGTTTCGTTGTTTTGCCCTACCTGCCCTGCTACATGCCAAGTGGAAAACACAGAATTGTCGCAGTCTCCTCTCCTTTGCGCTAGAATTTGGTCATCTTCGAGCGGTTCCTCGCATGTGACAAACCGAGCGTGGCGATGCTTGGTCCACCTTCACCAACATGAATTAAGCCTACTCGTACTGGATATACTCCGAGTGACTCCGAGGTGTTGCCAAGACTGGCCGAGAGCAGCGGACGACAAGAAATATTGCGTCTTCTCGGACGCTCCGAGAGCAAACAATAGAATGGCCGCCGATTGCAGAGATATATGTAAACACCTCCTGGTTTCCGCCGTCGCCAAGTTCGCATCGGCGGCAGTGATTTGTTTCGGAAGTATACGCACACCACAAGTCCGATTTGAACATGTGGTGCGATTTTGTTCGCGAATTAGCAGCTGTGATGTAAGGCACCACAGCTTCCACCAGGCTGTTTTTCCTGTACTAGCAACGTCGCAACTGCGAAATCTCAAGTAAAGTCGGACCATGTGAATCAGGGATTTGTCCCAGCTTTCACTACTAGCTAGGCAACTTACACTGCTACACCTGATGTGCCTGCGCAGTGAATTTCACTATGCATGCGCGCTGTAATGTACCGCCGCGCAATCCGACTTCCATTCTCAGTTGATTAGTACCGCGTTTCCCATTTGCTGCACTTGGTGAGCGGAATCATGGACATATTCTCGCCCCTGGGGCGCGCGATGGCAAGAGATATCACGTGAAACTATCTCGGCGTCACCTAGAGCCGCCATTACCAAGGAACCTGGGAGGAAGTCGTAAAGACGGCATCCCCGCTGCCGAGCAGACCCCGATAAACAGGCTGCGCGGTACTCGAGCTCGGCGAGATGAGCGAAGGGCTCTTGGAAAACTGGGCCCGAGGCCATCTGCTCATAACGCAAACCGAAAGCGGACATCGTAAAACGCTTCCTTCTTCATAGGCCACCGATCCTCACCGTTACCGGTATAATTTTCCTTTCCTGGAGGAAAAGGGTGAAAACATTAACATTACTCCGGTCGATATGCGCCCCCTCTTATCCTTGACTCTAGCCTCCTTAGATAGAGTTGTTTTTTTTGCCTTTATCGTTAATCTAACGCGGACTTGGTATGAGACAGACGACATTGCAAGACCTGATACAAAGGGTCGGACTGAACAAATGAACTCCTCAATAACCCAAGTCAAAAGATCGCTAGCCGACCAAGACGGACTGCGGCCAGATTGAACTTTAATCAGGGGCCACTTTCGCTGTCGTGTAAAGAAAAAAACAAAATGGTTCATTGCATGCGACGACCTGTATTTTTGTGTGTGTGCCTGTGGCGTAACGTCATTTCCAATGAACGGAGTAAACCTCCAGACGCAGATAATGCAACGCCCGTCGCCGAGCGAGCGCGTGTGTCCCCGAACGGTGACGGCGTTTGACAGTCGCGCGGGAGGTCTAAATTTTATTTCCAGCCAGGAAAATGTTCTTTTTTTATTTTTCTTTAAACTGAATAAACTAAACGCTTAATGGGGCGAACTTGTGCCCAAAACAAAATAGAGAAAGGCTAGCGTCGCAGGCGTCGATGTCGGCAAAACAGCAGATCGAGTGCTGGGGCGAGACTCACTCCGCTTGCCATGCGGAGTCGCTTATGCACCCGCGTGGGTTTCTGGAACATTCGGCGTAGAACTTTCGGAGCGTAGAAAATTCGTAACTCGATCAGACGACAATGTTCTCGAACTTACGAGAACGCCAAGTTTAAGGAATAACGAAACTGCCGACCTGTCGTATCAGGCGTCGGATCAAAGTACGTGGGATCAGAACGTCTTCGTTTTCTGGTGCGAATTCGTGCACCGTCAATTTAAGCTTCGCGACATACATAAGAGATGTCTGGACGTGCTTGCGCCTGTCTCTGAAAAGGATCGAAACACGCAAAATCAATGTCTGAGATAAATATAGGATAATTTCAGTAACCAATCTCCATCTGAAATGGGCCGTAAAAAACGTCGGTTTTATCTCGTAAAACTACAAAGCGTGTCTTCTTTTGTGGAAAAAAATAGGACCAAAAAACTCCCAGGATCAACGGCGGACGGCGATGCAGACGACCGAGTCGAGTGGCGTGTCTGATGTCTCGGCGTCTGCTACCAGATCGCTCGCTCAACTGCTGCGATGTGTTTTAAAACGCGTTTAACGGTGCGTAAAAAGGAAACAGAAAAATAGACAGTTTAGTTGATCGTACACTGCGAAGTGGGGGCCCCGCGGCGCCTGCTCAATCCATGTTTCAAAGTGCCAGCAAGGGCTCCCGCTAGCGAACGTAGTTTTAAAATACGGTCTACCAGAAGCCTTTATTAGAGAGCTTTTTAGATGGTACGCCGCGGAACGGACCCAGCGGGAACGTGCTCAATTCATGCATCAAAGTGACGGCACGAGCTCCCGCTAGAAAAGCGTAGCTATAAAATACGGTCTACGAAAAGTATTTTGAGCCGAAACGCTCTAACAATAAAGCACACCGGTTTTCTTTGAGCTCACTTCGAAAAGCTCGCAGTGGTGGCAAAAGAGCAAAAACAGGCGCCGTTGTGAAAGAGAACACGTAATTCGTAGCGTAACCGCCGCGTCAGAGCAGTGCAGGATCCAAGCCGTTGAAAAGCGCCGACAAAAGAGTCAGGCAGTCACATGTGGTCGCTACCATCAAATTTCAGAAATAAACAAGCTAGATATGTTAGATATATCGATATGCACAAGTCAGCTTCCCGGACAATTATCGAATGTTTAAATAAGGATGTTACAGATAAGAACTGACCTTTCAATTAGCCAGAGATGCGAATGGTACCAGACGGCGCCATTTGTAAATCTCAAAATGTATTGGATTTGGCTGACTTTGGCTACGGCCTACGACTTTGCTTTAAAATAATTTGGATAGGTGCACCACGGAGTTGCTGCGCAAAAGAAGAAACCGAAACTGCATGTAGTGGTTTCGTATCGTTTACGATGTGATTTCAAATGCAAATATTGAGTCCATGTGTCCGTGCGTGTTTGTGTTTGTTTGTGCGTTCGTGTTACCGTGTCAGCAAGCGTATGTATGAGCGCGCGTGGTCTGTATACGAGCGCGCGTAAAAGCGTGCGTGCATGCGTGCGTCGCGTCCGTGCACCCGTGTGTGCGTGTCTGCGTGTACGCTTGTATGCATACGTGCCTGCGCGCGTGTTTCTTATTTTCATTTGCTCGGCCTCGTATCGAGTCATTAAACTACAAATCCGTTGATTCATAAGTATTATGGCGAAATATTAAAATTCTATTTTATTATCCCTGTCCAAAAGTTGTGTTCGCACACCAGGACACACTAGTCTGTTGTGGAGTGCACACCAAATACACTAAGCTGGTTTGATGTGCCAATCAGCACACACAAATTTTATTTTTTTATTTATTTGGTACTGTAGACTACAAGTGGTCCAAGCAGGATGAGCAAAGTGCAACCATAAAATATCCGTACAGACACACACACACAAAGCAAAGAAAGAGAGAAGCAAACCAACACATGACTTCAGAAAGGCGACACAATACAATGCTGCAAGCAGTAGAACCAATGTCCCATTCATCGAAGAACAATACCGAAGTAAACCCCAAATTCACCAACACCGAAACACTTCTAAATACAAAAATAAATCTGAAACGACACCTCACAATTCTAGAATAAATAATTTATTGATAAAGCAAAATTCAAAATGAATTACCAGGAACATGTAAGAGAATTTCAATCCTCAGACGTGCCAGGGAAAAATAAACATTTGAATAAGTTAGTGCGTGCGAAGTATAGTGGTAAAGAATGCTGAGTATGGTGCCTAGTTCGTCTTATGTAATGCGGCTTTAAATAATAATATTAATCCAAGAACAGCTTTGTTTCTTTTTTAAAGAGAGTGCAATACTGTTCAAAAGGTATTCGTGTACAGTTGTCTAGAAGTCGCATATTGTGGCTTTCCATCAACAGAGAAGGTGAATCAGTTCTTTTTAAATTTCCATAAATAAACTTCACAGCACGTCTCCGAACTCGTTCCAATATTTCAGAATTAGATTTAGTATGAGGAACCAAAGTTATACAACCATATTCTTGTTTAGGTCTAACGAGTGAATTGTAAGCCAATAATTTTACATTTGGAGTGGCGTATTTTAGTTTGTGTCTAAAAACCCAACTTCTTGAAAGCTGCCGAGGATGTATTTTTTATATGGGTTGCCCAATTCAGGTTTTTATTTATGGTCACTCCAAGGTACTTGTAATCATCAACATGAGAAATGGGAATGTTATTTAGCGTCTGTTAAACGTTGAATGTGTGTTTCTTTGCTGTAATCTGAATATAAACAGTGTTTCCTGTAAACAATAAAACAAAAAACATGAAGGTTTTAACCTCACGTCCCTCGTAAAGCACAAACTTTGAATTTCGTTGAGGCATTCGCTCATTTATTGTTGATCTTTATGTGAAGATATATTTTAACCACAACACACAATCATCTACTAATAAAGCTACATTCACAGATGAGTTGATAGAGGAAACAATGTCATTAATATGTATTAAAAACAGCAAAGAACCAAGGACGCTCCCCTGTGATACCTCAGAGGTCGCGTCTAATATTTCTGAGCAGCTACCACCAAATTACACGAACTGTTTTCGATGTTGTAAGTACGAACATACCCGAATCAAAGAAAGAATACAAACACTTAGGGACAAAGATAGGCGGCACAGGTTTCTCAGCTAGCAACAAACATTAACTGATGCCTCCCTCAATACGAACTATCTCCCTCCCAACTTTTTAAACTAAAGAAGATACATGAAAAAAAATACATATATACACCAGGAAAAAAGACAAAAATCCTAAAATATACTAGAAGATAAAGAAAAAGGAAATGACAAAAAATAACCATTTACAAATTAAGATAGGTGAGCCCTTTGACTAATTCAGCTCTGGCTTCAGGTAGTGCAACCCAAGAGAAGGAGCAGCGATGTTGTGTTCGTCACCGGCTATCCTGTATGCTTCAATAATCTCTCGGCCGAGCTTGTTCTTGAATATTTCAATTATGCTGGTGTCCTGGAACCGAGCTTCACAGTTCATGCGGAGGCGTTTATGCACGACAATTGGATGATAAGAGTCGCTTGAAGCAAGGAAAACCTAGAGGACGTGCTCTCGTAGGTGGGTTTTCAGGCAACGCCCTGTCTGACCAATATATCGGTCACCGCATGAAAAAGGGATGAAGTATACCACCCGCTCTTCACAGGGAACGGTCTGATTGGCATGTTTGATTGAACATATTTTGTGGGCTTCGTTGCTTCGTCACTTCTGCAAAGGTGTTTTAAGCGCAACCTGCACAAGAAGCCAACTGAAGTGTTGAAGCGCGCTGCATTTCCCTTCAGTCTGTGTGCGGAGTTCTGCACATATGGTATGGAGATAACAGGTGAAGCCTTACTACGTTGAGCACGGGGCCTTTGGGCTGAACTTAACTGAACAAGAATGGTGCACAGTAGACCTTGCGGATAACCAGCATTGAGGAGACGTTCTTGTTGTTTCAAAATGCTGAAGTCAACAAAGTGAGAAGAGGATTTGGCGCGAGAAGATGAAAAGAGAGACCGAATGATTCGATGTTTTACTAGTTTAGAATGGGAACTGCAAAATGAAAGAACAGGTTTCTGAGATCGTTGTTGGAAGGCCCAACAATTGCCCCCGGAAGAAGATGGAGACGAAGATCGAGATACTGGAGACCATGACCTGAGCTGTCTTCCCTTGTGAAATTCAGGCCTGAAGATTAAGAGGTAAAGGCGTGAACTACAGAATCAGAAGAATTTAAGATCGGGTGAATGACTAAATAGTCATCCACATAACGAAAAACATGGAAGCTGAGTGTCAACTGTTCAAGGCGTGCTTTCATCTCCCGGTCCACATACAGAAGAAAGATTTCGCTGAGGACCGGGGCGAGGCAGCAGCCTATGCAAACATTTTTTATTTGCCTGAGAATTACCTTTCCATGTTCGGCAAGTGTTGATTGTAGATAAAGGGCCAAAAGGTCTCAGAAACTACGTTCAGGTACCCCAGATGAGTTCTGAAGTCTCATGGGCCATGTTCGTAGATGGCACTTGATACAGTATCCATTATTAATGCGGGATCTAATCGGTAATAAAATTCCTAAATGTCTAACGAGAACATGGTATAGGCCTCGGCAGTAGAATTAAGGTCATAAAGACGAGATACTAGTTCTGTAGAGTTGGCAACTCGGAAAGGTTGGTTGAGACTGATCGAAGACAGATGCTTTTGTAGAAAAAGAGCAAGAGGCTTCTGCCAGCATCCCTTTTCTGAAATGATGCTTCTTAGGGGAACTCCTTCTTTATGAGTTTTCGCCGTGAAAACCACACTTATATATTGCTTTGAAGGAGCCCCAAGAGCAGCTTTAAGAGCCTGGAGGTTAAGAGAGCGGCAAAGTTGCTTTGCCTTTGAGCGAAGTAAGTTACAATGTGCAACAATAGTTACTTCAATGTGCAACAAGTGGCCAACAGTAGGCATATATAAACTAAGTATACGAAGCGGTATGAACACTGAAATTTTAAGGCTAACGTACCACCATGGTCTTAATGGCAAAGTGGTATTTGCAAAAAAAAATGTAGGAGGCCTTCACAGCGGTGACGATCTCCTTTAGACCGATGATGATGATGCAGGTTCAGTCAACGCACATCACGACGTCGGTGAGCTTGCCGTGGTGGCGACGGAAACCTTCTGTCGCAGCTACATTGGCTGCCTTGGTCCGAGGAAAGTCAACCCAGGCGTTTCTTCCAAGGCTGTTGACAATGTCACTCGCGACGACCGTCATGATGGCATTAGCAAAGTGTTCATTGCTGGCGACCATGCCCGGGTAGGTGCCCGTTGCGAAACATTTCAGCGCGATTCTCGCTTCTCGGTCCTACGCTTCTCGCGCGGGAAGAATGCGGTACAGTGACACGTGTCAGGAGGAGAAAAATCTTCGTTGAGCCGCAGGTGTGCGCTAGACTAGCTCTAGAGGATACGACATTACTGCCCAGATGACCAGAAACCTCAGGTCGGCCGGCCAGCCTCGCCTGGCGCTTCCTCACGCACGGCGATGCTACGGCCAGCCGGTGATTAATTAGCGAGGTGTTGCCGCTGGATGCGGCGTTACAATCTGCCACGCGCCCTTCCGTCGGCCTCGTTGAAATGGCAGCTCTGTACGCACGCATGCAGGCGCGGAGGCAGAGGGCTCGAGATGCTACGGTGCTGTGCCTCGTCCGGCCGAGAAACCGCCGAACCCGGCACCTGTCCTCGGCTCGCGTCGACGGAGAGCGCTAATGGAGCACGGGAACCGCGTCGGCGTCGCCGGAGCCGTCGCTTCCCGTGGCTCCTAGTCAGGCAGCCTGCCCGGGTTATAGGCCGTTCGGCGGAGACGCGGGCCCGGATCGTTTGTTTACGAATTCGCACCATTAGCAGCGGGCGGCTCATCGACGGCCCCCTACGTGCGTGACTCGTTTGCGACAACGAGACAGCAGCGGGGTGATGACGAGCCCACGCACGGCACCGTTTACCGTCCAACCGGGCAGCGGGATAATGGCCTTGCGTCGCATGCGACACCACCGGAATGTCTCCGAGGCATCGGACTGCGGCGATGAGCCACGCTGACCTGCCTTTTCGGGAGGATCTGAAGACGACTAATGGTTTGGCTGGGGTGCCGCCAAAAGGCGCAGCACCTGTCGCAGGCCCATCGGCGCCGGAGACAGGCGATTCATTTCTCTGGAATGAAGCAACCGACGACGGGGTCGCAGCGATACCTTTATTAAAGAAGGCATTTCCTCGCCCCTCTGCGTGTTTCGCCGGGTTACTTCCTGCTATCTAGGGCGGGGAGATTCTAGATGCGCAGTGCTTGTTGTCGTCAACTGATTTACCTAGCAAGTCTGTTGAGCTGACATCAAGATTGCTAAGTTCATCCAGGGTACGTTTATTTCTCTTCAAAATAACTGTAACGATACTTTTTTTTTCTAAAACCGTTCGAAGTACTTCTTTTTAATCGAAGGTGTTCGTCAATTGGCACACACTCCCACTGGGAATTATCAGTCGCAGACTCGAAAGGCACTTCACTAAAGTTCCCTAAAAAATATATATATATATAAATATCTATTACACTTTTTTTGGCCTTTCAATCGTGATAAAATGGCAGCGAACGTAAGAAGAAAAAGTAATTAAAGCACACGACAGCACCGTCGACGGAAAATAAGCCGCTGCTCTCCCCGTTCCAATAGTCGCCGCTGATGAAAAAGCAGATCTGGTTTTGAAACGTCGACTCCTAACTGTTTAGGACTTGATTGGTGAAGGTCCGTATTTCGCCAACATAAGTCCTTTTTTTTCAGTTCACAAAAATAGCTCGCTGCAGCTGAGAATTGCCGTTAATTTCTCTACAACAACCTCGCGTTGCTCTGTTCAAATATTCACACGCTAAATCTGAACTCAGAAAATTTGCGCTCGAGGGAATTACATCTAGCTTTAGTTCTTTTTCTTTTTTTCTTTTCGGAGAAGGTCGGTCGCATGTTCCAAATGTCATTAAATTTTGAGTAGATGTTTTTTTTTTTTTCATATCTGTTTAAGTCTATATTATTGTTGTACGTTTTCTCGGGCTTTTGTTAGCTTAAAAATCTTAGCTAACTGCATGCATACGTTTTCGGCGCTCTGCATGATCGAATAAACAGTGTGTTCAAAATCAATATTTCCACAATTATAAAAGAAGAAATTGCAATCGAGCACACAGAGTTAGCTGTGAGCGACAATTGGTAGCTGCTGCTTTGTGGAATAACATGTTGAGGGTGATTTGCCTTCAGCCAGTGTGTTGTACAATGTTGTCAATGGCTTCCTTGCTTTCAGTGAAATTGTTGTAGGAGACTTAGCTTAAAAATCTTAGCTAACTGCATGCATACGTTTTCGGCGCTCTGCATGATCGAATAAACAGTGTGTTCAAAATCAATATTTCCACAATTATAAAAGAAGAAATTGCAATCGAGCACACAGAGTTAGCTGTGAGCGACAATTGGTAGCTGCTGCTTTGTGGAATAACATGTTGAGGGTGATTTGCCTTCAGCCAGTGTGTTGTACAATGTTGTCAATGGCTTCCTTGCTTTCAGTGAAATTGTTGTAGGAGACTTAGCTTAAAAATCTTAGCTAACTGCATGCATACGTTTTCGGCGCTCTGCATGATCGAATAAACAGTGTGTTCAAAATCAATATTTCCACAATTATAAAAGAAGAAATTGCAATCGAGCACACAGAGTTAGCTGTGAGCGACAATTGGTAGCTGCTGCTTTGTGGAATAACATGTTGAGGGTGATTTGCCTTCAGCCAGTGTGTTGTACAATGTTGTCAATGGCTTCCTTGCTTTCAGTGAAATTGTTGTAGGAGACGTGTGTAAGAAAATGTGTGCTCTGGTGGAAAGATATCGTCAGATGTTGCATGTTCTAGAAAAAAAATGCAAATACTTTTTTGTTTTGCTCTTGCTGAATTTATTTTTTTGGGGCGGGGGCGCACGTGACTGTGCCTGCGTTCGAAGAAGCGAAAGTGCGTACGAGGGCTGTACTGTTGAGGCCCGGAGAGTCAACGTGAACGGAACCTGTGCGGCGGCAGTGGGGATGGTGAGGAAGCCTGTCCACACAGCGCGAATACGTAGGTATTTCGCATCGGCAGCTGCAGGAGGGGTGGGGCGGAAGGAAGAGCGTCCTCGAGTAAGAACAGCGCCTCCCTGCGGAGTGAAGGGAGGGGCGATCCAGAGATAACCTAACTTAAAGGGGCCCTGCAATGACTTTTTGACTGGTTTATAATTTGCACCGAACCTGCGCGCACTGAACATAGTAACTTGATGAAACTTTCTTTTCTCGAATTTCGCTTTTTTAAAACTTATAAGAAACTTAAGATAACTAAAACAAGCAAAACATAACCTCCTTTATGACGTCCCTGGTCCTGGATTGGGTGGCCGTGAACTAGACTAGGGGTGACGAGCTCAGTGAGCGGTCCCGGCTTCCGCACTCCGTGTCAACGGCTCGAGAGGGTGCCATAAAGCATGTGCTGGATAGGCTGTACGAAGGGTGCGACCAGGGCGGCTCGCATTGCACTTGCTGCGCGACTAAACAATAGTTCGGCATGACACTTCATCGGCCATGAACGACAGCAAACATGGTCTAAAGATCAGTTCAGAAGGGGAGCCACTTTGCGCTGCCAAACCGCCAAACGGCCAAACCGCAAATTAAATCTGCACGCCGAAGGACTTCGCAACGCTCGGAACCGGTCGGATCCTCGAGCCCGTATACGACCGCAGCGCCACCGCGTACATCCGGGACCTTTCTGCGCTCGCCGCTCATCGGTGCCTGATCCCACTACCCCTTTCTAGTATATGCCGCCTTTTCCACCGCTTGGTGGCGGGTATGTCGACGGGTCAATTCTTGTTTCCGTACTTTATAAACTGCATTTGTTTCTTTTCGCATCTAAAATACTGAAAAAAAAATACTTTCATAAATAAGTGAAACGGTTCGCGCCACTTATATTTTGTATTTCAACTAAAAAGAGCTTTTAGCGCGGCTCTGACCAGTCTTAAGGCAGGAGCTGGCCATACCTCGGCATTCTCACTCATGAGTGCGATCACTCACGATCACTCACGCTCACCGTCAGATTTGAGGTGATCGTGAGTGAGGCCACGAGTCTCGAAAACTTGTGAGTGTGACTGTGATTTTCGAGTTATGTGAACTAATGAGTGTGAGTGTGAGTGTGAGTCCTGCGAACTCATGAGCGTGAGTCTGATCGTGAGTGTGATCGTGAGATCTGAGCACTCATGAGTGTGAGTGTGCGTGTGAGTCCTGCGAACTCATGAGCATGCATTTGTTCGTGAGTGTGATCGTGAGTTCTGAAAACTCTTGAGAGTGAGTTTGAGTTCTGGAAACTCGTGAGTTTGAGTGTGAGTTCTGAAAACTGATGAGCGTGAGTGCGAGCGTGAGTTCTGAGGTCTCATTAGTGTGAGTGTGAGCTTGAGCTCTGAGTGAAGTACTCATGAGCATGAGTTTTAAAATCTCTTCAGTGTTATTGTGAGTTTCGAGGCTCATGAGCATGAGCCTGAATCAAGACGTGAGTCATAGGGTAGATGTAAGTCCGGTGATTGCATTAGTCTGCGTGATGACGTGAGTCTGAGGACCATGGCCATGATGAGTCGCGGTGAGCGCTGGTATTGTCTTAGCTGGGTTGATCACGTGAGCTCCCGGGCCACCTTAGTGGGCGAGGAGACTCTCGGTTCGCAACTACTATCGTGGGGTAAGGGTTTGTTTGGGTGTCGCTCGCCTGCTCTTCAGCCATGTAAACGCGCTGGGTCCTGTGGAGGGCGGAGGAGGGGGGGGGGGTGCTTGTTCTTGCAGGCTGCTCCTTGCCAGCGCCCTCCGCAATGTTTCAACCAGCTGTGGAGGGCAGAGGGAGTACGGGGAAGGGGGGGGGGGGGGGGTTCACTTTCGTCTTTCCTCGGCGTTCGCTCTTCGCTTCACGGCAGACGGCGAGACGCCAACGCACTGATGGCGCCTCGAGGCGGCGCGGTAACGTCGGAGTTGGGGAAGCGCTCCGAACGGTTAGCGCTCCTCTCTCTGTGGCATGGAAAGGCTCGTGTGGATTTCGGCTCCTGTAGCCAAGTTGGTGCCGTTGAGCATAGCATTTTATGATTGCGTCAACCATAACGTTCGCACGGCTGCGATAAAATTAAGGGACTCGCGTGATCCTCATCAGCACCCAGTCGCACGAACAATTTTATTTTTCCGCGCACCTCACCATACCTTTCGCAAATAAGCCATCACGCAGGAAGTCTGATGATGTTCGGGGCAAGATGGCGCAATTTCGGGGCACGGTGTAAGATAATACTCTTCAGGTGAGGACAGCGCGCTCCTCGCGCAGTGCAGATAAAGTTCGCTTTTCACTCTCTCTCTTTCTCTCTCTCACTATGGTTTCAAGCGGCGCCGGCATATGACTCGTCGACCCGTGGGCACGACAAAGACGGCTCGTGCCGCCTCATGCTCCACACGCGCAGAGCTCCAGCGAGGTTGTTGCTCGTGCAGAAAGACCACGCTGTATCGGGGTGTCATGGCAACGAGATAATTTTTTTCGCTCTCACTCAGTTTTGCCGTTTGGCCGCCGGCGACACTGTCAGCCGCGGGCACGGTGGCCGCGAAATAATGCAGCCTTTCGGATGCCCGTCGAGCGAACATTATCTGATTCCTCGCGCCGCGCGTTCAGCCCCGCCGTGTCCTCACCTAAAGAGGGTATCTTACACCGTGGTTCGGGGCAAGATGGCGCAAGTGCATGATCGCCAGCCGGCAATGGCCAGGCGGCGCCACGAGAGTGCTGCATTCAGCGCCACAAGCGTAGGTGTCTCTGTTAATGAGGCGGCCAGTCTGCCCGTCGGGCCGTGGCCAGTGGCGGCGACCCCAATTTCAGCAGTCCCCGTGTGCACGTACGTGCCATGTCCCTGGTTCTTTTATGCGATTTTTTAAGATCTTCGGAGCCTTGATAGGTCGAAGTGTTTAGAGCAATTTGAACACCAGTTTGAGTTATCTTCACAACTTGTGGGGTCTCTATAATATTCGCCGCCCGACCGGTCTGTGCTTTGCTCGTCTCCCAGGAAGTGACACAATACAACGAGAAGGCAGCGAATGGGTTTACTGTACTCCTTGGTTGCCCGTCTTCGAGAGCCGGCAGTTCGGACCCGCCGACTCTAGTTGTCGCCCGTCGTTCAAAGCTCGCAGTCAGAGTCCGTCTGCACGCCTGCGGATCGCCCTTCCCACGCCAGCGCTGCGTAGGCTAGCTGTTCCGGGCTATCACAGCCAGAGTCTCGCTGCGGAACCAAACCTGGATCGTCATGGCCTAGGCCGGTATGGCCAGGGCTCGCCGTTTCCGCCGGTCCTGGTCGGAACCTCGCTAGTGGAATGCTCCGGTGATCGCCATGAGCCAGACCAGCCAAAACGGCTCTATCGTTCCTGCCCGGCCCCAGCCTCGTGCAGCACGCTCTTCCTCCTTCCTCACCGGCTGGCCCCCGCTCGCGCCTCGCTCGACCGTCCTCTTCTTCTCCCGACGCCCCCAGATACTAGAATAAAATGTGGGTAATTAGAACCAAACACTGCACGCTGTACCCAAGCCTGGTGTAAAAAGGCGACTGGCAACAAAGTGTACGTGTGAGAAGGATATTTACGCTTCGCATGAGCTTTTTCTAAAGAAAAACTTTTTCATCCTGTTTTCTGTACGCCGTCACATTTGGTACCAGACTCAGCATTAAATTTGGTAGCCGAAACAAACAAAAGTTTGTTCTACGAAAATCCACTATATAAAAACTAGCAGGTTTGCAAGGTATTGGTTGCGACCGCGCGTGCCGAACGGCGCGCGTGGTCGCAACAAAATGCACGCCTACAACTACGAGTGCCGGAACGGGCCGACGGGCATCTCGCTTGAAGACCTGATCGCCTGCTTCTCGATGTCACAGCGAAGCAACAATCGGCCCGATTTTTTCTACCGTTGAAGGGAAGCGGTAACGTTTCACGCTTGAGTCACCTTCGCGACTGTAGCAGTCATTCACGCAGCAGTAGCGACATTTATTTTTGGGGAAACTCTAGGAGTAGGCGAGATGTCACAGGAACCCGGTGAGGTCATAGAAACGTGAAGTTGAGACTTAATTTTACGAAAAACGGTTCCAAAAAGTCTCACGCCGACCCAAAATGCCGCGTTCACACGTGATTTCTAAATGCGCCCGCCCGCACTCCCCGGCCTACCCATGACACAGTGGGCCAATTAGAGCGTCGCATAGAGACAGGTGGCGTCCAGAATGGACGCCTAGGTGTGAGACGCTGTCACGTGTCTCACTCCAATGAATTTACTGGCTCATCGGGATTCGTAGAATTCGCCGTGTGCCGTGTGCCTGCTTACACTGAGAAGTATAGGACGGCGGCGCGCGGCGGCCGCAACGTTGCGGCGCCTGCCCCACGGCCGCGGCCGGGTTGCCGGCTCACCGGCTGGACGCGACTCCGCGGCGCCAGTTGCCCGGGCTTCTCGGGCTTCGTGCATGACGCTGTGCTCCCCTTGCCCGGTATTTACTCATGTTGCGTTCTTACGTTATTATGGTTGAATGCATAGGTACTCAGTGTGAGGTATTTTTTTTTTGTAAAACAAAAAAGAATATATTTGATAACCAACTTCTTACAATTCAATTCTAAAAAAATTTGCAGTGGCTTAGCTCGGCTATGCCAGGATATATGTAGCGTGAGTGGTCGGGCACATCGCTCAGCCTCCTGGTGACGCCGCTTTGCTAGACGTTCCTCCCTTTGCTCCTGTGTCTCCGCAGCACGTTTAGCCTTCTTCTGTTCGTTCTTCCTACGCTCAACCGCTAATTGCCAGGCACCTACTTCGGGATTCGATGAGTTAAGCTTCTCGGCTCTTCTGCGCCGCTGAGCAGGAATTTCGCTCTCCTTCTAAATGGCTATACCACACTGGCAAACGCCCTGCTATATGTATACCCCCACTGATATCTCTGCGCATGGGCACAAAATGAGAGGCGCTATCAAGCGGCTCCGGTTCAGCGTCAGACTTGGCTACTGCGCAACGGAGGCGCACAGCTGGGCACGCGGCGGCGCCAGAGCGTCTGCCGCGGCTATGACGTCACTCCTCTGGAATGCGCAGACCGGCGAGGCGCGCGCGGCGGCGGCGGAGCGTGCGGCGGCGGCGGAGCGCGCGGCGGCGGCGGAGCGCGCGGCGGCGGCGGAGCGCGCGGCGGCGGCGGCTCCCGCGCGCCGGCTGTGCGCCGTGTGACGTCCCTGCTCCTCGCGCATGCGCAGCACAGCTCTCCAGGAGCCACGTGAAACTGATCAACCTCGGCCAGTGTAGCTCACGCTACAAAACACTTCTTAGTGCTTGAAGGCCTATGACACATATCGCTATGATTCAAGCCCGTAATGAAATTTCACAATGGTGTTGCAGAGTGCAAGATTGATCAGTGGGTCTGTGAAGTGCGCTACGGCGTTGAATGAATACTTGTTAACCGAGCGACAGAGAATCTGTCTCGAACCGATGGTTACAGAAACGCCGCGGGTTTGGTGATTATGTAACATCAATTATAATATTTCTTGTGAATGTGCGACTAAATAACTAGAGAAACTGTTTGTCATAATTTCCGCGAGCTATGAAAACAAATAGCACTCAACTTCAACTTCCCGAATGTGCTGCTACTTTCCGGGAACTAAATGCGCGAAATAATGTTAGATATTGTATTTAAGAACACCGCCCAGTTCAATTTTGATATGGGCGGACATTGTGCCCGCGTGAGGTGTTAAAAATTGGGTTGTGTGTATGTTTATACAGCCTAGAACTTGGTCTGCCTCCAAGGGCGACGAGTCTCCCAGCTGTAGATGAGAAACTTAGCCAGTGCAGTACAACCGCTAGCCTGGGGTCTTTAACGTGCATCACGCAGTAGTGATACACGACCGCACGCCGGTACGATGCTCATCCAGATCGAAACGGGCAGGGGCGGGGATTGAACCCAGTATCCTGGGTTCTGCAGCGCGAGCTTTCGCTCCACGTGCTCCGAGCTGGTGTGCGCTAGCCCACTCGGCCACCGATCCCCCTCGTGAGGTGTTGCGGTCGCAAAGCTGTGACACTTCATGTGGTGCAAGCACGCACACTTAAGGGGACCATGAAGACACCTTCGATATTCTATTTTACGATTGGAATAGGCTTCATGGAGTGTTGACAAAGTCGTAACCTGTACTGACGCTTGTGTGCCGAACAAATCACTTAAACGGACACCGCTGGTATTCCTGCCCGTGGCGACATCTCGAAAAGGCGGGAAGACCGATTTTCCGTGACGTTCAAGCGTAACATCAGAGTAGGCTCGTAGTAAAGGCCGGTTCACACATCTGCGTTCCGAGTTACAGGAACGACAGAAACGACACGAACGACATGACACCGGGACAACCGTGGCACATGATTGCTTCATAAAGCTGCTCATTGCATTATCTGCCACGCTTTGTAATGCGAACAGAATCGTCCCGGTGCCATGTCGTTCGTGTTGTTACTGTCGTATCTGTCGCTCGGAACTCATATGCGTGAACCGGGCTTGAGGTAATCGACCGACCTCACCGCCAGTTTCGCTACGCCTCCTCGCGCGAAGCATTGCGGGAATTCAAGTCTTTCCGCACGAGGGTCAACGCCACTGTAGTCTTGCGCGTGTCGATCACGAGTCGTCTCGTGCACATACCGCCATTTCCTGTGAGGTACAACTATGGCTGCGTCACGCACGCTCCAGACGGTTGGTGAGATCGGTCTATTGGTCAAAGCGAACGGCGAGCTCTCGCTTTCTTTCTTTGTAGGGGGGTGCTTAAAGATATTGCATTTTCCTGGTTGATAACAATAAACTATTGATATATCGGGCCTGAAATGTTCACTACAGTACACACGGATGAGCACTGTTAAAAACTATATAGCTTATTATATATATATCTCGAGATATATAGATTTATAGCTCGAGCTCTCGCTTCCAGCGAGAGCTCGAGCACGTGGAATCGGTCAGCTGCCCAATGGCAAAGAAGACAACAAAAGTCAAATTTGGGGGTTTTACGTGCCAAACCAACGACGGGCATCTGGCACGCCCCAGCGGAGGACTGAGGATTAATTTGGACCACCTGGGGACCTTTTGACGTGCAACCGAAAGCTCGGTTACACGGCGCCTCCTCCGCAATAAGCCTCCGTCAGATTGCGGGCACCTCGGCCGGGATTCGAACCCGCCACATGGGGATCCGTAGGCCAGCGCTTTCGCCTCGGAGCCACCGAGGCGGCTATGGCAAAGAAGACGACGTAAACGATAGACCTACGCCAGCTCCGACTCTACAAGCAACAACAATGTCAATACCTCGTTCATCGACTCTTAAAGGCTACTGAAACCGACAGGTTAACCTCTACGTCACTACCTTTTTTGGAACAGTAGCTAAACGAGAATGCCAAACGCCAGTTTTGGTATTTCGCGTGCATTACTGGGCACAAAATAAGCCTCACATGATCCTATAAAAAAAATGCGCGGTATACTAGGCCACCACAGCGTCGAGAAACATTCCCTTTAGAAAAAGTTTAGAACGATTCAGTATCTCGCGAGGTTCGAGTGTGCACGCAGCTAAAAGAACGACAGAAAGCAGCAATCACATCCGGCCGTCTGGCTGCCGAGCGCCGAGTCTCAGCGACATAGGGCACGTTGCTTACGTAAACAAATATCCGCTAGACAGGCCGAGCACGGGCCGAACGGTCAAATGTATTCAAAAGGCCGCCACGTGAGGAGCATTCGCGCTTGCGCCACCGGCGTCGAAGAAAGAGAAATAGAAATGTCGTCTATACGTCCGAGTAAAAAAAAGTGTCGACGAAATGTAGCAAGCTCTGTCGAGCATCGAATGTCGAAGAAACGATCTGCGGATGACACATCGATGAAACATATGTCGAAGAAGCGATCTGCCAATGAAACATCGCAGTGTCGATGAAACGATGTCTATGAAACCTTGTTCGATGAACTGATCGCCCATTATATAACTGCGTGCCAAGAATGACGCGGCTTGCCACATGAAAAGTGGCGCGCCCTACGTGATCGAGAGCGCGACAAAGAGACACACGGCGACGACCCCAAACTCGCAAACCACTCCAAATCAAACCCAGCAAAGCCGTGCCAAACCAATCCTAACAAAACCAATTCAAGGACGGCTGCATGTATCAATATAATAAATGCTGACAGTATTTTATAAAGGCCGAGAGGACTGAAAGACAATGCCGGCCGATGATTCTTTAAATCGCAGCCTACTCCGGCAGGCACGGTCGATCAACAAAAGCAGAAGCAACTCGAGTGAGAAGGAAAACTTGGCCTCAGCGGCCTCTGCTCATAGAATAGCATACGATTGACGGACACCACTGCCAACAGGGATAATGGTGAGATTTCAAACCAAAGATACGTCATGTGAAACCACCCTACCTAATATTAACGCCCTCCCAAACAGAAAAACAATTTGGTCGATGCATATGTTTACTATATATATATATGATGCATAAACTTCCGTAGAAGTACGTGTGGGTAGCACAAAAAAAAAAAAAACGGGGGTGATATATGTAGCAATCGTTTATTTGTGTACAAATGAGCGAGGTATGCACAGCGAGGCGATGCTCTAATCGCTGCGACGTTGTCTGTATAGCCTGTCGGAAGGCGCGCTTGTATACCGCCGCCCTTGTCAGCAAGCGAAAGTTCAACACACCCCCTTTTTGTTTAACTTGCATTTAGTTTCTTTCGTAATTCATTCAGGTTAACGAAATTCGGTAGAAATCCGCGGAACATAAACATAAACATAGTACATTTCTATCAAATTGAATAAGCGGTTCAGAAGTTTACTGCGTTGGGGTAGTGTCCCCCCCGCACGACTCACGCGAAAACAAACCAACGGCTTGCAAAAAACAAAAACAAAACCACGAAAAACCACGAAGAAAGCAATTTGTAAGCGTGATCACCCGCGAGTGTGATGAGCGTGAGGACCTGTATGAGTGTGAGGACCGTGATGACCTGTGAGTGTGAGGACCGTGAGGACATGCGAATGTGATGAGCATGATGACCTGTGAGTGTGAGGACCGTGAGGAGCTGTGAGTGTGAGTGCCGTGAGGACCGTGATGACCTGTGATTGTGAGGACCGTGAGGACCTGTGAGTGTGAGTGCCGTGAGGACCGCAATGACCTGTGAGTGTGAGGACCGTGAGGACCTGTGAGTGTGATGACTTGTGAGCGTGAGGACAGTGAGGACCTGTAAGTGTGAAGACCTGTGAGTCTGATGATTTGTGATGACCTTTGAGCGTGATGACCGTGATGATCTGTGAGCGTGACGACCGTGATGGTGACGGCGAGTGAGTTTTGGTTTTGTGTTGAACCGTGAGTGTGAGTCCGCGTGATGACCCTATTTTGAATAAATCGTGATCGTGTGTGGGCGTGAGTTCTGATTGCGGAAAAAAATGGTGATCGTGAGTTTGAGTGAGACAGCTTAAAATGCCGACCCATGGAGCTGGCTAGGACCAGCAACCTCACGATGTCGTCTCATGGCGCCCGCGTTCGGCACCACGGGGCGCCCTCGTAGGTGGAGGAGGCTTCCGCTTCGTCCGGTTAAAATATGACGCACTTATATTTAGTTACTGTCTTGATCTCCGCTGGGTTGCCCGAAAAAGAAAGACTTTTAAATAGGAATGGAGTGCCCCTTTACGTCGTGTGGAGGGTTCAAAATACCTCGGCATTTTGATTTCACACAATTTACAATGGCGGACCCATATTGATAACGTATCCTCCTCTGCATATTGGAGTCTATGCTTAACAAGACGAAAGTTGAAAGCGGCGACTAGTGAAACCAAGAGGAAAGCTGATGAAACAATGATACGTCCAATTTTACAGAACGCCAGTGTAACCTAGAGTCTTAAGAAAAAAAATTACGAACGAAAATTCGAAAAAATTTAATTGTTGCCTGTACGTTTTATACTCTCCTAGCACAAATGAAGAGAACATGGGACTAAAATGTTAAAGCAATGTTGTCCTTAGTAATTGAAGTCTAGAAAAAAAAGTTGCCCGGACAAAACGGATTCACTTCCATTTATAATTGACAATCATAAATTGACCCGCAACTTTCTTTGACTAAAAGTGGATATGCGATCAAGGAGACGAGATAACGATAAAATTGTAAACGGAAATAGACAGCGCGCAAAAGTAGACAAGGACGAAGGGAAGATGCGAACGACACAAGCGCTGGATCAAACCTTCAACAGCAGGATAGAAATTTTCAGACATTCATTTGTTGAAACGATTGAAGGGTGGAATGGGCTTCAAGAGTGCTGTTATTATCTCCCATAACGTGGATGATTCGAATCGTCATGAAAACATTTGTTTTCAAAATTCAAGAAAAAACAAACAAGAAAACTGATAATTAAAAAATTAAATGTGGACTACCGATTCTAATTCTTTATATATTAGGTTTTAATATGCGTAATTCTGAGCTGAAAGTATATTAGGACTTACATTTGTTGAATTCGTGTGATTTTAGAAGTGTTAACTTTGAGCAATTTTCTAAGTTACTTTGTTTGTCGGATGTTGGGTACAATTGTGTAATATCTATCAACCTCTCCTGTAATGACCTTAAAGAAAAGGTAAGCTGCAATAATAAATAAAAATTATAACACTTTTGCTGCAGGCTTAATGAAAAATTGGCTAAAACAAACAACAAACCTAAAACAAATGTGGCTACGCTAACAAAAGAAGTGAATATACTCACAGTGACCACCGATTTGTTCGATATATTAAACACGCGAGTCAGTAAACACAATTGTGAAGAAAAGCACGAGTAATCCATACCCTTGAGCGCTGCTCTGCGACGTGCTAGGGATTCACCTAGGCCAATAGCGTGACGTCGCGCACGGAGCGCCCCACCCACCTCTGCTCCTCGTCTTCCTCCTCTAGTGGCTTTGGCTCCAGCCAACAGCACCTACAGGCAAGGCCGAAGCGCTCGAAGGTATGACGTCGCCAACGTCTGAAGGAGGAGGCAAACCAGGAATCGGGGCTTCTCCTTGGGGTTCTTTTTTTCGCTCCTCGTTCTAAATTGACCAGTTTTGTATAAGCTAGCTTTTTCCGAATAAAAAAAATTGCCTATTTCTCGTTCGTATGCTCGATTGGGCGAGTCTGTGCATCGACGTGGACGGCTCTCCAAGGTCGTAACCTTGAGAAGCTCTGTAGGCCTAAAGAACCAGCTTCGAGTTTCAGCGGTGCGTCTGAAAATTTTTAAAGCGCTATGAAATTCCAAAGTTCAAGTACAATGATATTAGGTTTGCCCTCATGCATGAGCTACGTATGATCATGTGCCAGACCTTCGCACCGGCTGCCATTTCCACTCGAAAGAACGAACGCAAATTTTAGACACGCGAGGCGTGCCCATGCTGTGTGACATATCTCAGCTATTTCTCGCTCGACAAAAATTTTTACCCGGGGTATCTTCCCCTTAAACGAAAGTAGCGATAAGCGATGAAAACGGAATAAAAGCCCGGAATGATATATGTGAGCTGCATACATTGTAGTACAGTTTTGAACGCAGACATGACTTAAGTAGGCACCGCTGTTTTCGATGTCATATTCATGAGTCTGTTGAGGACGCGAGGCAGGCGCGAGGAAGTGATTCCTGGACGAGGGCGTTCCAAAATCACTACCTTACTTTTCCGGACTGTTTACATGTGAAGACTACAGGAGGATATGTAAGCTTTCGTTTTGCGCTAATAAAGCGGACATTTTTCAAAGCGTGTTGTACACGAGAAGCTTTTACAGCCAGGCGATGCACCGAATAAGAGCTATCTATATAAGGAACAACTTTTTAGATTCGGTCCAAATTTGCCTAAGTACGCACTATACATAGCATTGCACATAGCGTCTCGCTAGGGAAGGACATGGGCCCCGCCTCCCAGTGGCAAGAAATTTCTTTCGGCAGGGGAGGGAGGGGGGTTGAAAAGGTAGTGCATGTTATAGGGTTGCGTGAATTTTGGAGGATGGGGGGGGGGGGGGGGGCTGAAGAGCTTCCCCGCCCCTCCCCCCTGTCTACGCCACTGCCACCTCCTGTGGCAAGCTGGTGGTTGGCTTTGCCCCACGCGTATACGTTTACCAAGTCGGAGGGTGAGGCTAGCTGCCCGAAGATGCGCACATACTCAGCGTCTACTTTCAACATAGCTCCCAGCTTCCGTCATGTGAACTTGAAACAATATATTGAGTTTACAATCATGACGTTGAAACCAGTGGTGAAGAATTTTCTTGCGTCAATGCTTTGGCATTACGAGAAAAATAAATCAATATGCCGCCGGCGTGAGTGTCATGTGGGCGAAGCAAGGTTGATTACACGATTCGAAACGCGGAAATCGATGGAATCTCCCAATTATTTGACGAGCTGCCCGGGGCCGCAACTGAAAAGACTTCTCAGCAGTGAAGTGGTTTCGATTTTGCGAAGCGCTGGTTAAACAACGCAAGGTTAAAGGCCCGTTCACACTCTTGCGACCGAGTTCGACCGAGAGAGACCAGACCGGTTTTTAAGCCTCTTGCGACCTCTTAAAGGGATACTACAACGAAATTTCGGCGCTCATTTTTTGGTCTATATGTGTTCAAAGGAGCAGTATCACATCGAACACACCAATATCTTGTTAAAAAAGTCTCGAAAAAGAATTTTAAAACGAATTAAACGATTAGCAAAGAGCACCTGGCGGATGTCGCTAAAGCCTCGTTTGAAATGCCCATCTAGGAACCTTGACAGCTAGTGACGGAGGTTGTCTCGCCTTCGGCCACGACGAGAGAAGAGAGGACGGAGGAACTCCCCTCTTCCCGAGAATGCCTTTTGTGTGTCGCAGAAGTCGCTATTGTCCCCCTACAAGATTATAGAAGATTAACTCGTCACTCAAAATTCGTACAAAAGCAGCCGCTTCGGTGGCTGGAACGACGAGGCCATCCTCTCGACATCAGCCTTGCCGTAGCTTTGCTCGTCCCGAGACCAATCGTTGCCTGAGACGACCTACGTCACACTCCGCTGGGCCTTTTCCGAGCGCTTGCCAGAGTTTGCCGTTTATAACGAAAAATACAGCCACCAGGCTCAAAATACAAACGTGCGATTGTCATTTACGGATATAGTGGATCATATTCACACTTTTTTTATACACGACGGGAATATTTCAAATTTCGTTGAAGTATCCCTTTAAGACCAGCTCCGCTGTACCAGCTCCGTTGCAGCGGAGCTGGTCCTAAGATGTCGCAAGAGGCTTAAAAACCGGTCTGGTCTCTCTCGGTCGAACTCGGTCGCAAGAGTGTGAACGGGCCTTAAAGGGATACTACAACGAAATTTCGGCGCTCGTTTTTTGGTCTATATCTGTTCAAAAGAGCAGTATTTCAAGGAACATACAAATATATTGTTAAAAAAGTCTCGAAAAGGAATTTTAAAACAAATTAAACGATTAGCAAAGAGCACCTGGTGGATGTCGCTAACGCCTCGTTTGTAATGCTCGTCTAGGAACCTTGACAGCTGGTGACGGAGGTTGTCTCGCCTCCGGCCACGACGAGAGAAGGGGGGAAGGAGGAACTCCCCTCTTCCCGAAAATCCCTTTTGTGTGTCGCAGAAGTCGCTATTGTCCCCCTACAAGATTACAGAAGATTAACCCGTCACTCAAAATTCGTACAAAAGCAGCCGCTTCGGTGGCTGGAACGACTAGGCCATCCTCTTGGCGTCAGCCTCGCCGTAGCTTTGCTCGTCTCGAGACGACCTACGTCACCATTGCGTTGGATGTCACGTGCTCTAAGCTGGGCCTTCTCCGAGCGCTTGCCAGAGTGGGCCGTTTATAACGAAAAATACAGCCACCAGGATCAAAATAAAAACCTGCGATTGTCATTTACGGATATTGTGAATCATATTCAACCTATTTTTGAACACGACAGGAATATTTCAAATTTCGTTGAAGTATCCCTTTAACAGTGTCACGTTCACTGGTAGCAGGATTCTTCAATTATCAGCGTGAAGCAAACGGCCAAAAGCATCCTCATCACGAACTGGCAAAGCCGCTGCAGAGGATCGAACACTTTATTTATTTATTTACCTCTAAAGGCCCGCAGGGCCTTTAGAGGTAAATAAATAAATAAAGTGTTCGATAAATGTCAATAATGTCAATCAAAAGTGTTCAATAAATGTCATCATAGTCGTACAATGTTGCAATCGTACGAAAATATAAAAGGAAACATAGTCACGCTAACAGAACTCAATAACGCGTAACATGGTGCAATTGTTTCATGTTGCAATTGTTTGAAAATATAAAAGGAAACATAATCACGATAACAGAACTCAATAACGCGTAACATGGTGCATGGTCACGCACACCGGCATGTAATAATTTCTAATTGATTAAAAAGTAATACAAGATAAGTTTACAAGTGCCACTAAAAAAAGGGTACACGGAAAAGCTTATAGAAAACACTTACTCAGCGATGGTGAAATTAACAGATGGAAATATAAAGGTACCAAACGTACACGTGCAACTTAGAAAAGAAAGACAAAATATATGTCATGATGAAGCGCCACGTAACAATGAAACAAACGTGTCATGGTTTGTTGTCTGTCCGATTTCGCTTGCCAACTCATTCCAGTCGTCTATGGCCTGCAGAAGCGGGGAAAATCTATACAAGTTAGTTTTGCGAAGGGAATATGAACTATGTTGGGGTGATCATGACGAGGAAAGATACGTGGGGGGGGGGGGGGATGACGTTATTTTCGCGAAATTAAGTTGAGGAGTGAAAGAGCTTATGGAAATACGATAGCCTATACTTCGTTTCAGCTTCGGTCCGAGCGCGGCCGATGTAATGAGCCGAAGGGCCAATCAAACAGCGAAGAGGCACAACGTCATGGCTTGCTCTATGCAGTTGATAGGACCAGCCGGTATTCGCCGTCTCTCTGTGCGTGCTCCTCCGCCGGCTAGTCCTATCAAGCGCAGAGAGCACGCCATGACGTTGCGCTTTTTCCGCTGTTTGATTGGCCCTTCGGCTGATAACATCGGCCGCGCTCGGATCGAAGGGGAAACGAAGTATAGCAAGATATCTTCTCTGCTGAAGTGTTTGTAAGCCAATTGAGGCTTTCAGTTTTGTGACGCTGACAGGTGCGTATTGTTTGAGTATGAATCGAGTTGCTCTGTTTTGAAGAGATTCTAGCCGGTCATTTAAATACTTTTGATGCGGGTTCCAAATTATAGATGCATACTCCAACTTTGGCCTAATCAGAGCAGTGTATGCTAGTAGTTTTGTTTCTTTTGTTGCCATGTGCAAATGTCTTCTCACAAATCCTAAAGATTGATTTGCTCTTTTAAGAATGTAGTCTATATGATTATTCCACGAAAGATTAGGACTTAGATGAATGCCCAGATATTTAAATGACGTTACTTTATCTAATTTGAATCTATGAGGGTGTAGTCATGATGTACCATGGAAGAACGGTTTGTAAATGTCATCGTTTTCGTTTTTTCTATATTTATTTGCATTTGCCATGTCTCACACCATAGCATTATGCTATTCAAGTCTTTTTGAAGGGCAATGCAATCTGATCGATTTGATATATGACGGTATACCACACAGTCGTCTGCAAACAGTCGAATTTTTGATAAAACATTGGTAGGGAGGTCATTTATATAAACTAAAAACAAAAGTGCCCCAAGAACAGATCCCTGTGGCACTCCAGATTTAACACTTACGGGGGGTGAACTTATGCCATTTGCTATTACGGTTGGCTTTCGGTCGCTGAGGTATTCTCGAACCCACGTAATTACCTTTGCGTTAATTTTAAGATATTGCAATTTTTTAATGAGACGACTGTTTGGTACGCGATCAAAGGCTTTTGCGAAATCTATGAAAACTGCGTCAGTTTGCGAGGATGCATGGTTGTTGGTGTGCAGGTCAGTTATCAGTTCAAATAACTGAGTTTTGCAAGAGAGACCGCGTTGAAATCCATGCTGATTAGGAAAAAGTATATTGTTAGTGGCGAGGTGCTTCATCACGGATGTATAGATTATATGTTCTAGAAGTTTACATAGAACAGATGTTAAGGATATGGGTCTATAGTTTGTTGCAGAGTTTCGGTTTCCGGATTTGAAAATTGGGACTACATTTGCTAATTTCCAGTCGGTCGGCACACAACCGGTGTCAAGTGAGTGCTGGAAAAGGCTGGCAAGCACAACGCCTGACACACTTTTAGTCAGTTTTAGTAGCTTTGAGCATACGTCATCAGGCCCTGGGCTTGATTTTTTGGGTAGTCAATCAATAGCACTCATCACACCATCAATGTTTATACTAAAAGCATCCATCTCAATACTTGATTCTGTGCAGGATAACTCAGGCAGAGGAAGTTCATCTGTGAAAACTTCACCAAAAAAGGTGTTAAGTTTTGAGCCTGATTCAAAGGTGGAGAGTGTCACGTCACCTTCCTGGAGCAGAGGAAATTTATTTTTTTCTTTGGGGTTTACTACATGCCATAACTTTTTGGGGTTTGTTCTTAGTATGCTAGGCAAGTCATGGTTAAAAAAAAGTATCTTTTGCCTTTCGTATCTCGTTCTTGCATAGACGTGCGCACTCTTCGTATAATTGCCAGTCATGCTCCGTACCCAAAAATTTGGCCTTTCTGAAAAGTCTTTTCTTTTTTGAGATCACCCGTTTTACACTTCGCGAAAATCAGGGACAGTTCTCACTTGGGGTGATAACCAACTTCGGGATAAATTTTTCACGTATCAGTATTAGTTCATTTTTTAGAAATTGCCAATTGTCTTCTACTGAGCATGCGTGGCACGATGCGCATCTCGCGTACTGGATAATGTCAGCTTTGTTAAGTCTTCTCTTTCATTTGTGCTTTCCCCTTTACAGCCGAATTGTTGAGGGCTAGTTTCCCCAGGATCGTGCCCGCCGGAAAACAAAGGATGACTCAAAACTCTGGACAGCTGCCGCCATCTATGAGCGACGGCGGCCATTTTTCGAGCCTTTCTATTCTGCATCACCGACTTGCGGCAGCCATTACTTCATTCCCACTATAGTACAGCTTCGCTCGTCTTCCTTCTTTACCGGAGTGGAAAGGCTGAAAGTTTTATTGACGGAAGCTTTCTCGCCCAGAACGCCGATGACACCAACGCCAGGATACTTATCTCGTTAGAAACCGCCGTCTTTTTTTTTTCCTTGACCGGTTTCTACATACGAACGCAGCGCGTTTACCATGGCTCTCACTAACGTAGGTGAAAGCCACGTAAAACCAGGGTGCATATACAGTCCGGAAAATAGGGTACTCTTTCTGTCTCTCCTTTCCACACTAAACTGCGCGCTGCCGGGTCTCCTTTTCTCGTCGATCCCAGCGTCTCTCCCAGTGAGCCTTAATCCCCAGCCGCAGGTCAGGGGAAATCTCCGAAGCGGGAAAGAAAATAACTCCGGCTGTTTTTGGCGGGTCCATAAGCTGACAGTGCGGTAGAAGCTACGTCCTCGTTAATGCAGTCGTACGTCGATGTTTGCCACGTGATCAGGCTCCCGCCAAAACCCAATCTTAGAGAGCGAGGTCAGACGCGAAAGGAAGGCGGACGCGATGGGTTTCCTTGCCCAGACGAATGTATCTTACAAGAGGCCACACGTACTCAAAGCGCGAGGTCACGGTATATTCACTTCGCTCGACTGGTGTAGCTGATGGTCGTACAAGAACAGAAAGTTTTTTTAGCGTTGCTTGACTGGCCCCATCAACGTGTGGCTTTGCTTGGACTTGAAGCGCGACGACCAAACCAACACCACCTAGAGCTAAGGCCGTAGCGCTTCCCTCTCTCCCTTCAAGGAGCGTCGGCATGAGTAGCCTGAACTGGTAGTGCGCTTCTCCGCAAGGCTCCCCTTGACAGTTGGCTTCTTTGCAAAGCACGTTCTCTTTTATTTTGCCTCTCTCTCTCTACGCTTGACGCGGTGCAAACAAAAAAAAATGAGAAGAAAAAGGCGCCACGGCGTTGCGTTTTGTTTTCCTTTTTTACTTTTTCTCCCCAACGGTCGTCCGTCGAGTTCCTTTCTTCGACGGCTTTTTTAGTTACTCCTGCGGGTTGGGTCACAGGACAATAAGGCTAGAGGAATCAACTAGAACAACTCTAGAAGCGAGTAGGTTTTTGGACGCCGAGGGTCAGACGTTCAACTCTCGAGTGAGATCGAGCACATTTTGGAATACAACACAACCGCGGCCTCGTGTGTGAACGTGACCGTTGTTTTTCGATTGTCGTGGCTGTCCACTGGTGCTGTCATTCCGTACAGATGTTGTTTATCCGTGCTTTGGCAGAAAACTGGATGTGGAAGTGTCCATATTTGAGTTTCTGCAAGGATGATTACGAAAGCGTGGACTATACAGCGAATTCACGGGAAGATCTCGCTCCTTGGCGGCATGGCAGGGTGAGAACTTTTCAATTTTTATGATCGTGGTTTCGTTTCTTGTTTTTACTTTTCGCTGAATGCATACATGGGAGTGATTTGGTTGTGGCTTGGAAGCAACACATTCAAATGCTCGCGCTACTTGTAGGAGCAGACCTAAATAAAAATGTCTTGATTTATGAGTTCAGATTGGAATGATTTTCGCAAGGTAAGCAAGTGATAGGTTTTTATAACTGCCGTCGCCTGTCAGAAGACTGGAGGCATTGGTATGAAAATTTGAGGGGGAGGAAAGAGTGAAGAAGCTTCTTTGTTCGGGGCGAAAGATAAGCGGCAGATAAGCCCCAATGCGTACAAAGGATACAGTGGAGAAACTCAACCACTCACAGGCATCTGGGAAGCAGGATCAAACTCCCCTTCTCGGGAGGCTGTGGCTTATTTGGCTCGAACACGCAATCACCTCTTTTCATACTCACAACTTTCGAACCAGCGTCTACCTATGGTTAATATCGTCCGCCTGCGCGGACGATATTTTTACGAATCGTAAACATCTCCTGGATAAAACGAAAGGAAGCACCAAATAAGAAAGAACAGTTCCCAGTGGTATTGAGCAAGGTCGCTCGCCCCAAAAATAAATAAATGAAAAGTCCGAGGGAGCATATAAAGAAATGCCAGTGCACGGCACGCTTCGCTGATTAACTGCACCGACGTCAACGTCATTGTATCTCACGGACTCAAGGCCACTTGTCAATCATCTTAGGGTTGCTCTTTTGTATCGTAATCCCTTTTTTTTTCACTTTGACTCTATAGTTTCCCTGCTGTGGACTTAGCGGAGCAGGGGTTGGGCTCTATGGTAGGGGACAAGGGATAGAAGGGAAATAAGGAAACAGGCAACGGTGGAAAGGGTAGAAAGGCGGAGAGAAGAAAGCGAGGGAAAAGTGGAAAGCGCGGATTGGTCGTCGGGCTTTAAGATGAAACCAAGTATATTTCAAAGGCTATCGCGTTTGTGGATGCCGCTCGGTGGACGCGATATTGTGATTTTTTTCCGCTGACATTTGTATGACATTCGAGAAAATCCAAAAATTAATTTTGCGTGTCACTTCCTGACAGTGTTGGCGGTAACGCGTTACAAGTAACGGCGTTACTGGTAACGCGTTACTTTTTTCCCTATCCTAATAACGTACTCGTTACTTTTCTCAGAACAGTAACGGGGACTTCCGTTACGTATTTTAAGTAACGCAGTTACGTTAATCGTTACTTCTTCTTCCCAGGACTTAAAAAGATTACACTTCATTATTTCCGTGTTTTTAGGGGCCAAGCCACGTGAATTTCCGAGGGTATTTTTGTTTTTGTTTGACGTTTGTCTTGTGAGTATTTATGTGAAACCGTGAGAAAAGATAAAGAAATAATGTTCAATTTCTGCATGAACATACTGTTTCCTGAAATATGGCGCTCATGCATACCTGTACCGTCAAAACGGTAAAACCTGTTAACTCATAATTAAAAAAAGTAACGCGAAAGGAAGCTACGTTACTTTTTACCGATAATGGTAACGTGTTCCTATTATTTTGAGTTGGAGTAGGTCGGTAACGCGTTCCTTTTATTTGCAAGTAACGTATTTCGTTACTTTTTTGGTAACGGCAACAACACTGCATCACCATCATTTTCTTCTTTTTGCGTGTATAATCTTGCAGCTCTAACCGTGCACAACAACTGCCCCGCATTGTGGATTTGACCGCACTGACGGTACATTGATACCAATCAAAGAACGCGAAAATTAGTGCATTGCAAGCAAGACGAGGCAGTGCCACGCGAAGCACATGTGAGAGCACTTCGTGAACCTTGAAGTATAAACAGCCCTTTTATTATTAGCCAATTGCGATAAGACTATTCTGAAACAGTCTAAGAATGGCATAGCTCTCATAGGCTGAACGAACGTAAAACGTTGATTACGTTTAGAATAATTCCGAAGTATCTCAGAGTATGCCAATTAGCTGTACCTTTTGTAGATGTTTGTGGCCGGTAGACACAGCGACAAAGCAATCTTGGTTAGTTGTCGGAAGTTCTATGGCTGGACTGGCCGGTGAACGAACAAACTTAAAACGTAATCAACGTGTTCAGTTTGTTTAGCCTATGAGAGCTGTCGTCTCGCTGATGACGATGCGTTTGAAAGCTTTTCTGATGCATTCTTCGCTGTGTTTAAAATTAGGGTCATTACATCATTGCCAGATACTGTAACCATGTCATTTCCTCAAAAGTATTCAATTACTTTCGTGGAAGACGGCATTAGAAAATTGAGAGTTAGATTTAACATATCATCATCACCAGGGGCTGACGACATAGACGGTAAATATTAAATATCACTAAACCCCTATTAACAGTTTTTCTATCCCTTTTTTAAGAGTCCTTAGATACTGGCGCTATTCCGAACGACTGGAGGAAATGTAAGGTCGTTCAGGTTCACAAAGGTGGCGTGCGCACTCTCCTCTAATATCCTAGTTACACTAACGCACTTAACTGTCATTAAGCTAACAATTGTAGGCACCTCCCAAGTGTCATTTAGCTCAACTGAGTTGTCAGGTGTTACGCGGTAGATAGGCCAAACAACCCCAGTTGAGATGAGTGTCAAGGGACACAGTTGAAACCAAAACGAAACCAAAACCAATGTCACATTACCTTTTTATAAAGAGTGATGCAAATGAATTTCATGCACAATTTTCATTCATTAAACTTTTCAAACAAAATAAAATGAACTTCTTTTGCATATATTCACAGTAAACAACAATAAACAGAACGTTTCACACAGTTTAAAGCGAGAATTACACGATAAGAGTCTTATCGGCACCGACATCCCCAAGGCCACTTTCGCCGACCTTTGGATTCCGTGACGTGCCGTGATCGTTCTAGCGGCAGCTTTGGCCCCGAATCATACCTGTTCGGGCAATATTTGCCGCTACAATATTTTCTATACTTCGTTTCGGCTTAGCTCCGAGCATGGCCAAAGCTACGGATTGCCAGGGCCAATCAAACGCCGGCGATAGGAGACGTGACTTCGCCTGCACTTTGTATCTCACTCCGCGTGACGTCTGCGCGAACGTGTCGAAGGAAGACATCTTCATCTGCTACGGGAGTGACGACAATATCGTCTGCTACACGATTAAAAATACCGTTTCCCGTCGTTCTATGAAACCCCTGTTGGGTGAGGTAGCTGCTAGGCTTCGCGGACGGTCGTCACACAGATGCGGTCCGGCAGGGGAAGACGCACGGGGCTGAATACGGAAGTTGGTGACGTTCAGTTCCACGGAAAAAAAGCGGGCTGAGCTCTCGACCTTTCTGAGTCGACTGCCGCCCTGTCTCTGAATTCGAACAAAGCAGGACGCTCACTGCGCGAAACAGATAACAGCAACAAAAAAAGCAAACTGCGTCCCTCCGGTCGCAGTGCAGTACTTGTTCCCTCGCCTCTCCACTGACACCGCATGACTTTGCCTCTGATCGCCGCTCGGACCCCCTGATTTTGGCCCATTTTTTATCAGAGAGCGTTTCCCACTGCCAGCGGATCAACCTTGCGTCGATTTCCCAACACCTGTCAGCTCCGATGTTCGTTGAACTTCGCGGTACGACATAATTTGAGGCTCCCGACGAAGTCTATAAACTACACATTCATCACGATCCATGGCGCCTGACGCCGAATCTTTTCATTGTTCTTCATGTGTTACGAGTGAACATTAGGAAACTAGACAACCAAACGACATTCTGAAGTAATTTGGCGGGGAAAGCATCGAACTCGAAGCATACGATTCGGCCATTGAGACCACGAAATCGCACGAAAAAGAAGAAAAAAAAAGTATAGTAGGCGTGTTATTGTGACCAAAAGGTAATTGTTTTTCGTCGAAGCATATTTACTATTATAATATTAAGAATATGGAACGTCATTTATTTTAGTTATTTGTAAATAATTAGTTGTGATCGGGACATCACTTTTAAAGCAGACTGCTTTGTGACACGTATAAACGCTCTTTTCAACGTTGAGAACCTTTTTCCAGCCATTGGCTGCTCTCGGAGCTAAGCTGAAACAAAGTATAGATAGCTTCCTCAGTCTTCCGCAATTGTAACTGCTTCGCAGGCGCTGGCCATGGGCGGCGATGCGGCGGACGCCACCATTGTTAGGTCTATTGGAGCGAACCCCGTCAGGTAACTGATGTAGGCCAGCTCAGTTGAACTCAATGATCGTTAGCGGCTAATGACAGTTAGCTCCGCCATGTTACACCGGCCGATCGCGATTGAGCCCATGGCCGTTGACTTAATGGCAGTTAAGAGCACTGGTGTAACTAGGGTATAAATTACAGACCCATATCATTAACTTCTGTTTGTTGTAAACTCATGGAACATGTTATTCATTACCAAGGTATTCGATTTTTAGAAGACAAAAAAAACATTTCTTTTTATTCTAACCAACGTGGCTTCAGAAAACATCGTTCGTGCAAAATACTGCTTGCCGCGTTTAGCTATGACATCCATATTTCCGCAGAAACCGCGCCACAAGTTGGTGCCATCTTTCTCGATTTTTCCAAAGCTTTCGAAACGTCTTTCTCATAAACTTCAACTAACAAAACTTCCCACACGTTCCCTTGATTCTTCCGTTCTATCATGACTTGAAAATTTCCTTTCCTACCGAACCAAACACGTGCCCGTCAACAGCTGCCGTTCCCGAAGCGCTCCTGTGACCTCTGGCATACCAAAGGATCTATTTTCGGATCCATGCTTTTTCTTCTGTCCAATAATGATCCCCCTTTTCGCTATCCTTTACGGTCCGCCTGTTCGCCGATGACTGCGTGACCTGCAGACCCATAAGTAACACACATAACTCACTTAATCTGCAGACTGATCTTGACCTAATTAATGTTTGCTGTTCAAAGTGGGGATTGCTCTTAAGTGTTTCCAAATCTAAATCCCCCCTCCCCTTTTTTTTCGAACTCGCCAACGCCTTTATGCTTTCTTCTGTATTACAGTCATGTCTCGTTAATATGGACCCCGTTAATATGGATACCCCGCTATATGGACACCATTTTTGGGGACGAATTGGGAAAATACATGCATTTTTGTCTCGTTATTATGGACAACTCGCATTATGGACGATTTTTGGGGGTAACGGAGGTGTCCATATTAACGAGACATCACTGTAGTAACCTCAATTTAGATTCCGTCTCAACTTACAAATATATTTGCGTTCATTTCACTGACGGCGTTCCCTGGAAAACTCAAATTCCCAACATCATATCTGATTCAAACCGCATTTTTCGTTTTCTTTACCGTAGTTTTTGTCTCGCGTTTATCTCACAAACACCTCGCATACGTCAAGTTAGTACGCTAAAAATTAAAATATGCATCATCATTCTGGGACCCTCAACTTGAATGCCTTGCATCTGACATAGAATCGCATCAGAACCGTGCAGCTCGCTTTATAACATTTCGGTACTCCACGTTTGTTTCCGTCAATGAAATTAACACTTATCTTTGACTCCTTTAAGCGCCGTTCACACTCTTGCGACCGAGTAAGACCGAGAGAGACCCGACCGGTTTTTAAGCCTTTTGCGACTTCTTAGGACCGGATGCACTGCAGCGGAGCTGGTCCTAAGAAATCGCAAGAGGCTTAAAAACCGGTCTGGTCTCTCTCGGTCTTACTCGGTCGCAAGAGTGTGAACGGGCCTTTATGTTCACGCAGGCGTACAGCTAAACTCTGTGTTTTTCACAGGTTTTATTACAATGACCACCCCCTACATAGCTCATTCATCTTGCTATCTCATTGCATTTCACCAAGTGTTGATCACACTGCAAAAGTTGGCCTTCTTTTTATCCGAAATACAGCACTATTTAAATCATTTTCTCTTCGACATCTGCGGACTGGAACGGCCTGCCCGAATTCATTGTCCCCACTCAACACATCGAATCGTTCCACAAATTATTTTGATCACTATTTTGTGAACCTATTTTTTATGTAATGCCCTGACTCCAGGGATCTTAAGGTACTTAAATAAATAAATAATAAATAAATGGCCAATGTCGACCAGTGGTTGGGACTTTCATGGCGCTACTGATGGCACGATACAGCAAGAAACCGATGTCGGCCAGTGGCCGGAACTTTCACGGCACGACTAGCCATAAAATACTAGAAGAAACCAATGCGGCCAGTAGGTCGACCAGTAGGCGGGACTTCCACGGCGAGACTGAAAAGAAAATAAAGCAAGGAACCGATTTCGGCGAGAAGCTGGGACTTTTACGGCGAGACTAGCCAGAAAATGCAGCAAGGAGCCGATGTCGCCCAGAATCTGGAACTTCCACGGCAAGACTGGCAAGAAGGTACAGCAAGGAACCGATGTCGTTCTGAAGCAGACTTTCACGGCGAGGCTGGCCAGATAATTCAGCAAGAAACCGAGGTCCTCCAGTAATTGGCTTTTCCTTGACGAGACCGACCGGTGTAAACAACAAAAAGCCGATATCGGCCATGAATGGTACTTTCACGGCACGACTCGCCAGTCAGCCCAGCGAAGCTCAGAGGCTGGTTTGGACTGGCTGCTCAATTGCGCCTCTGGCTGAGCTCCACCATCCAGTTCTCCGTACTGGACGACGCAGGACCAGTGCTCGCCGCAAATTCTGGTAGCTGGGTCTTTGACTTAAATTTATTGGACGTAACAATATCATGCTAAATAAAAAGGGCAGTTTATATATACTAAACATCACGTGCTTGGACACAATGTTAATGCTCCATAGAAAAAAACTGTTCGTCATAACTTCATAGGCGGACACAACATAAGGAGAAACAATGTATTCAGTGGAAGCTTAATTTAATAGGCTGAGGTGAGGCGTCAAAGTCTTTTCAAACAACGTGTTGTTAATTCGACGTGTTAAAATTTGAATCACCCAACCAAAAATTCAATATTTGTACTCATCCCGTTCTGCCCGTTATTTTTCCTTGAATGTTTATTCTTCGTAAAGTACTACGAGTTCCATGCTCTTTGCATAGGACTCCCTGCTCTAAGAGTGTCCACTTTCACATTTGATTGCTAAAACCAGTGCCTAAAATGGTATTTGGGGCAGCATTTCAAATGTATACGTAAGTATAAAGTACTTTAATACAGTTGACAGACGCATGCCTCGACATGTGAGTGAATGCGAAATACAAAATATTCTTATATTTTAGATACGTATTTGAAATACTTGTGTTTGATATACTGTCTATCTATATTTGTATATAACACATAAAAATAAAACACACAAAAACGAAAGCATTGTTTAATGTTCTAGCGCCGACTTCTGTCATGTCGCCCCCGTTGCAGCCTCGGAAAGTGGGAGCGCATGTTCTTCGACTAGGAATATTCGATCGTTACTTTTGGGGTATGCTTTCTTGTGCATGTGAGATTTGAGAGTCTACAACGAATGTCTAGACGCTTCAGAAAAAGGAGATTTGTATAAAACGCACCGGTGAGCCCAGGCACGACGACGACGTCTTCGGTTGTGTAACGCCCGGTCGTTTTCCGAAGTGGTTTCCTCTGCGCAACGTATTGTGGCTTGCTTCTTTCTTTAGTAGCATGGGTGCGTGATCGTCTGTGACTATGTTATGCTACGGTTTCTGTGTTTTCTTTAGAGTGTGGCGACAAATTCCAAAAAGAATCTCGTGAGATGCAAAGAACCATCAGTCAACCGTCTCCTGAGCTGGTAATACAAAAATTTACTTATGGCTCGTTCGCATGGATACCTTTAGCACGTAATAACTTTTTATGGCTCTTGATTGTCGTAGCTCACGGTAAGCGAGCAGGATGGTGAAATTAAAAACTTCGGTTGCAATTAAAAGCCTGTAATTTTCTCCAGGGTCGTGCAATTAAGCGCTTTGGAAAAATAATTTTAGCGTCTGTATATATGTCTTTAAAGAGTCAGTCACTCGACGGCGCTGCTGGCTCATAAAAGGTTTGCTGCTCTTCTGTTGATGTCTCTCTTGCGGTACAAAATAGCCATTTTGCTCAATATATATTTTCCTGCGAGATAAACGATAAACTATTATAAGCATTAATTTGTGTTTGATTAGTTAAAAATGGTATTGTGCGAATATCCAAGTTTTGTATAGTGGTTTCAAACAGCGGCGTACCAACTTGTCTTTGAGTGGGGGGGGGGGGGGCAAACCAGACCCCCCCCCCCCCCCCCAGGGCCGGCGGGCGGTGCCCTTGGTATACGTTGGGCGCCTCCGGCCAGTGTTTGCTATGCCCAGTGGCGACTGTTTCAGGGGGGGGGGGGGGGCAAAACACATGTCTTGCCTCCCCCCCCCCTCTGAGAACGGGGGGCAACCGCCCCCCTAGCCGCCCCCCCCCCCCCCCGGTTGGTACGCCCATGGTTTCAAATAAACCCTATTCGATATTCGCTTTGATATGAACTGCGATGTTCATACTTTAGAAATGTTGATCGCGGCTGGTTAGCCCCGCTGTGCGTGTTTTCAGAGCCTCCTTTATGATAGAAAACCTGTCAAATGGTGAAAGATCTTGGCCGCTGTGAAGGGGAAAGGAGACGAGGGAAGCGGGCGCGCGCAGGCGGTCTTTCGGCTGCGCAGGGAGTCTCTCGCCAAACAATGCGCTTGCGGCAAAATCCGGAAACATGGACACGCTCCCTTTCGCTTCGCTTTTTCAGGAAAGGAGTCAGATTTGCGTCGACCCTCAACTATTTCGCCTCTCAGTCGTTTCTCCATGCGCCAGTTGCCCCCTTTTTGTTTCTTCGTTGCTGTTTCTCGGTGTATCGCGGAGAGACCACCGCGCGTATTTTTGGCACTAACTCAAGGATTACCCCCGAAGTGACTCTGATCTACCATATCGGGAACCGTTCGGCGCTGCTCCTCTCCTTTCTCCGGCAATCGGGCGCTCGATGGCTGCGTCGTGGGACTGACAGGCTGTCTAGTGTAAAGGAGGCTTCGGTACTTAGCACCGAGCACCTGCGCACTGCAGGGATGCAATACCCTTGGAACTCGCAAACTCCGCGGGTTTGCTTCCCCGCAGCGCAATGGTGCTCGGACAGAAGCGCGCTTAATGGGACTAACCCGCCGCGATTATGTCAGAGAATGTTAGGCAGCGATGTCATGGCAACCCGTGCTCATCATTTTTGCTTGTTTTCTCTTTGTCAATGTTGAATTTGACGAAAGAATATTTGCATATAACGAGCAGATTTGTAAAGCCTCTCGATTAGTATAGCTGCGACTATTTTGTCGTTTACGTGCCACAGCTCATAAATATAGCCATATTAAAATTACCTGAGCCTAGGCGTGGATAAGTGAAAGTTTGGGAACAACCTTCCGGTTTTCGGTTGAAGTTTCCTTTAGGCTTTGCACGACAGTAAAATGCCTGGGAAAATAATATTGAATGTTCGATTCGGCAACATTTCGCCAAAACCACTCTTCGCTTCGAATTCGCTTCGATCTCATAATTGACTATTCGCTTCGATCACATAATCGAATTCGCTTCGATATCATAATCGACAATTCGCAATTGACTTGTTAAACCGCGTTGTGATTGATTGACTGAAAAACAACCATGGAAGACGGAGAGAGTTATCATGTTTTAGAGAATGTATTTTTTTTATATATTTTATCCGCGGTCAATTTGATTATCTCTAGTGAATAATCTTTAATGTATTTTTTGCAAAAAATAAGTCAGAATGTTTACAAAATATGTTATTGTTTATTGTAGGCGACTTTTTTATTCAGCCTTTGCTTGTCTAAGTATTACATTGTTACTACAAACAGTTTTCTAATATCGCATCTTTTCGTGTCTTGCCGCTTTTGAGAATCGTTGCTAACGAAACACACGTTTTACAGCGCGATTTTTGCACAGCTAATATAGTTTATTGATAAACTCACCCAGCTTTCTCGAGGCATTATGGTAGATATTCCATGTTCTCACACTGAACCTCAATAAATATATGCCTTAATAATTTACCTATGTAAATTTGTCTAGATTTCTTGCTGTTTATAACGATGCTTCCAGCTAATAAAACATGCCTGTGATAATAAAACCCCGTAACTATGAATATAAGTTCACTCGCTATGCCAAAATATTTTAGCTTTTCCACGGCGCGAAATTGTTAAACATGTAATTAAATTTGTTTCCTAGTCCGTCTATTATTTATAAATTTATTTCTAGTCAATAAAAATATTTAATACTAAAGATTACCGCAGTCTCAATAAAAATTGTTTTGACGATGGATATTCCAGCGCGATGCCTTTATATCAGGGCAACCCCGAGACGCCCTGCCGGAACCCATCGCCTCCAGCCGTGACGTCACGCGAGGAACGCTACGGCCTTGACTCTAAGGGTTGTGTCACCAGCACGTCCTGCCATAGACGACGCGGCTGTGCGAGGGGTGACGGCGATGGGAAGGGAGTGATAGCGCGGCGGCATTAGCACATTATCCCCACGGCCTCATGAGTTTTAGCGTACGGACGACGCCGGATTTTGCCGGGAGTGGGCCCAACAGCTACCGCAGTAGAAACTGTAAAAATTAATTCTGTACAGCTGTATATTCGTGTTTGACAGCGCGGACTTCCCTGTCGTTTGAACCTGAGTACCAATAAATGCTGCATGCAGCGAATATGCTGGAAACAATGGGCAAACTTTGCCCGGTGACGCCTGCTCTGAGTCTGCGAGAACGCCGTCCGTCGAGCTGCGCGCGAAGCGCCGTCGAGAGCAGTTGGTCGCGGTCGGATTGTTCGGCGCAGAATAGCGCTACTGCCTTCCCAAGGCGAATCAACAGTGGCGGAGAGAAGAACCTGAATCAGATTAAGTTCCCGTCGCGCCTTGTTGATTGCAGTCGCTGAGATCGATCCGAATGGCTCGAGTGGTTCACGGTTCGGCAGAGCCGCCGTCATAGCCGCCTCTCAGCCGAGAGCGAGCGGACGGCCGTCCCGCCGTCGTCGGCGCGCTGTTGGCGAGGCCGCCTTGGTCCGGCTTTTTAATCAAGGCGGCAGTCGCCGCTAATGCCGGTCCCGATGAACGTCCGAATTCCTGGCGCGAAATTGAGCGCCTCGAGCAGCGGGCGCCGCCATGGAGCGCGACGGGGGATTCGCCGTTCGTCGAGGTATTCATTAGTGACTCTCTCTCGCGACCGGACCACGACGGCGGGGCTTTCGAACTATGCTAAGCTCCGGTTGGCTCAGTCTCCGGAAACATGACGGCGTACGCAAGCGAGAACGCGCAAATCGGGCGAGTTCGAATGCACCCACTTTCAAGGTCCAAGAAACGACCTGGCTCTTCAACCGTGTCCATGGGTCAGACTTTTTTCCCTGACGAGAGCTTCCTCAGCTGCTGATTGGACGAGGCATCGCAGCTTTCTGTTAAGCGAGCGTTACCAAGCAATGAGGAATTGTTTATCCGTGCGCGAGATGGCGGTACACACGGATGATAAAGATGGCCTCGGTTCACCCATTGTGCTCGTTGCGAGCGTTCCTTTATCCGCCGATGGCTGTGAGCCAGTGGCGTAGCTAGACCATCTGGTACCCGGAGCCCTTAGGTCTTTTGTCACCCCCCCCCCCCCCCCCGAGACCGCAAAGCTAAAAGCCATAACCGCGACGCGAGGTCACGCAGCGATAATGAAATAATAAATACAGGGTTAGCCAGCAAACAGTGTTTTTTTTTTATTTAACTATGTACACATAATGAGGACACATGAAGTTTTTTTTATATTGAGCATTTGTGTCACGAAAGCTGAACATTCAATTTCTTCATAAGTTCTTTCGCCGACACTTGGCTTCTGCAAAGTTATTGATTACTGTTGTAAAATTTATGTTTTGACACGTTCTTTTTCTATGGACAGTATCGACAGGTTTGAGAGCCTTTCATCGCTCATAGTGGAGCGCAGAGAGGTTTTGATTAGCTTTAGCTTGGAAACGTTCCTTTTGCATGAGGCAACTGAAACACAAATGGTGAGGAACAAGCGAAATATAACAGTCAGGTTTGGAAGGGTCTCGAAAAAGCTCCCGCGACCCCCAGACATCGTCCTGCGACCCCCCCTTTGCACACCCTCTATTTTAGAGAACGTGAAGGCTAAGTTTAGAGAAATGCGGTCTGTACGTGGCGGCAAGCTAGGCTTCCAAACAGACCTTGTGGTCACCCTCGGTATCGCTCCGGGAAAATATGATATAATATCAAGCTCGAGCGTGCACCGCCAAGGGTTCACCGCTAACGATTCGGCAAGCAACAGCATGCCGGCGGCCGCCATTTTCTCTAAACAGAGTTTCGAGGCAATTCGGTAAGATGTTGTCGCTAAAACGAGCCTCTAAACCGCACGCCTTAATATGGAAAGTAATGCAATCAAACAATCGTTGGCATACGGTACACTGCGGCGCTGTAGCCAGTCCGTCCACGCAGATTTCCGGAAGCTTGACGGTCTTCAGTCATGGCACGCTGTGGCAACAGGGAAACGCCGTCGCCGTCACAACATTACGAATTCACTTGCCAGAACACTACATTGTGACCGCCTCCCGACGGCGAGCGACGCGCTTCTAGAACTTACGGCGGGGTCAGAGAGCGAGGGAGCTTGCTGAGCAGAAGCCTTTCGCCAGCACCTCCTCTCGGCACTTCCCCCTCGGCGCGTGGTGCGGTGCCGTGCCGTGCACGGGTGGACAGCCATGGGTGCGAGTCCGGGGTGAGGGAGACGACACGTTGAGAGTTTACCCAACACGTTTACCCCCTCCCCGCGACTCCCTTCGTGTAAGACCTCCGTGTGATTTCTTTCTTCTTCGTCTGGCGCCTTCTCTTGCTGTCTCGGCGCAGACCGGCCGTGGTCGGCGCAAGCCAGCGTCGTGTTGCGCTGGGTTTGGCGTAGACTAGGTGGCGTTGGCTCGGCGTGCTCGGGCACAGCTCTTTCTCGAGTGCTCCCGCACTTTCCGCGCTTGTTTTGTCCGCCGGTGCGCGATGACTTTGCGCGAGCCAAGCCAGTTTTGCGACTCTGCACCAGACACGTTCGTGATGGAAGAGTGGTGACCTCATGCGTCTACACATTATTTGCCACTTACGAACCAGTCAAGCCGGGGGGGATTGCCGCCATAAGTGGCACCCCCCCTCGTGACTGAGACTCCTGGTACCCGGGGCCCCGCGGCCCCCCGCCCCCCCCCCCCCCCCCGTTACTACGCCACTGCTGTGAGCTTGCGGTCGGCAACAAGAGTACTTGATGTTTGCTAAATAAGCGCGGGCCGTCGATTGTCTTTAATGTAAAATAGTAGACCAGTGGTTCTCAGCCATTGATGTTTTGCGGACCCCTTGTGGATCGGCGGGGATGATGGAGGACCCCGTACGGGATGACAGGAAGAGAAAGATATCGGTTTATTATGATAATGATGAAATTAATGAATAAACCTATTGGCTAGTGACAAGTGGACTTCTCTCATTGACATACACACAAGTAAACTCTCGCGAAAATTTGAATGTTTCTTCCCAATCTGAAAAAAAAGGCAACTTTTTTTGCCGGGTTTGACTGATGAGGGTGGGCTTCGCGGACCCCTACAATTCCCTCGCGGACCCCAAAGCGTCCGCGGACCCCTGTTTGAGAACCACAGTAGTAGACGATGACAATTTTAACTTGAGCCTGATGTCACATCGCCACGATGTTCGGTTAATAGAAACCAATCTTCATTTTTATCTTGTTCGGTTAGAGGTCTACGTACAGTGTTTTCTTTTGTCAAATTATTCTTCGATTGACATGTCGTAGCAAAAAAAGAAAAATCAAACTTATCGCTGGCGTTACGCATCAAAACAATGGGTTACCAATTTCTTTCGCGACCGGGAAGAGCCAATTTAGGTCTCGCCATCGCTTTTACGTGACCATAATCGGTCCGCGCGAGATTGTACGGGAAATAACTTTGGCGTGTATCCGTGTTTGCGCGTTTCCGCGTGTAATCGCCACCCAGCGCGGGCTTCCCGTCTGCTAAATATTTCCGCGTACGAATAGGTGAGTCAGTATTGTGCTCAACTCCCGCGCCGCCGGCTGGGGTTTGATACCCGACTGCGCTTTTCCTTTTTATCTTTCTTTTGTTTGCAGGACTCTTATGTTCCAGATGACTCGAGAATCTTCTTTGTTCGAGCTCGGAAACTTCTAGATACCCACGCGCTTAGAAAAGGAGCTTCGCATGGCTACTTGAGTCAGTCGTCCTTCCGTCACAGTCAAAGTATGTACATACGGTTTCTGTTACTTTATCAGCACAAGTTCGCCACACTAAACGTTCATTCTGTTTTATTAATTAAGTCTATGTTTCATTCGTTACATTTTAGTGAAGGTACTGGGTCACTCAATCTATGCCCACGGTGCGTACTAACTGTGACATCAACGACTACCTCAACTGTGGCCTCGAAAACGTCCCGGACTATGAACTCTATAAAGTCCCTGGCTACGTCCTCAACAATATCATGATGACGACTTCGACTAAGACGCCGACTATGAAGAGGAGAACGACTCCAAAGACAAACCACGGCCACGACGTCAACAATCAACCCGACAATGGCCTCGACGACAGTGTCTTCGACCTTGACTACGAGACTGACCACGACACTAAAGGTGACACAGGTGACGACTAGAACGACGACATCGACGAAGGTCCCGACTGCGACTTCGATGATAACCCTGACGAGGACTTTGTCGGCAATTGAAGGACGACCCGGACGATGACTTCAATCAATCAATCAATTTTATTGACATCATCATCAAATAGTGATGTAGGCTGCAGAGGCAAAAAGTCAAAACAGTTTTGACTTGGCAACGAGAAGCCCGACTACAACCTTGACGGCGACCTTGAGGACGACACCGATGACGATGCCGACAACGAGTGTGATGCCGACCACGAAGACGAAGAGTACGATGCGCTCGGATTGTCACTCAACTAGCGGAGGAAGTCCGCCAGCTCGGCCGCATTTTGATTCAAGCCGCACAACTTGCTGACGATGATCGGTACGATCTTTGTCGCCACAACGCCCAGTTCCAGACCGGCTACCAAGTGTAGATTTGAACGCCAATTAATTATCGCAGCGAAAAACTGTTAAACTGGTGCTTTGTCCTCAATGTTATTCTGTACCTGACGGACCTAAACTGAAAGCCGTTGCCCGACGAAACATGAACAATGTCACACCGCCCTCTGCGTCCTGAAGTTGATTTCACATCGTCCTACTCACTCTGAACTATGTTAGATAGGACTGTGAAACTCTGCATTTTAGGTGGCTCTTTAGTTTGCCCTTTCTTGTTTTGAGAACTCGATTTAACTTTGTGCTGCATCTGGACAATGCGGTTTTTCAAGAGGGAGGTAATACCGCGTGCGATTAGCTGAGTCAGCAACGTGCTCAGCTCCCACGACGCTGGCTGGGGTTTGATCCCCGCCAGCGCTAGTCGTCTTTATCTTCCTTTTGTTTGCATGACTCGAATGTTCCAGATGCCTCGAGAATCTTCTTGTTTGTTCGAGCTCGGAAACCTTTAGATACCCATGCGCTTATAAAAGACGCTTCGCATGGCTACTTGAGTCAGTCGTCCTTCCGTCGCCGTCAAAGTATGCACGTTTATCGGCACAAGTTCGCCGAATTAAACGCTCATTTTAAGTTTCAGTAACCAAGTTTATATTTTTATTCGTGGCAATATGCAAAGGCCTTTAATACCGTGTCGCATCAACCACTATTTTTTTAAAGTTTAACAAACTTTACCTCGATACTTGCAATAATAATCCCTGGAGAAAGGGAACAAAGGGGACAAAGGAAAAAAAATCTCCAAACACAGCTGTAGGTGACTGGTGTGTGACCGAAAATATCTGCCTGGTACGGGTATCAAACCTGGGACGTCTCCATTTCCAGTGGAGCGCTCTACCAACTGAGCTAACCAGAGGTTAGACGCCAGTAGAGCAAAGGGGTTTTATCAGCTGCCACCAGTCTAACACTAACAAGGCAAAACGGTCTGCATTTTTTAAGGTTATGATTAAGATGTAATTAATGCAAAGGTGCAAGCGAGCTGGACAAGAATGGCAATAATAATCCCCGGAGAGGGGGAACAAAGGGGACAAAGGACAAACACAAATCTCCAAACAGAGCTATAAGTGAGGGGTGCGCGACCGGGAAAATTCGCCTGGTCCGGGTATCGAGCAAGGGACCTCTCCATTTCCAGTTGAGCGCTCTACTAACTGACCTAACCAGGAGTTAGACGCTAGTAGAGCGAACGGATTTTATCAGCTGCCACCAGTTTAACACCAACAAGGGTAAAAAACCTGCATTTTGTTAAGGTTAAGATTAAGATTCCATTAATGCAAAGGTGCAAGCGAGCTGGACAAGAATGCCAATAACAATCCCTGGAGAAGGCGAACAAAGGGGACAAGGGACAAACACAAATTTCCAAACACAGCTATAGGTGACTGTTGCGAGACCGGGAAAATCCTCCTGGTCCGGGTATCAAAGCCGGGACCTCTCCATCTCCAGGGGAGCGCTCTAACAAGTGAGCTAACCAGGAGTTAGACGCCAGTATAGCAAACGGGTTTTATCAGCTGCCACCAGTCTGACAAGAACAAGGGTAAACGACCTGCATTTTGTTTAGGGTATCATTAAGATTCCATTAATGCAAAGGTGCAAGCGAGCTGGACAAGAATGACAATAACAATCCCTGGAGAAGGGGAACAAAGGAGACAAGGGACAAACACAAATTTCTAAACACAGGTATAGGTGACTGGTGCGAGACCGGGAAGATCCGCCTGGTCCGGGTATCGAAGCCGGGACCTCTCCATTTCCAGTGGAGTGCTCTAACAAGTGAGCCAACCAGGAGTTAGACGCCAGTATAGCACACAGGTTTTATCTGCTGCCGCCAGTCTAAGACGAACAAGGGTAAACGGCCTGCATTTTTTAAGGTTATGATATAAGATGCAAATGATGCAAAGGTGCAAGGGAGCTGGACAGGAATGGCAAAAATAATCCCTGGAGAAGGGGAACAAAGGAACAAAGCGACAAACACAAATCTCCAAACACAACTATAGATGACTGGTGCGTGACCGAAAAAATCCGCCTCGTCCGGGTATCGAACACGGGACCTCTCCATTTCTAGTGGAAAGGTCCCGGGTTCACTTATAGCTATAGCTGTGTTTGGAGATTTGTGCTTGTTCTTTGTCCCCTTTGTTCCCCTTCCCCACACTCTAAGAAAAAAAGGAGGAGAAAGGTAGCAAAAATGACTGTTCCTCCTGGCGTTGGACACGCCCCCCTGAGAAGGGAGGAACGGAAACTAAGACGAAAGGAACAGCGTAGGTTCCTCCTTGTACAGTTGGTGCAGGGGTAGAACATCGCGCTACTGATCAAGCGGTCGAGCTCGTTCGATCCCTGAAAAGAAGCGAAGTTTCTTTTTTTTTTCTTCTTGCTTTGTTAGTTTTTTTTTTTTATTTGTCAAAACAAAAAAATAAACAAAACCCAGACCGATGGAAGGAAAATTAAAGTCCTTATTATCCACCGACGCCAAAGAAAACTATATAAATATCATTGCAACAAGCTTCATCAGCACGCTGTTTGATAAACAGGATTTGGGCACCCAGGTTGGAGCTAAGCCGTTGACGCAAGGGCCAAGACGACGAGGTCGGTCCTTCAGTCATTTCGTTTCCCGTAGAGTTTTCGACATTCTTAAAGAAAAAAGCGCACTCTAAGAAAAAATGGAGGAAAAAGGTAGCAACGGCGCGCCTCCAAGCGGACACGAGAAGAAGGGAGGAACGAGACGTTTTCCTCCTTCTCCAGGCAGACGGGAGAAAGCTTTCGCCCTCCCAACTCATCTTCTTTCGGTTTCGTTTTTCGAGCACGTCGCGCACGTTGTTTAATAAATGTTGTTAAGTTGATTGAGCTTCAGTGGCAGCGAAGGCCGCCTGTAATTCCGTCTTCTAGTCCAAACGTGCAGAACATTTCGGTTGCATTGACGTTTTTACCACTAATTTTATCAAACGAGCACACGAAGCCGCTAGAAACAGCGAAGTTCTGGAGCAGTGCCAGCAGCGCTAAGCACACTGGTTAAGATGGCCGTTTCTGGATTGCCACGCGGAACTACAGTCGCGGAACCACGCGGAACTGTGTCGACGTTTTCGACGTTATGGAAATCGCAGGAACTGCGTCCAAGGCAGGCAGGTTTTCCTGCCGGCTGCCTGGGTGCCTTCCGTGCTGAATTCGGTTCTGTTTTCCCGTGCCGAGTGCCAACCGGCGTTCAACGTGGTTCTGTATTTCTGCGTGTCAGCAACATAGCAGCAACATCGTGATGGCAGTGTTGTGCGTAGTGAACAGAAGACTGGAGTTATCGCCGATGTGACCGTGTGTTCGCGTATCAGTGGTGTAACAACAAGATGAGATGACGTAAACTGTCGGGCATTGATGCCGCTGGTCGGGCCTTGATTGGAGGGGGCGGGGTGTCGCAGGTTGACATTCCGCTTTACATTAAAGAGTTTCAGACTACTTGAGGAATTAGGTGCAGTCGATCGACGTGCGGATAGTCATGTCGGAACGCTGGTCTGAACGGTAAGCTCCTATCGTACAGTGGCCAATGTGACTGTCGGTCCCCAGGAGAGATTGCGCTCTGGGGAAAAGACTGGACAGTACGAAATTATGACGGAAAGTACGTACATTTACAATGGAATTTTAGCATTAAAAATAAGAAAAAACAGGTAAAATAGAAAACAAAAAGCTATCCTTTATTTTGCTGTTTAAATATACTACGGTTCCTGGAGAAACTGCCTTCCAAGTGGCGCGCAGGAATGAGCGCTAGAAGTTTTCGAGCTCGCCACGGCGTAGCTGGCGTAGCTCCGTACACTTGCCGCAAGTCGCGGCTTTGACTGCATTCAAGTTGATCGAAAAGCGATTTCTCTGCCCGTGAAGCATCACTTCCAGCTGGGTGAATATCTGCTCTACAGAGATTAATTCAAGACAGCAATTGCAGCCGTGCGCGAACAGCACAAGTAGAAAAACAAACACTACAATATAAATAGTGGCTACGAAGTGCCGTGCGGGGAAACGAACTCATGGCTTGGAACCGCATTGGAGCGGCTCGATTTATTGGCTTTCAAATAATTACGGCATGATCGAGCGTTTTCGTTTTAATAAGAGATTCATCTCCTAAGCCATTAAAAATACTCTCAGATGTATGGCATTGCTGGAAAAAAATCAACATGCTGTGAATATTTTTTATTGCTTAGGGAATCACCGAGAAATTCCGTACGTTCAAAACGACCAGTATAAAAGACTGAAACGCAGAGATTCGGAAGTAGTGATCGGGTTAGTGTGCTGTTGTATTGATGTTTGTATTTGCGATGCATGTGTATACGCTCAATGTATGTTCAGCTGATGCTCGTAATGTGCCTAATGTGTCTACATGTGTGCGTAATAGGGGCTCCCGAAGATCCCGAAGCGCTCTGGTGGCGTAAAAAAATAAAATATGTTTTTTTGTAGAACATGAATTGGGCGGTACCTAGCGCCCCCTAGCCTAGCTACTTGCAATTACTCTGCTTGACCCTGCCATCTGGTGGCAAGTGATTTAACCACCTTTTACGCTACGCGGCTACGCCATAATTTTGTGTTACCGTGCTGAAATGAGCCAAGAGGCTGCTTCGGATTTGCTTTCTTTAAGAGCGGCGTTTAGTCGTTTAGTTTCGCGGGCGAATGGTTTATCACTCCTCCGTGATGTGCGGTTGACGCAACGATTGACGAATGAATTGTGGCTCGAGGAATAGCAAAGGTAAGACATAAAGTGCGCGAACTGGGTGCCGGTTGTCTCCGTTTAACATCGCAGTGCTGACGATGAGAAGACTGAGTGACTGCATGCTTTCGAAACGTAAGTTTCTTTACCTGCAGGGGGAAGCCGGCTTCGGAAATAAATACAGTTCGCGGAAAGCTCGTGTTACGTTTTTATTTGCTGCTCTTCTTGCCCCGTACAATAAACTTAGTGTTCTCGTTAAGCCTTATTGAGCTCAATTTGCTCGATTCGTGGCCGCCATAATGAGATGCAGGCGACGGAGGAACATATGCTCCCCTGCTTTAGGGACGAAAGTTTCTCCCTTTCTGAAGGAACATATGTATCAAGAGCGTTCCTCCCTTTAGGGAGGACTATACTGACCCTTTTTTCTAAGAGTGCAGGGAATATTAATGACATGATTGCCCAGCTCGCTTGCGGCTTTGCATTAATTGCATCTTAATCGTAACCTCGATACTGATGTTTTTAACAGGATTAAGTGTTTCTTAAATAGTCGGACCCAATATGTGTCTGCTAATGATCATGACTATGATAATGCATCAGTATCGTTAGGTGTTCCTCAATGATCACTGATAAGACCTCGTTTTCCCCGTCACTATTATTACCTACCTTATTTCGTTGTATAACACTTTTCATAACTAAGTACATACATAGATATGTACTCTTCATACATATGTATATGTCCATATACATATGCATATACATATACATAAACATATGTATAACACTTATACATAAGTATAAGACTCTTCGCTCATGATTGTTCTTTAAATCGAAACATTTCTAACCCTTCCAAGACATCTATCCTTCAATATGATCATAACATATCTCTGTGGAGCGATACGTGACTAATGGAACTAAATATTAGTAATTGTAAGGTAATGATAGTCACATGGGTACACCACCAATCTCACCCATGTACTCATTTTCTTAACCGTTCCCCTTTGTATTTCCCTAACTCGTATCAGCATCTTGGTGTTCACATCACCCCTAAAATGTCCTAGCAAGCACTCTAATATATTGTTAATACTGCTAACCGCATGGTTGGTTTCGTTCGCCGTAGTTTGGCCCTTGCTCCTACCTCATTAAGATTGCTATTTTTAGAATACTCTCGTGCGCTCTAATATGGTATACGCTTCATTCGTTTGGGATTCTCCCCGGTAGCAAACGAAGCGGGAGGGGGGGGGGGGGGGGGGCACTTGGACCCCTGGGTGGGCAAAGTGGGCTGGGACAGCCCCTGAAATACACCCGTAGGTATCACGTCGGTTATACGAGAACAAATTTAGCGTAGTTGTGGGCAAAGCTATAGCACGACCACTTGGGGTGCTGACGCAGCACCCCGTGGGTCCCACTTCGGCTACGCGTGGGCATGCCCATTTAGGACTGGCCGTACAACGCCCCCCTTGGTCCCGCTTTGGCTATGCAAGTGCAGAGAAGCACACACGTGGAATTCAACGGGGAAACGCGTGGACATGCCCAACTTGGGATCCCGTGCGATGCCCCCGTGGGACTCCCTATGGCTGTGCAGTGTCAAAGCTGAGACAGAGGTGGGCTTTACTGGGGGCAACGCGTGGGCATGCCCAACTTTGGCTGTCAATGTAATGCTCCCATGGGTCCCAGATCGGCTGTACGGGGGCACAGTTAGCACGGACGTGGGCTCCACAAGGGCGTGCCCAATTTTAGCTGCTCATGCAATGCCGCCCTGCGCCCTACCTCGACTATACGTTGGCAACGGTGTTAAACGTGGTCAAGTCCAATTTAGACTACCTGTGCAACTCCCAAATTGCACTTTCCATAGACACTGAGAAAATTTACTGCATGTTCTCAAAATTCAACATAGGAGATCGGCTTAATTTGGTACCATATCACCGAGGATAGTACTTTTGAACGGAGAGACTAATGTTAGACTTCCAAAAACCTTATTACTAACTTACTACGCCGCGTGTATGCTGAGAAGGCCATTTTACATGGGTTAGTTTTTTATAGGCAGACTACAATATTTGCGGAAAGTTTTTAAACCCGCTCCTTGCTATCGTATGTGGGGCCCGCCATAATTGTTGGAAGGTGTTCATGTACCCTTCAACAATTTTTATGGGGTCTGTCGGGGTCTGTCGCCATCTCATTCGCAAGAGTACATGACCCATAAAAAGTTTTAACAAAGGTGTGGGAGAAATCACGTGACCCTTCAGTATATATGCGTCGCGGAAGCAGCTTGGCTATTTTGTATCGGGCGGCCACAACGAGTGGTCGCTCAGTGTCGGCTTCCCACCCCACGCGTGAGATCTATTTTCTAAAGCAGCTCAGTGTGTGGATAAAGGAGAATGTCTCTTAGCCTCCTGTTTTAGCGCCTCTTCATACGTCCGGCTTCAGAAAATCATCCAGGAGGCAAAAAAACAAACAACACCGGAGATGCCAACGGGATGGCACCAGGGACGACACCACGGCAGTGGTTGAGAGTTCGTCAACGTCGGCCGATGTTGGTCTCGCGTTCGGGGTTTTCGCTGAACGTGTTTCTGACAGTGTGAGTGTGTCGAATGAAACTTCCCCGTTTTAGTATTTGATCTACCGTACATCTCAGGAATTTATCCAGCGGCATTGTGAGCACCTCGAAATATATTTAAGGCAACGAAGAACTCGGTTGCCACCATTTGGTCTGATTATTTCTGTCTACAGCTGCTTGTGCCCGGGTTTCAGTACATGTCGATTCTTATTTTTAGAGCGCAGCTCTTAGGCGCCCGTTTCCGGCTTGAGCGGCGTCGCCGTCGGCGTCGGCGTCGGCGTCACCGTCGGCGTAACCGCGCGGTGCATTATGGGAAATGTCCCATAATGCACCGCGCAGTCACGTGACCCCGGTCACGTGACCGCGGTCACGTGACCCCCCCCCCCCCCCGATCACGTGACCCCCAGGTCACGTGACCCCCCGGAGGAGATGGAAGAATGAGGGGAGCAGGAGGAGGAGGAGGAGGAGGGGTATACCCTCCCCTGAGTACCCTTCCCTCCTCCTCCTCAAGAGCTGCGCTCCAATTCGGCGTTACAGGGAGTTGTAAACGGCCTTCACTTTTTTTTCTGCGTTTCAACATGGATGAAAAACTCAGTCTAAAATAAGCTTCCAATCACATTCTAAACAACTGAAGTTTTGGTTCGTGGTTCACAATCATCTTAGCTTCTAAAAGGTTGAAAGGCTGAGGCGGCCAGAAAGGCTGACGGGTTAGAAGGGCTGAATGAGTTTGGAGGGCTGAATGGGTTTGAAAAGGTGAGGGGTTTTGAAGGCCTGACAGGGTACCGTAACACATCAGGGCTGATAGGTTATTTTCAATTGGGTATCTGTTCTAAACGTCGGTGTCTGTAGCCGGCTGAAGCTGGCTATGTATCCCGATTACGTGTTCAACTAGATGTTATATGAAAATGTGCACACTGTTCGCTTTATTTTGTACAAATGCACCATTTTCGATGGTCATGCTCAAGATGTTTCATTCATTTATTAAATTGTATCAAAATTATAATAATTATTTTTGTGGCCGCACGGGGAAAGTGAAGCATGCTCAATTTGGGATGCACTGCAATCGCTCACACCATACAGAAATGATTAAATAACCCCGTACGAGAAGGCCCCAGCGGCAAGGCGATACTTGGCTAGTGTCGTGCCAGTTTCGGACGAAAATTGGCCTCAAAATCGGCCGATTGTGAGATTTTGTACCACGTCCCCCCATGGGTAGGTATTCCTGTACTGCCGTTTCGCCACCGCCCTTGTACCGGCGGGATATCGTGCGAGTACTGCCTAGGTCGGACTGTCGGTCAGGTATCGGCCAGATTTCGCATATGCGTCTGCACTGTATCGGCCGAAATTCGCTTATGCGCCAGCTCGGTATCAGAAATATTGGCAGTATTGGCTTGCAAGTTAAAGGCCAACATAGGGCGCGTCGCACGCATATACGGATGAACAGAATTGTTGTCGATCGCTCCCAAAAGTTTATCTTGTTCTGGACACATTTAAAAACTTATACATCTCTGTGGAAGAAAAGCAAATTATTGATTAGAATTACACCGTTTTCGTGCCAAGCATAGCTCAAGTCAAACAGGAAGGATCGTGGAGATTAGAGAGATTTAGTAAACCGTTCCGATGACTCCGATACCAATACCTGATACTCCGCCCCGCTGCTTTGCGCATATATATATATATATATATTTGTTGGAGGTATCCGAGGTATCGAAACAATATTTTAAATTTCTCTGTTGAGACGGAAGCAGGACTACTATTTGAAGCATGCTTGCAGTGCACTTACGAATAAACAAGCGATATCAGGTAACCAGTGATATATGCATATTCCGACTCGGGCAGCACAAAGCAACACAAACACGAAGTCGTGAAAGAAGAAGGTCACCCACATTCAACGGAAGTCTCGCTGTCGCTGATGAGCAGTTTTTCGACGAAGCGCGTCTCACAAATACAGCACAATATTCCCATGGACTCCGACGAAAAAAACGGCCATGACCAAAACGTTGGCATGAACGCATTCCGCCGTTCACGACGAAAAACCATAACCGGGACCGCAACGCGCGAAAAGCAGCGGAACATTGAAGAGAGCATTTCAGAGACATCACTTACGTGGCTCCCTACCCATGGGCCATCACCATAACTTGGCACACGGCAAAGACTACGGCCCCAGTAAGCCCACCAGCACGTCAGAGCGAGCCACGGGGAAATTTTCTCCCAAGCGTTTTTGATCTACGGAGACCGACCACGTCTTTTGCTCCACCCCTCTGAGGTGGAGCAAAAGCGCTTGTGCTTGCTCAGAGTCACACGAAGACAGAAAATAAGGTGGGGAGGCTTAACAAAAGGCGAGGATGAAGGAACATGTACAATGCAGCGAAAGGAACTATCTTCGTGTTTTCCTGTTTTAATAAAACTTTAGTTGCGAGTAAGCGCTTGTCTGTTGTACGTGTCCTCTGTTTTTCGTCATGATTTTTTGCGTGGTTTCTATTTTATCTTGAACTGCTACCAACTAGCCCAACTTTCAACCCTGATGCAGCTAATGTCCCTCTGCTTGCTTTTTCTGTCCTTCTGGGACTAAAAGTAAGCAGATTCCGTATTGTCCTTTTTTAACTTTTTCAAAGTCGGTTTTGAGTCCGTCATGAAATGAAAATACCTCACCAGCATAGCCGATTCACAAAGGACACAACCGATAATCAACCAAAAACTGCGTCAACTATGGTTCGCAAGATGGTGACGGCGCGACCCATCCGATATTTCACTGATATTGGCTGGATCAAAATAGTATCGGCGCAATCGTTCTGACTTGACGCCAATATTGGCTAATATGGTGTGCTGCCTGAGGTTTCCGGAGAAACCCCTGTGTGGACTGCCCACCTAGACCCCATGTGGGATCCACGGGGTTACCCATGTGGACTGCCCAAGTAGGACCACTGTGGGTCGGCCGATGCAGCTCAGGTAGGCTGCCCAAGTGGACCCCGCTTGGGCCCGACTTGCAAAACCAACGAGTAGTTTGCAAGTTGGCCCCCCTTTAATGCCCACTTTGTGCTACTCGGGCATACTAAGACGCTCATCCTCTCCGTAGAATCCCCCCAAAACCACCCTGCTCGTTTTATAATGACTAATTATTTTCGCTTTCGTGTCGCGGGTGAAAAATGCTTTTAATCTATAGGTTCTTTCAAAACGGCGTCTTGTCTCTGGGTTGTGCATTTTTAACCAAATGTATTGCACTAGCGCCAATGTAAACCAGTCACCTTTTGCCTGTTCCACATATGTGTCATTCCGTACCAACCTCCAATTGAAAGTTGGTGTACCAAATGCTAGAACCAACTTGAACTTTGACTCATTTGTTCTCAAAACAAGCCTGGACTGCATCCACCTTCCTGCCATTTTCGTCTCCATCACCGACCCCTTTTCCTTCAAGTCTGCAGTGTACAATCATTCGTTGTAAGCACTCTTGCACATGTTTTTCTTTTGAGTTTGGTTCAAGCTAGTAAATAAATAAAGAGACGCTTCTTCCTCCTCGCAGTCAAAAGCCAGCCGATGGCAAAAAGGAAGCGGAGCATCTACTGCGTTCTCAAGGGGTAACTCCGCTTAAAAATCAAACCACTACAAAGAAAACTTGTAACGGCTTGAATCTGAGCTAGTTTCATGCTTGTTAAAGTGCCAGCTGAACGTCTAAGGACACAAACACAGAGACGAACAAAAATGGTAGGCACACCGCTGGACTAGCAACTATTTTAATGAAATCTTCTTCTTCTTTAGTCTTCATATCGCGCTAAACGAATTATTTCTCTTTTTTTTATATCTGAACCTTCGTCTTCCACTCTTCCTCTTCTTTCATGTCTCTGTCAAGTGTGCGGCTCTTCGCAGGTATACCAGTTCCTTCTGGTGCAGTGCGATTGACGGTGCACTCACGCAATGATCTCCCCTCGCGTCAATAACAAGGGCCACGAGAATTTCTCGAGCAACTCTGGTGCAATTTTTTGCGTATATCAATGTTGGCAAGGTTTGGCGCACATGTGCACACCCGACAATGGGCCGCAAGGTGCCCTGGCGCTGTGATGGCCTTCACTGACGCTGCGTTCTCTCTCGTTCTCTCAGTAATGCACCTTCCTGTTTGTCCAATGTACCATTTGCCACATGACAAATGAATCTCATACAGGACTTCTTTTGTGCTTTTGGTGTATCTGGTCTTGTGAGATGTGCTGGAGCCTGTTACTTTGTTGTTGTCCTCACTGTTCATCTTCCGGCACATGAAGTTTGCCATATTGGGCGCAGAGCATATCACCTGTAGGCCCTGTCGGCCAGCGATCGTTTTTAGTCGATGGTCATCGATCCCGGGTAGCTCCCTAGCTCTTTGATATCTACCTCGCAGCATGCGGCTCTGCTATTCAAAACAACTTAAGAGAACCCCGAGTAGGGGCCATTTTAGGTATGTGGATGATTTTCTAATCTTGTGCAACACTGAGGTTTATAAAGCAACCAACGGATGTAAAGAAGCAGTCATGACGTGTTGCGATCAAAGCTGCGCCGATTTTACATTCACCCATGAACTCCCCGTTAACAACTGCATAAAATTCATCGATCTCTCCTTAGAGTTTCAGAAAAGACATGTGTGCTGGAGATATCCTGCAAAGGGTTTATTTCTTTTAGCTCCGAACATACGAAAAAATGTGAAAAGTGCAGTTGCGACCACAGCGCTCAATTGCGCCCTTATGAGGTCATGTGAGCACCAGGTGCGGCGGAGTTTCGCGACGCAAATCTCCAGGCTCCAAGATTCTGGCTACCCTAGGGCACTGCTTGTTCCGATTTGTGAAAACATATGTGCAAAGATCAACCGCCAGCCTGAAGGAGATGGAAAAATAAAAAAAAGAAACCTCAAATACCTTATGTGGTCGCTCCTTATATCCACGGGCTCACCCATCGACTAAAAAATATTGTTGGCCGACAGGGCGTACAGTTGATACGCCCTGCGCCCAATAAGGCATACTCCTTGTGCCGGAAGGTGAACAGGGAGGACAAAAACGAAGAAACAGGTTGCAGCACATCTCACAATACCAGATACACCGAATGCACAAAAGAAGCCGTGTACCAGATTCCTTTGTCATGTGGCAAATTCTACATTGGACAAAGAGAAAGGTGCATTAATGACAGAACGAAATCACGCAGCGTCGGTGAAGGCCATCACAACAGAGGTGCCCCTCGCGGCCCATTGTCGGGGGTGCACATTTGCGACAAACCTTGCCAACATTGACATCCTGGCAAAAAATTGCACCAGAGTTGCTCGAGAAATTCTCGAGGCCCTTGCTATTGACGCGAGGGGAGATCATTGCATGAGTGCACCGTCAATCGCACTGCACCACGAGGAACAGGTATACCTGCGAAGAGCCGCACACTTGACAGGCACATGAAAGAAGAGGAACAGTGGAAGACGAAGGTTCAGATATAGAAAAAAAGGAAGAATTCGTTTAGCGCAATATGTAGACTAAAGAGAAAGAAGATTTCATTAAAATAGCTGCTAGTCCAGCGGTATGTCTGCCTTCTTTGTTCGTCTCTGTGTGTGTGTCCTTAAACGTTCAGCTGGCACTTTAACAAACCACTACAAATATCTGATACTGCGTCAGTGGAAAAAATATGTCCATAGCCAAAGTATTACGTGAAAAAAAAAAAAAAGCTTTCAAATTTTCTGTAAACTTCGTCAAATATGCAATCACCAGCTTTTCACGGGGTCGTCACTGGGCTGGCTGTTGCTGAAGCAACACTGGAAACGTGACCTCTCGCTTGTACCGCTATTTCTATCCCGCGCTTTTTGCTGCGCTCTTCCATGATGATTCGTGATTCCTTCCGTGTTTCCTGGTTTTCTGTATGTTCTAGCTTGTAAGTTAACTTGTGCGAATTACAAATCTCTCAAAGATGAAGACGTGGGTCTAAGCCTGTTCAAATTTAGGATTGAGCGAGCTGGTGATTCACGATGTCATGTTTTCATGCGCGTTATTTTTTTTTTCATATTACAATCTTTGAAAAAAGTGTCTATACAATTCTTCATAAAGGGAGGGACACTCTTGTAACCTATGTTCTCTCAGAAAAGGAGAAACTTTTGTCGCTGTAAGCAGCGGAGCATACTTACTCCGTGGTCTGCATCTCATTATGTCGGCCCCTAATTGAGCAAATCGCGCTCAATAAGATTTAACGAGGACGATACGTCTATTGTACGGGGCGAGAGGAGCAGCGATTGAAAGCGTAACAAGAGCTTTCCGCGAACTGTATTTATTTCCGAAGCCAGTTTCCCCCGCCGGAAAAGAAACCTTCCGTTTCAAAAGAAGTTCCTCGGTATTGTCGTCGTCAGCACTGCGATGTCAAACGGAGACAACCGATACAATGTTACTTCGCGCACTTTACAACTTTCCCTTGCTGATTCTGGAGACAAGATTGCTTCTTCAGCACCGCAGACCACGGAGTAGTGATAAACTATTCCCGAAACCAAATGCCTATCTCAAAAGAGCAAATTTGAAGCAGCCTACTTCGCTTATTGTTTCACTGTAACAAAAACATATCGCAAAACTTGAAAGGTTAAATTGCTCGCCACCAGTTGGCAGGGTCAAGTAGAGTAGTTGCAAGTAGCTAGGCTAGATGGCGCTAGGTACCGCCCAATTCATGTGCTAAAAGAATTCTTTTTTTAACGCCACCATTGCGTTTTGGGCACCTTTATTATACCCACATGTAGATACATTACGCGTACCACTAGCATCAACTGAACATACACAACGAACGCACACACATAAACGGCACATAAAAACATCAATAAAACAGCACACTAACCCAATTACTACTACGGAGCTCTGCGTTTCCGCCTTTTATACTCGTATTTTGAAGGTACGGATTTGTTCGGTGACCACCTAAGCAAAAATTGCAGTGGCTTAGCTCGGCTATGCCAGGATATGCGTAGCGTGAGCTTAGGTTCAGCTGGTTGTTCTTAGCTTTCCTGGTTGTCTGGGATTAGCTTGATTATCATGCTTACTGCTGCTTCAATGACACACACACGGTATACGCATTATGTGACTACTTCGGGATCCGATGGGTTAAGCTTCTCCGCTCTTCTGCGCCGCTGAGCAGCAATTTCGCTCTCCTTCTCCTTGGCTATACCACACTGGATAACGCCCCGCTATATGTATACCCCAACTGATACCTCTGCGCATACGCACAAAATGAGAGGCGCTAACAAGCGGCTCCGGTGCAGCGTCAAACTTTGCTACTGCGCAACGGAGGGGCACAGCTGGGCAAGCGGCGGCGCCATGTGCGTCTGCCGCGGCTATGACGTCACTCCTCTGGAATGCGCAGACCGCCGAGGCGCGCGCGGCGGCGGCGGAGCGCGCGGCGGCGGCGGCTCCGGCGCGCCAGCTGTGCAGCCGCCTCAGTGGCTCCGAGGCGAGGGCGCTGGCCTACGGATCCCCATGTGGCGGGGCTCGAATCCCGGCCGAGGTGCCCGCAATCTGACGGAGGCTTATTGCGGAGAAGGCGCCGTGTAACCGAGCTTTCGGTTGCACGTCAAAAGATCCCCAGGTGGTCCAAATTAATCCTCAGTCCTTCGCTGGGGCGTGCCGGATGCACGTCGTTGGTTCGGCACGTAAAACCCCCAAATTTGACTTTTTTTTTTGCGCCAGCTGTGCACCGTGTGACGTCACTGCTCCTCGCGCATGCGCAGCACGGCTCTCCAGGAGCCACGCGAAACTGCTCAACCTCGGCCAGTGTAGCTCAGGCTACAAAAAATATTATTCCCAAAATGGTGATTTGTTTTCAGTAATGTCATTCCTCTGAAAGTATTTTGAACTGCTCAGGGGATGAATATCATATAAAACGTATACGCCCATGCCGTAATTATTATAAAGACAATAAAACAAGCCGCTCCAATGCGGATCCAAGCAATGTGTTCGCTTCTCCGGACAACATGTTGTAGCCAGTTTTTCTGTCGTAGTATTGGTCATTTTATTTCTGCTGTTCGCGTGCGGCTGTAGTTGTCGTCTTGAATTAATCACTGTAGATGCGGGTGTTCACTCAGCTGGAAGCGATGCTTCACGGGCAGAGAAATCGCTTTTTGGGCAAGATGAATGCAGTCAAAGCCGCGACTTCCGGAAGGTGTTTAGTGTACAAAGCTACGCCGTGGCGCGCTCGAAAACTTCTAGCTTTCATCCCAGCGCGCCACATGGATGGCAGTTTCTCCAGGGATCGTAGAATATTTAAACAACAAAATAAAATATAGTTTTTTTGTCGACTTTACCTACCATTCTTCCTTAATGCTAAATTCTGAACTAAATGTACGTACTTTCCGTCATATTTCAAAACTGTTCACTCCTTCTCTCAGAGCCCAATCGCTCTCGGGGAGGGGACAACAAGATTTCACAGACGACAACCACATTGGCCACTGTACGGTTCAGAGAAGCGTTCCAACATGGCAATCCGCAGGTCGATCGATTGCACCGTAATCCCTCAGGTGGTCTTGAACTCTTTAATGCGAAGCATAATGTCAACCTTCAACACCTCGGCCCCTCCGATCACGGCCCGCTTAGCGGCATCAATGCCCGACTGTTTACGCCGTCTCATCTTGCTGTTACAGCACAGATACGGGAACATACAGTCACATTGGCGGCAATATCAGTATTCGTTTACATCGCACAACACTGCTATCGCGATGTTGCCTCATTGTTGCTGACACGCAGAAATACAGAACCACGTTGGTTGCCGGTTGGCACTCGATATTCAAAGACAGAACCGAACTCAGCACTGAAGGCACCCAGGCACCCTGCAGAAAAAGAAACGGGCTGTCTTGGACGCAGTTTTCACGGTTTCGATAAGACGTCGTCAACGTCTACTTGTTGTTAAAAAAATCCGGAGGCTGCTATCTTAGCCCAGTGCTTAAAAATCAGTGGTAAAAATGAGTGGTACAAAATGTCAGTGCAACCGAGATGTTCTACAGGTTTGGACTGCAAGAGGGAATTACAGGCGGCCTTCGCTGCCGCTTGAGCTCAATCAACTCAAAAACGTTTATTAAACAACACGGGTGACGTGCTCTAGAAACGAAACAGAGGAAGATTAGACGGGAGGGCGAAACTCTTCTCCCGTCTGCCTAATGGTACGTTTACACTTGCGGATCCGCTAGCGAATCCGCCCAGCTTTTGCCGCTGGGGCGAAACGCTGGGCGGAAAACGCGGTGGCGAGCCGTATAGGTCCGGGATCTATTTCTGCCGCCGAACGAGGCGTTTCGCTGACCGGATGTGACTTTCTTGCGCAGCGCGACGCTGCCTACGTCATGAGTAGGCGTTCTTCCGGGAGCAGCAACGTCCGGGAGAGACAGCCGAGGTGGGAACTCTCGCGCCTTCTCGTCATATTTGACGGGATGTTACGAGAACAGCTGCCGCAGCCGGCGCCTCCGCCGCCGCTCGAAGGAAATAGATGTAAACACAACACGCTCGTCGCCGAAGCCGCCGGGAGCGGATCCGCTCCCGCGGCAGCGGATTTCTCCTCAGGTGTAAACGTACCATAAAGCAGAAAAACGTCTCGTTCCTTCCTCCTCGTGTCCGCTTGGGGGCGCGTCACCAGAAGAAAGTAAAACGCGCTATTGCTACCTTTCTCCTCCTTTTTACAGCGAAGCTGTTTATGGCTAGGGTTCCGTGGGTTTGTCCTGCGCGTCAACCCAAACTCGCACCACTCTCTCTTTGTCGTTGTTCCAAGCACTTGCGTGCCTAGTTTTCTACCGCTCTCCCGGGATGGCAGTCCCGTCGCGCGTGTCTACTTTCCGCCGGGTGGCGGTCCCGTCGCGCGTGTCGAGTTTCTTCCGGCTCCTCGGGGTGGCGATAGTTGGTACCTTTGTTCAAAATTCTGTTTCACGTCTGTGTCGCATGTTTAGCGCCGCCTCGGTGGCTCCGAGGCGAGAGCGCTGGCCTACGGATCCCCATGTGGCGGGTTCGAATCCCGGCCGAGGTGCCCGCAATCTGACGGAGGCTTATTCCGGAGGAGGCACCGTGTAACCGAGCTTTCGGTTGCACGTCAAATGAGCCCCAGGTGGTCCAAATTAATCCTCAGTCCTCCGCTGGGGCGTGCCAGATGCCCGTTGTTGGTTTGGCACGTAAAACCCCCAAATTTGATTTGATTTCGTATGTTTAGCAGCTTCGTGGGTCATCCACCTTCACAGAGTGGTATGGCTCATGATTTGTTTCTTAGAGTGAACTACTGATATCACGGGTCTTGCTTTCTCCCCATGGCGATATTCTACCTACTTAAAACGGAGAGCACCCTGTCTTTGTATCTCATTTAAAAATACAGAGGCCGCGCAAGATGTGGTGTCTCAGACGCGCCATCTAGGATTCGCTGCGATGTGCAAATGGTTCGAGCCGGCGCGCGGACTCCGACATCTTCTTTTATTTAAAAAATGAAAGGCGTTTACAACTCACTGTAATGCCGAAATAGAGCGCAGATCTTTAGGAGGAGGAGGAGGGGAGGGTACGGAGAGAAGGGTATGCCCCTTCTCCATCTCCGAACCCTCTCCTCCTCCCCCCTCCTCCATCCTCTTCCCTTCTCCTCCCCTTTCCTCCCTCCCCCTCGTGATGTCACTAGTAACTCTCGTGACCCTCGTGACGTCACGTGTGGCGTCATTATAGGAAACGTCGCATAATGCAACGCGCGGGTCTCGAGTGACGTCACGTGTGACGTCATTTTGGGAAACGTCCAATAATGCAACGCGCGGGTCATGAGTGAGACCCGCGCGTTTCATTATCGGGCGTTTCCCAGAATGCAACGCGCGGTTACGCCGACAGCGATGGCGACGGCGACGCCACTCAAGCCGGAAACGGGCGAGCTGCGCTCTAAAAGTAGACCGCTCAAACATGTTGCGGGGGAACTTTGTCGCGCGCGCGGTTGCTGTTTGGTGTAAACACCTGTGCGCGCGTGCGGGGAAGACGCGGCGAGGCTGCTGCGGTTCATGACGGAAATGCGGTCTCAGCCCCCGCTCAAGGTGCGAGGAGGCCGAGATCGCATCGGCTTCTGCGCTGTGCGGAAGGACACTTGTAGCTGCTCGGAGGTGGAGTGCCGGGAAATCTTTCTGTGACAATGTAGAGACATTAGTTTTGACTTTTAGCATCAAATGCTACTTAGCAGAAAAAAAAAAACAACAACATCGAGCTGTAAAACGTCACTACATATAAGAATCGCGTGTGTATGAAGGAGGGCACTACTCGCAGATTTCGCTGTTTTCCGGCTGATCGCACGCGATTTATGTGTGGGTGGTTGTAAATATTACTGGTCTGGACTGGGCTTTGGAGTTGCAGGATAGCTGCCGCATGATTTTCTAAAAAAGCAAAATAATAGATTTGGTTCATTTTTCACGACGTTACTTTCTAGCTTCAATATTTATCTCCATTAACGTACAGTATCGTTTTGTTTTTTTCTGGATCGTACTTCGCGCGAAGACTCCGAGTCACTTTAGAATTTTATTTTGGTCAACACTACACTCGGAATGAAGACATAGCTCCTCACGCAAAAATATCGCTCCCTGAAGTGTGTTGAACGTGCGCCGAAACAACGTATTTGTAAACAGTTGAAGGCGCGCGACCGTCGGTAGGCATAATGTCTATTTGAAGCAATTATGCTGAGTTGCAGACTAATCATTTTTACCAATCTGCATTTTACCAGTTTCAACACTAGGACATGGTAGGTTCTGTTGTCAACTTAAAACGACTGAAACTACGGGTTACATAACTTTTCTTCGGATATGTGAATAAATGATTGCTGTGTTTTTGTACTGTTCAAGAATCACTGGAGTCAAAAGAGGTGTTATCTTAGCGTTGCATGTGGGGGCGCTCCGTATGCTGTCTCGCTCCTGCATCCTCTGTGGACTGCATGTCTTCATATGAAACGTTTAAAATCTCTTCCCTGATCGATATGGTACGTCCGCTTTGCTACTGTTCTTTAATTAATGTACGCCAATGAAATCGGTTGTAACCACCTTTTTTACAATTTACCAACTGAAAACCAATGTTCTGATCAAATTTGAAATCACCTATTATCTTTAGTACCAATTTGAAACGCCAAGCGAGTTACAAAAGCTACGTTATGTAGTTTTAAATGACGGACTATTTCAGTGCGTCGCAGACCTATGCGTCATCCGTTTCTGGCAAAAAATCCGATGTCATGGTGCACATAATTTCAAGTTAACACCCGCATGATGGCTATAATGGCCAAGAGGTTTTGTGTACTCGGCGAGAATAAGTAGGAGAGGGCACGACTCACACAGGTTTTCTTGCAGTATTTGTTTTATCAGCCGAATACTGTGAGAAAACAGTCATGATTGACTGTCTCGAATGACTCTGACATTACGTGACATGAACAACGTCATGATCACATGACGTTGTTCATGTCATGAGGTCACGTGGCTCTGTGATGTCATGTGACGCAAAGATACCTCGTGATATCGTGACGTAACGTGGCACCAAGACGTCGTGTGGCGTCACAGTGACGTGACCTCGTGACGTTACGTGGCGTCACACACACACAGACACACATCATTCGCCAAGCTCATTCACAATACATCTGTTCCAGCTAACACGGAGCTTTGGGCCAAAATTTGGCAACTTTCTTTGAGTTGAGCCTTGAGACGCCGGAATAAGCCTAACTAGAGCCAAATCTCACCTTCTTTGGCAAGAGTCTGGGTATTTTGGGCCTTATTCGTCAAAGAGGTGCCAGAGTTAGGCTTACTGCCTGGCAGTTTGGCTGTCATCTGGCATCTTTAAGCCCAAAATATCTAAAAAAATGTCAACGTTGGGCTTTATATCCTGATAGTTCGGCTGTAATCAGGCAGCTATGGGCCGAAATTGCCAGCCAATTGCCAGAGTTAGGCTTACTCCATCGGAATTTGACTCCCATCTGGCATTCTTTGGGCCCTAATCGCCAAACAAGTGCCGAAGTTAGGCTTCATTTCCTGATAGTTCAGCAGCCTTTCGGCGTTTTTGGGCTTAAATCGCCTAACTAGTACCAGAGCTAGGCCTCCTCTGTGAAGGTTTGGAGGTAATCTGGCACCTTCGGTCCCAAATTTCCAAGCAAGTGTCGGAATAAGGTTTCACTGTCTAGTAGTACGGTTAAGACTGTTATACTCCGACGGTGAATTCAGCGAGCGCAGCGTAGCGCAGCGCAGCGCAGCGTAGCGCACAACGTGCGCCTTTCATTGGCCGACGAGCAGGAACTCGATATCTGCGACCAATAAGTTTCTCTGTGCGCTGCGCCAAGCCGCGTTTGCTACGCTCGACTTCGGACTGTAAGGTAACCTTTAGAATCTATTATTTTGGGACCTCGATTCCCTAACAAATGCGAGAGTTAAGTAAGCAGGGCAGGTCTCGTTAGCGATGTTGTATTTTTGTTTGGAGGTAGATGACAGATGAGGCATTGGTGGAACGCAGGTGGTCTGCAACGTAATTAAATAAAAAAAATCAAGTTTAGTTTTGCTCGCAACGTTTTATTTTAATTTGTGTGTATCTGGATTTCTCCAGTCCAAAGGTGGGTCGAATGTTTTGCCGCAGCTGTAACAGACAACGGTAATTTTGCAAACGCAAATTGCGGGGGATCATTGCACTCACGCGGAGGCACACACCCCAATATCCGGACGCGCCGTGAGACTGCTTCGACGTTACCGCAACTTCTGCCATCGAGTGAGCGCTGCGCGAGAGTGGTGCATTCACGTCTCCTCAAGACATGCTATTATTAGGTGAAGCGTTGAAAAAGTGAGTGGAGCTCTAAGCGTGTCTTGCATTGTTATTGACAACTGTCAAAACCTAGCAATACCAAAAAGCAGAAGCGGCCGGGGCTCTGTAGTTCGACGCCCACTTTATACTCGGGGAAATGTTTCCGCATTTTTTAAATAATATACTGGAAGCAACGTTTTATTTTTTTTTTTAGCATTCACTTGAAGCATTTGACAACATAAACCCGGCACCGTTTGCTCTCACAATCTTACACACTCACCCCCCCCCCCCTTCAAATTAAAGGTGACATTCCGAGCCTCGATTACGAAACACTACCTTTAGTCTTCCTTTTTCTCTCAGTCAGCCACAAATGCAGGGGGATCTTAGTTGCATTGTCCAGCTCCCTTGGACCTCGCCTTTCGTTAAGCGTCCCCATATGCTTTTGTGTCTTCGTGGGGTTGTGAGCGAGCACGAAGGCCACTTTAAGCAAACTAGAAAGGTGGAGAGAAAAGAGCGACCTCCCTCCGTCGGATGCTTTGGGCAAAAACGCAACAAGGTGTGTAGTTAGGCTAGTTGGTTGGTCATGTTGAAATATATTGAAGCAGCACAAAAAAATACGAAGCACCTGGGGAAGGAGAACAAAGACATAGCGCTGACTAACAAGTCACATATTTGCCTGTGCACGGTAAAGCAAGCAAACATAAAAAGGACCGGATAGACACAAAAACGATTAACCCGATAACACACTCCTTCCCCATCATGCCAACACACGCCTACACGTACTTGCCCGAATTCCTAATAAACTCAACCTCGTCACTCGCTAGGGCTATGGAGGATAAGTTACTAACACACAAGCCTGCGTCATGGCTAGCACTGAGAAAGGCCTCGTCAATTTCCCTGGCCAACTTGCTTTTCTGCCGCGATGAAATCCTAATGTTGAAAATATCGGAGACCATGAACACCTATCACAATGAACCGCAAGGTGGCCAGACGGGGAGGAACGCAAGAAAAGAGAGTGTTCTTTCGCCCAGACATTAACGCAGCTCCCCGTCTGTTCAACGTACACTCTGCCACAGGACAAGGGGATCACTTACACCACTCCACAGGCGCAGGCGACATACCGGTTGCGGTGGATGGCCTCACATTGCGCTCCGGGAGCCCACCTCCATTAAGAGCTGCGCACAGTCGCAACAACTTGGAAGGTTCCGAAAACACTACTGATACGTTGTACTTGTACCTCGGGAAACTTTCTGAATACCGTGGGACACCTTGTGAGCATACGGCAAGACCACAGGTATGGAAGTTGGCCTTTGCCTTGCCTCGGAACAAAGCGGCCCTCTAAACACCTTGACCAAAAGTTCCACAGCACCCACGACAACTCCCAAAGGGAAGCCTTTTGATCTGCAACTGTCGTCACAACTATAACGGTACGACTTCAACAAGGCGGTGTAGAGACTAGACATCGCAATAGCTCTTTTTACATGCTTCGAGTGTGCGCAAAAATACATAAGTGGCCCCCGTTTTAGACCTAGGCTCATAGGACCAACACAAATGGGAGGGCTCACACCGAAAACTCGGGTTCAGAAATTGTACGGAACCCTCAGTCAGGGTCTCACACATCTTTAGACCTGGAGAACATTCCGTGAACATACGCAGCATCAAAGAAGCCACATTTTCACCTTCTGTGTTTTCATTCAATTTCAACACCATCAGGTAGTCATCGACCCAATACACATACCGCTCTTCTGCAACAAAAAGTATCGCCTTCATAAATAACACAGGTGGAAATGAGGTAAAAACGTATTAACTCAAGGAAGGAATCACTCGCAATACCAGAGGAACTTGAGACGCCCACAGACCCGCACGTGTAAATGCTCTCGTGCATGGCACGCAGGAGCGTGTAATGGAGAATGGAATAAAACTTATTCTCCATATCAAACGACAGCACATCACGCGATCCATTGTTATCTTCCCGGAGATATTCAATTAAGGCCTCCAAGTTGCGTACAACAAAAGGGCCTTCGAGCGTAAGAAACGACAGGTGGCACTGCAGAAAACATGACACATGCACCTGACAGGAACCTTTCTGGGTGACGATGACTCTCAATAGCATCAACCCTTTGTGAGTCCTTACCGTGAAGAACACCTCCAGATAAGACTTCTTTTTTTGCCGACACAGACCTTCTAGCTTATAACAATATCAATGTAAGCTAGGCATCAGACATATCAATAAACTCACAATCAAGCACTTCTCCGAACACAAATCCAAGCCCAAAGTCGCGAGGAAATTCAAGAAACAATGCAGTTTTAGATGCACTGGGCGTTTGGTCAGGACCAAGTGTCATTTGATATTGATGCTTAGTAAGATAATTATCAGCATTAAAGAAATAATAAACAAGTAAGACGAGAAAAACACCGCCACATCTTTTAACTAGCAACACACATTATTTCATCAATCCAGGCCCGCATCAACAGCCTCTTCGTTCATCAGTATAATCACGTTCCTTTAAATGTGCAATCACACAAAACTAATATGTGTGGTCGAGAATTTAAATAATGCTTAATGTCAAGCCTATCTGCGGATAATTTGTGCAACGTTGTTTTATTACCTTCGTGCATAGGAACAGCATTTGCAGCCTTACAGTCATTAAGCATACGCTTAGATAGTTTCTTTTTTGGAAACATCTGTAGATAGCACGACACCATTGGTGTCTAAATTCTAAAAACTACAGTGGATACGCATTCAGGACAAGCCGTTTTCGATGTGTAAAGAGAACAAAATCAGCTTTTGAATTCTCTCGTAATTTGTGGTATCATTGGGTTATAATCTAGACCTACCAAACGTGGCATATTCTCGGCCGGCAATTTTACGGTCAAACTTTTTTTTTGTTATCCCGCAGACAGTTTGCATATGAGGACTCATTTGTGACTTTAGCATCTTTTAAAAGTAGTGCCGGTTTGGTAGTCTGCCTTGCTGATATTTTCAAGCTACATTTAAACAAAAATGTCGATTAGAATTTTGGATCAGTTGTTTAACAATTTTTTAATAAATATATGGCTCTAAAGGCGAAACATAATCCTCTTCTACATTCTGCCTTAAAATGGCTGAACACTTACTATAAAGGTAGACTATTATCTATCCAATTGCGCGTATAATTGAAACTCCGGGCAAAATGATTCCAGCAGTATGACTTTGTTTGAAACAAATTCACGAACTAAATGCCGTTCTAGCTTTTTTTTTTTTTGCTCCAAGTCTTTGCACCTTGAGTGTCCCTATACTCTGTACCTTGAGTTCCCCACAACACACGCGCATATAAAAAGGTAATTAATTTCTTCGTCTCATTCGTCCTGGCGAAGATATTCTCCACATTAGTTTTCTAATTTTTCATAAGGGAACCATTATTAAAAGTGGAAGTTGTAATGAGCGTAGAAATTAAAGCACCGAGACAATCGAAAAGAAAGCGGAAAGTCAGCGTTCTCCTTCGCGTTGCCGAAGCGCTATAATGCTGTCACTCAATCGCTGCGAGGCGCTTTGAGCCAAAGACCGCCGATTTATACAATCTGGGCACAACGCACGTGCTTGCTTTATAAATGACCCGACATTACACTTCTAATTGCAACTTTAGCGTAAGTTTGAAGCACGGATATGGTACGATAGCTGTTTTCTACATAGAGCCGTGCCTGAAAGTAATGGGGAGATTAAACAGAAAAGGAGTGAAAAGGTGATTTCTTTTATATCTCTAAGCCAGCTGTTTCGAATCAATCAATTCTAATTGAATGAGCCCATTAACGTTTGTGACTTCCCAAAAAATCAGAATTCAATATAGCTCCAAAATTTGTATTCGATTTTCAAAAGTTTTTTTTTTTTTTTTTTTTAACGCGCGTTATGTTTATTTTTCGTTATACCAGAATTTGTGATATAAGGTTTAACTGATTTCAAGTTATTATTGTAAAACAACTGGTTCCAGCAGTGTTAGCATATGAAATAATAACCCGCTATCCACAAACATTACATTGCACAATATAATTTTAAGAAATTCAAAAGAAAAGTGATTTCTTTTATTTAGATTGCGCTGCCAAGAGGACAAAGACGAAACTGAGAAAGGGGACTAACGGCACAAACACGAGAAGCTGTAACAACGGTTTATTTTCTTCCATCCCACAGGTGAGGACAACATTTGCAAAGATTAAACGTAAGAAGAAGGATTGAAATAAACCCAGAGATAGACGATTACTAACATGACTACTCTTGATTTGTCGCTGCGACACTGCTATTAGCGCAGGCGTCAGGCGGCCTGGGCAGAGATACTCACAAAAGTATTCCGGGATAGAAATACTGATATATATTAACAAAGTACTCTGGAATAGAGATACTGAGATATAATTCTGTTGCTGTATGAGGATATTTCGGAGATACTCTGCAAAAAGAGGAAAAATGTATTTGAGAGTACAGATAAGGTAATACAGGTACTGAAATACTTTTATTCCTCGAATGACGTTATGTTCCGTAAAAATATTTAAGAATGCACTATAAGCTACGCAATGACCCATAAAACGCGAGTCCCAAATGTGGCGCAAGAAACGAACAAACCTGAATTTTCAAGCCAAAAAAAAACATATCTCTTTATTCATGAAAGGTTCTCGCAAAAAGGAAAAAAAATAAAATTAATTGCACTTGAGTAGGAGAAGTTTCTCAAACAGTTCGTTCTCAAAACAGCGACGGTTCGGTTTTAGTTCAAAACTCGCGAACGAGAAAAGTCTCACCACCGCTGCAGAGGTGCATGAGTTCGTATCAAAACGAATAAACACCGCCTTCATGGCTGGGAATTCCTGGAGCATGGAGATATCTTTTCTTGGATCATTAAGATAGCGGAAGACCTCGCCTTTCACGCGAGTCTGTTCAGACAGCGCCGAAACCGGAGAGTTGCCATCTTCAAAGTCGTAGAACCCGTGATTCATCGTTGATGAAGACGCCTCGTCGCTTGGGTCCTTTGTTTCTGGTCCGTGACTCTCGGAGGCGCGTACGAGCAAGCTCTCAAAGTCGAAAGTGTTTGCCACTTCGCAAGATGTTCATCGCAGTTTGAAGAAGGGGTGCGAACAGGTGGCGAGTATCGCCTATCATTTTTCATTTTGAAGAGCGCTGAAAACCGCGTGTGGAGGTCGGTGAGGCAGCTCTCTAAAATGGCAGAAACATGTCGGATCTTTTCTTTCAGCAAGATTAGCTTCTTTTCCACTGTGACCAGCGTTGGAAGGAGCTCTCCGTAGTAGCCATGACTGCATTTCTGCAGTATGTCAATTGCTGCAAACAAATGAGGTTAACGACATTGTGTCCAAGTATCTTGCGCACTGCAGAATGTTACATTACGATTAACAATAACTCGTAATTTGTGTAATAAAAAATGCCTTGCCGGCTGCAATTAGATAGAGAATCTCACGATATTCCTCCAGGAAATCAAACTCCGCATCTCTGAGTTGTGGTAGGCCAAGCTGCTCTGACAGTGTCCTTAGTTGTCCTTTACTGTTGAGCAGCACATCCAGTGCGTGGTAGAGCGAATTCCACCATGTGATGCATGGCGTGCGTAGCTGCATTCCGAGAACTAAGGCAACAGCCTCCGCGGTCTTTGGCCGTTTTGATCAGCCCCAGTACATAGCGCACATCGCCAAAGCGCTATCGTGGAGACGGCTGCCTGAGAGTTCATGGGGAAAAGCAATGTCGATTTTCCGGCCTGTAGGCGAAAAATAAATGTGGATTATGTAGAGCCAGGTTGATCTCACTGCCCAAAGACTTTGCGAGCTGTCATGCGTGCTTGAGCAAAATATTACAGCAACAATGTTTAGATAGCGCTTTAGAACCGAAACATGTGCACATACCGTCGATGGTTCCATTAATTTCAAATTATTTGAATGCCTTCACAAAGTTGCTTCCGTTGGCGGTCACTGTGCCTACGATTTGGTGCGTTTCTATGCTGAAGTCCGCATAGACATCTAAGGGCAACTAGGCCACCCGGTTGTACGAATGCGTTCCAACGAAGCGCTTGCACGCTAGAGCTTTTTTAATTTCCGTGCAAGAGTGTCGAACTCGATCTGATTACTCGATTATCTCGTAGGAACCGCTCGTGGTTAAAAAAAATTAAGGTATTCTGCGAGCACCGTGCATCTGTTCTGGAAATGTAATCGAAAATTTCAGTTCAATGAACGCAGCACGAAAAACCGTGATTATAGTACAACCATTCTAGCCCAAATTTCTCAGGAATACTGTGTGCACGTGTTCACATTAAAGCATACTTAACGTAACATAAGCTAAAAGTAGAACGAAAAGGACGCGACTCTTCATACCGCTTCACGGGAATATGCCTTCGGTTCTTTGATGTCCTGGGTTCGGTGACGAGCGTAGGCCCAGCTAGTTGTAGCCGCTGTTGCCTAGTGGGATGTGTCACGCCAGCTGCGCAGCGCTGGCCGCACCTAGCTGAACTTCAAGAGCTGCCATCGAGATGAAATCCAGAGTCAAAAAAGTACTGGCCCTCCCAACAGCTCTCTCGGCTGTAGATTGGTGAACTTTCACAACCGACCGATATAAGCACCGCACGACGCTTCCAATTGCCGACGGCGAGTGACCGAGCGGAGCCAACCACTTCCGCAGCAGCGGCGGCTGCGATATTGGCTAGTTCAGCACGGCCGCTCAGCAGCATATCCCTGTTGGTCGGTATCGGTGAAATCGCTGGTGCGCCCCGTGCTGCTGTGGCTCTGACGGTTTACTCGACACCACCTCTCGAAGTTCACTTAGGCAAGTAATCTTGCTGACGATGGTGTATGCTCCAGGTTGGTCGCCGAACACGGACCGCATACGTGGAATACCGAACTACTACATGCGAAAATTTGCGAGGCTGGCCTGAGTTCCTCGGTTGAAGGATGTTAGTCGTCGGGAATATTGAAGCGGACAAAAAATATCGGTGCTTTATTTTTGAGCGTTGTGGTCGCTTGTGGCACGTTTAAGGAATGTTAATGGCAGCATGTGTAACAATTCTATGGTGGCAGCTTACTGGAATCTCGATGGTTGCATGTATAGCGGATATAAGCATGTCGGTAGAAAACAGAAATCGGGATGTTTGCATGTAAGACGCTAAAAACATGATGGGATATTGATGGAATTTTGTTTATTGCTTAATTGTATCTTGCACTTCACTTTTTTTCAATAGGGTGTAAGCTTAAGGCTCTCCCGAACGTCCTATAACTTAATTTGTTGTGCGTTCTTTCCTGTATACCTTGAAGGTTAAATGGTTTTCTTCTTTTTCCAATGACATATCTAGGAAATGAAGGCAGCCGTTAGACATGCGTTTGACTGTAAACAAAATGTCTCGTTTGATAAATTTGAGGTGTTTGTGAAACCAGTCGACTTCGCTTGTCTTCACAACAGAAAACCAATCATCCACCTAACGTAGAAACAAAGTGGATGTGGGGGAGAGCGTGCTTAGGGCTTTTTGCTCGGTGGTTTATATTGTGAATTTGGTTACCACGACAGACTAGACAGACACAGCAGCACGCCGTGGCGTGCCACTATTTTGCTTGTGGAAGTGATCAGCGAAAAAAAATTAGGCGTTTGTCAGTCACGGTTCTGGCAGGCGTCATACCTCATTCACCGAGAAATGGCGGTCTTTCAGGCAGAGTCGTGTCTGACGTGAGTGCCGTTCTGACAACGAACACCGCGAATTGAAGGGAAAGGCTCGTGAAGAGAGATACCACATCAAAGGAAACAAAGCTCTCGTCATAGTTTAATTGCAGGTCTGAAGCTAGTTTAATGAAGTGGGCGGTGTTCCGACATGCGTGTTGGTATTTCCCATGAGTGGAAGTGACAGAACATGGAGCTGAACCGATCCGCTGGAACGCATCCAAGCAGCTATATACACGACCAAGGATGCATCACATACACACACACACACAAAAAAAGAGGAAGACAACATTTTTGGCAGAAAGAAGAAGATAACGACAGATTGCGACCTTTGGGCCCACATACTATCTATCACCCGTGAACAAGGAGCCTATCCGGCTTCGAAACGTCGGGCACGATGAAGAAATTGCTTGATGGTTACTAGTACCCCTTTTATGGTTGCGGGCATACACACATGCTTGCTAACAGTACAAAGATCGGCTCGTTGATTGAATTATCAATTGTTTCTTGTTTCTCTTTTGGGGAAAATCACCTATTGTAATAATAAAGCTAGCAGGTAGAAGTTTTAAATAAAAAAGTGAAAGCCGTTTACAACTCCCTGGAACGCCGAATTGGAGCGCAGCTCTTGAGGAGGAGGAGGGAAGGGTACTCAGGGGAGGGTATACCCCTCCTCCTCCTCCTTCTCTCATTCTTCAATCTCCTCCGGGGGGGGGGGGTCACGTGACCTTGGGGGTCACGTGACCTTGGGGTGTCACGTGACCCGGGGGGGGGCTCGCGCGGTGCATTATGGGACATTTCCCATAATGCACCTCGGGGGGAGGGGGGTCACGTGATCTCGGGGGGGGGGGAGTCACGTGACCCCCCCCCCCCCAGGTCACGTGACCCCGGGGGTGGGCTCGCGCGGTGCATTATGGGACATTTCCCATAATGCACCGCGCGGTTACGCCGACGGCGACGCCGCTCAAGCCGGAAACGGGCGCCTAAGAGCAACGCTCTAAAACACGTCCACACAAAACTTATTTCTAGGGATCCAACATTTCCAGACATTCGTGACTTCTTTTGATGGGTAAGTGTGAGTACGGCATTTGAGGAGCAGTTTTGTGTGGCTTGTTAAGTGCAATAATGTAGCGTGTTTATTGCCCCAAAACCGTGATTTCGTGTGCGTCCGTCCGCAAGCCGCTAGCTAATGCGCCTGCTCATTGGGTGAAACCTGAAGGATGAGAGCGCTCGAGGAGATGGAAGGGGCGCTGCGGTTTGCGATTTATTTTACCAGAGAATGCCTTCAAGAGCTGGTATCGCCAAGGATTACGTTCCGTGACGCCAAGAAAAATTGTCACAAAATCTGAAACAAGAATTTCAGAATAAATTTTATACAAAAAACATGTTGTAAAGTTCTACCAAATCGCCGGTGTGGCGATATGTTCTACTAAGAACTGAAGAGCCAGGACAATAAACGTCTTTACTCCATGATGGCGGATCCCGAACAACGCCGCTCGCGCAACTCAGCTCCAGAAGAGCGTGCGTTGTCGTCGTCTTCTGGTCTCAGTTCCCATCACAACATAATTGAGAAGGAAGAAAATTCGAATCCTCTACAAGGAACACATATCTTGGACCCCATGATTAAGTACTCGACACGATACCACTGTTCCAAGATATTTGAAAACCGAGACTTTTTTTTTTTTTGCTAGGCAAAGGTTGGAAGCCTCTGTGCAGCCGTGTGTGACGATATAATTTGACCACGCTACTTGAATCGAAATCACGACAAAGGTGCAACAAAACTGCAGAAAACGAGCAAAAAGATCTCTAGAGAAATCCTTGTGAGCAGCACTGAACTAGACCCTCTGAAAACCGAATGCTTGGGCACCTGCTTCAAGACCCATCCCGCCTTCGTTTTCCTTCTAAAATGTTCAAACCACCTCCTGAAAACATTGTGAAACGCGTTCTCCAGGGCATCTTCGCTAGTTTCGTCTCCCGTCGAACGTCAGGCCTGGATTCCACCATCAATTTGTCCGATAGCGAGCTGTCGATAGAGACAACTGTCCCTCTACCGAAAGGCCCCACATTCGCGCCGCCTGAACCGAGGCTAGCTGGTTTCCGTCTATGGGATTGCGGCGAGGGTCTCGGAGATTGAAGGACAGGGCTTTGTCGGGGTGGCGGCCGGCGTTGTCTGCAACCACGGCGGCACAACTGCACCGGCACGCTCGAAGGTGGTGACATGCGCTGTGAAGGAGCACCACTGATCCGATCTGGTACTCTAGGAAGCGGACAAGGTGGGTAGATATGTCATAATGATGAAAGACAAATTCAGGGAGAAAGTTAATGAGGTACTAAAAAAAGAACTTTGTTTCCCTAATAAACGCCCATAGGGAGCACTCCGCTCCGATGTCAAATCTGTTTGCGATTCCCTCAACGTCTTGTGTCTGAAAACGCTGTTTCTCCCCCTCTAAACAGTGCATTTTTGTCTACTTCATGGCCAAAACGCAGAACCCAAACATTCCCCTTCAAAGCATCATCTCTTAAAGGGCCCACGAAACGAATTTTGGGTTGGGATGAATGATTTTAAATTGGGACTTTACTAATCGCATATCGTTTAGTTGGCCAAAAGAAAGAGGCTAGAAAGTCAAAAGCCAGCTTTTCGGTACAAACATTTGAAAAATATAGCGGACTATTTTGTACCTTCTTGCCTTCGAAAGCTCTCCGCCTTTTCACTATGATACATCCGCGGTTCCAAAAGCGCGTCACCGGCGCCAAACTGACGTCAGCAGAGCCCAGCTCACGCATTGGACACGAGAATCGCGTCACTCGGACGTATGCGCTCGTCAACAATCAATCCGTCGACGAGTATTTGTATTCGCGTTCGTAGCCAATGAGTGCCCTGACGGAACTTATTGTCACTGGAGAATGACAAGTTCTATGGTGTGCATAAAAAGCACGGTGGAAGCTAGGAGTCATCGCACCGGTGCCGAAGGAATGTCACGACCACGTGATTTCACAATTCGCATTTGAGTTGAGGATTAAAGCTAAGGAGGAAGAAGTAGGAAAATCGTTTTATGACCCCTTTAAGGTGCAACCCCACCCTTGGTTAGTGTGATTCTGAACCATCAGATGGCGGTGGGATCGCCTTTCAGGCCTGTACATCAATGCAAGAAATTGTGTGTGGCGGCGCTTCGATACTGTGGGGTATTTTTCTATATCCTGAATTTGACATCCCTGGTCCCTTGTTTGTTTTTCTCTGCACGAGCTTTCTTTGGAACGCGCACGGCTGCGCAAGTTCTCGTGCAAGGGGGCCATTGTCTACGCTCCGCGCTCATGTCTCCAGCAAATGTGGGCAGAACAAAAGGCGAAAATCGTCCTGAGCCAAACGGCGAGGCACATGCACAACAAAACCACCGACGCGTTGAAAAATACAAAATTGCCTGTGCGACGTTCTTGGAGATTTCAGAGGCCAATTACACATATTTCAATGTGATCAGAATCATATTGTCACGAATGAAGGTGACGAGAGGACGAACAGTGAACTGAAAAATAAAGGTTTAATCGGCGAACTTGTGCCAAACAGAATAAGTAAAGAGAAAGAGCGTCGATGCAGCAGAAAAGCAAGCGGCGATTCGGCAGCGTAACAGAGAGCGAGAGCGAGACTGACTCGACAAGGTCACGGGCAGCTGCATGCTTATCTACAGTGCGTCAATATCTCGAAAGTTCGGCAAAGAAGTTTCGAGCGTAGCGCGCTCGGGGCGAGGATGAACTGGCACTTTTGAGAACAAGAAAGCAGGGCAAAAGTTACGTCTTGTGCAAGAATGAACGCGAATCTTCTACAAGTCCGTGACCGAGCGTTGCTTTCTCGGCTCTGCGCTTGGCAATATGACGGGCCGGCCCTTTTCTCGGTCATGTGTTTGGCTCTTTGTAGATTTCCAGGAAAACGTGATGACGTGATAGACTTGGGTTTCCGAAATTCTAGCTTGAGGAATTAACTACCTAAAAAATCTAAACAAATGAACTATTTTGGGCGGTCCAGTGTCTCATTTAGGTAGCTGGGTGTTTATTTTGTCCAAAACCACGAGAGTGGAAAACACAAAAAAATGACACTCAGGTTTAGATGTTGAGTTTGGTAAACCCAAAGTAGGACTAGTGCGGTTAACAATTAACTCACGGCAATAAATCGTAGGAATTAATTTTAATACGAATCCAGTGATAAATGCAATGAATGGATAGGCAAAGATTCTGGGTCTGTGGAGAGTTTTTGCACATAGTTTAAACAATGTACAGAGTCTCACAAAAAAAAACATTTTGTTTTCTACTGTAAGACTAGGTATCGCCGAACGCTCATTCTCCGCGCAATGGTAGCGCTAGAGGTTACAACCAGATGTCAAAGTTTCAGCCCGATCCGGTACCTTATTCGAAATTTATAAGTGATTTTCTGAAAAGTTTTGTGGAAAAATGGCGGCCGACGGAGTTTTCGAATACATGGGGCTCTATGGCACAGAAACCGAAAACGGGCAAAAATGGGCTCCATTTTTCCATTGAAATTTTCAGGAAACCACTGATAACTTTTGAATAAGGTGTCCGTTCGGGATGAAACTTTGGCATCTGGTTGTGACATAGGGCTACCTTTGGGCGGAGAATGAGCGTTAGGCGATGTGTAGTTTATTTTTGCGGTATAAAAAAGAACCCTGTAAATATTTTTGTGACATCTTGTACCAGTTTTTATTTGGTGATTTCTGCGCGCAAGTATAGTGGTGTCCATAAATGAAAAAAATGCAAACGGGTAGAGTTTGACATTGTGTAAAATATAATGTAAGCACGCACATGGTACGCTGATTAAGAATGAAACATTTTACACTAGCGTTGAGCGGATCGAAAGTTAAGGGTGCATAAAAAGCTAAAGCTTGTACACATATATACTGCTCAGGCCGTTATTTTTGAATTCTCATAGTACTCTATTACCCTCAGATTTGGTGTAAGTTGTCTCCTGATTGCTTACAACAGAAAGAAGGAAACATTCTAACTCTGGGTTGATAGAAAAACTCCGCCTGTCCATAATCTCGGCGCCGATTATGAGTATTCACTGCCTGCCAACGGTCGCGTGCTTAGAACGAGATTTTCTCACGTGATTTCATATAATCGCAATTGTTCTTGACAAACAACAATGTTTACTCAGGCAAGCGGTCACATGTCAAACTTTGAATATTTTGTATTAATTGTGGCACACATGGCAAGTTGCATCGGTTTTTTTACAATCCGCGAAGCAGAATTCTCCTTGGTTACCTTGGTCTCTAATGCATGTAGCAGACAAAAGAGCACGAAATGAATCGCAGTGGGAAACGAAAACAATAATGATAAACAAGCGTGTAATCACGCGAAAACTGAGGGCATTGCCCATATAGAGAAGGTAAGCTTTGTTTCACTAAATACATTACCAGTAAAGTATTTGGTTTTATCGTGCGAGCGAAGCGGAACATACAAGTGCGAGCATACTGCCCTGAACTACACTTCCAGTGAAGCGCACCATCCAAAGCATCGAGCTCGCTTTTATAGCTTTTGGTGCGCTCAAACCTTTGAAAACACAATTATAATCAATTCTAGTAATTCAATTATTTTTATTAAGTGCGCTTTTGTCTTTTGCGTTCACGTGCCATTTTCTTAGTTATATAATATTTGTCCAGAAGTCCGACATCTATAGTCTGTTTCATCACAAGTGAGAGCCGCATAATCAAAGATGTAGACAAAAGAAAAAGAACGCGAACACGCGAACACACATTAAAAATGCAATGTAACGGCGCATTCAAAATTAGTCGTTAGTTTTTTTTAGAGAACAGCAGTTTCGTAGGGCGACATTCTTACCCGTTGAAGATTATAAAAAAGTGCAGTACAACTGCTAGCTCGGGATGTTTCACGTGCATTACGCAGCATTTGGGGTACACGATCGCACGACGGTAGGATGCAGATGGGCGACTAAACCCAGGGTCCCTGCTAAAGCCCCTTGATAAAGGCGTTTTTTTACAACAACGCAGCATTCACAGTCCACGTGAACACGTATATCCGCTCATGGGATGTCGGCGGAGGAATTATTCACGCAAGATGTTTCAACGTTCCCTCCAAGGTAAAATGTAGGAGATTTTCCAGACGTGCTCGAAATGTGTACTCTTGAGCAGAAACAAAAATAATTGTTACATTCTCCTGTAAAATCATCGAGCAAAAAAAATAATAATAATCGTTACATTCTATGGTAAAGTTAAATTTCCCAGGATTTCGTACCGAACAAATGAAGAGTACATCACGCGCGCTCCAGTGAAGCGCTGAAGTGTAGCTTCCGCGTGAAACCGAAATATTTGTTACACCGCAACTTTTCAATAAGCCTTGCACATGTTGTACGGAAGCTTCGCCAGTAATTCGAATTCGCGCAGCGGGGAACCGTAGGCCGGCGCTCTGCTTCGTCTTATCTGAGATGTTCTTTATTTAATCTATTGCATTGCTTTAAAGCAATTAGACCCAAATTTTTGTTTCTTTAATGACGAAGCAACCGAGACGGCAGCCGTTGCTAGAAGCGAAGCAAAAATTTATTCATTCAATCATTCATTCATTCATAATACGCTTGACAGCCCCGTTCAAGAGCATTTCATAAGAGGGGATATATTCTAATGTGCTTGATGTGATGAACAACAAAAACAAACAGGTGGCTGTCAGCTTACAGAGCTGAACAGAAAAATAGAAACAATGCAAAAACAAAATAGTTAACATTTCTCAGTTCAAATATCTATTAACACAAATAAAAGTCAGAACATTTCTGAAAAAGACGGTTACTGATTACTACTGTTTGAGGGAAGACCATTCTAGTCTACGACGGTCTGTGGGAAAAACGATCAGTTCAAATAATTTGTCCGCTCGGAGAGGCATGATACATTGCAGGAGTGACCTAGCATGCTCTGCTAGCAGTATGACTAGGAAGAAGTCACAAAGGCGCGGATAATGAGAATATTTTAATCAAATTAATTGTGTTATCTAACGCGGTGCTATACATATTTAAATGTTCAACTGGTGTGTAATGGCGGAGAGAGTAGTGGTTATGTTGTAATCATAAAGGATAAAACTTGCTGCGCGTCTTTTTAATAAACTAAAGATGCTTTATGACCTCAATTTGAAGAGGGTTCCAAATTGCGGCTATATTCTAGTCCTCGGTCAGATTGATTGATTTCTTCATTGATTTATGATCGTTTAAATCATTTACTTATTTATTTATTTATAATTTATTTATATTTTATGCGCTCGGAAACACTCGGTAGTGATGCGCACCAGGTGGATTATGCGATGCTAAAGAACGACTTAAATGCAACCAAACATACATAAACACAAATCGTAAGCCATTTTAAGTAGATGATAAGACACGGCTTTCAGATTCCTTTATATGTAGCTGAGAGTTCGCGAAGCCTGTGCAGTGATGGCTTCGATGTGAATATTCCAGGTTATATCGTTAGGCTAGATTAGATTAGGCAAGGTTAGGTTAGATTTGACCAGGATAGGTTAGGTTAGGTTAGGTTACGTTAGGTTAGGATTTATTTGTAAGAGGAGACATATTCGTCTAGTTAAGAGTCGAGAGAATACAAAAAAATTTAATGTTACTTTTTGCAAGTGATGCCCGTCAGTTTGAATTTTGAGCTAGTTAATGACTGAGAAAACAGCGCAAACAAAACGACGGACCAGTAGAAGAGTATACACACAGACAAGGCGCCTTGTCTGTGTGTATACACCTATTACTGGTCCGTCGTTTTGTTTGCGCTGTTTTCTCATTCCGATGCATCACCAACTCGCCCAGATTTCTACGCTTCTATAGTTAATGACATAAGCCTGTTTAAGGGTCTCTTTAAAGATGGAGATGATCGTTAAAGTAGCTAATTTTTCTATACAAAACACAAACATTAGGAAAAAGGCGGCATCCTAGAAATAAGGGAAGTAGGTAAGTTATTAATAAATATCAATAATAGTAACAATGTTAGCAAAGATCCTTCGTTTAATCTGCCATTAACGACGACTGATCATGTGTCCTTTAAAAATGCGATTTGGGATACATTAGCTTACGGTTGGTGTTTCTGAAGTATGGATCTTCGAGGTGTAAATTATTGTAAATGCGAAGGCAATTTAATTTTCAGGGACTACATATATGATGCCTTTCGTTTCATATTTTTTCGACCCAATTAAACTTATATACAGCGATGTTTTATCATCTCTTATGGGTGTAATCGTGTGTGTAAAAGGGGGAGGGGTACAGGTTGTTTAAAAATCAGCCGTAAAAACCACAGTACTGTGGTATCTGCAGGTGAGTTATACGGCCAGGGTTACGCACCATCGGGGATAATCATCGCGATAATTCATCGAATTATCTAAAATTCGTTAATTTTCTTTCTTTTTTTTTTTTTTTGGGGGGGGGGGGGGTTGTGTGTATTTTTATACAGCCTAGAACTTGGTCTGCCTCAACGGGCGACGAGTCTCCCAGCTGTAGATGAGCAATTTAGCCTGTGCAGTACAACCGCTAGCCTGGGGTCTTTAACGTGCACCACGCAGTAGTGATACACGACCGCACGCCGGTACGATGCTCATCCAGATCGAAACGGGCAGGGGTGGGGATTGAACCCAGGACCCCTGGGTTCTGCAGCGCGAGCTTTCGCTCCACATGCTCCGAGCTGGTGTGCGCTAGACCACTCGGCCACCCCCTCGTCCCCCTCGTTAATTCAATTTTGATTAATGAACATAAACGTATAGTTTTAAATAGAGACCTCTTGAGCGCCATTGAAAACCACTAAATGAGTCAAATTTTCGAAAGACTTAGAGGGGCGTGGGGAGGTGCACTGGAGTTCCCGCTTAATTGGAACAGGCGCAATGCTGGCGGTGAGAAAAAGGCGCCTCCGTGGCTTTACCGTTCCTTATCATTTGAGTTTTTGCGCCGTCCATCCTTACGGTCGTTACACGGTGGGAACATCAGCGCACCAAGGGGCTTCCCACATGTCGTAGGCATGAGAAATCTTACCTGTTTTGTGCTTTGCGATGACGCCCAGAAAGTTCCTAATTTAGAGCTATATGTCTAGTAAAATAGAAGTTTGGGCTAGTTGGTATTTTATGATTAAAAATTGAAAGAGCGCAAGGACGCGGACAAGAACAAGAAGGTAGACGAACAAGGCGCTGTTCGTCTACCTTCTTGTTCCTGTCCGTGTCATTGCGCTCTTTTAATTTTAATATATGTTCAGTTTAACTAATTAAAAACACATTCACAAATTTTTGGTTTATTATTCAGTTTTTCTGACGATTAGGCTACAATATTATGTCCCCCTGGCCGTACAAAGAACCTGCAGATGATGCATTTCTGTAGCTTTTTTGCCTTCAATAAATCTCCAAAGCCTAAAAAAGTCTGTACACGGAGCTTCTTTTTTTTTTCATTTAAGAGCAGCTTTTAAAGAAAGTCGTTCTAAAGGCGGAAACAAAAAGGATATTTTCTTCCACTCTTGTTTTTGACAAATTGTATTTCTACATACATATAATTAGCACTGTCAAGATGAATCCATACCAACTAGACCAGTTTTCCCTTCTTTCTCACTCACCTCTGTGCTAAATACCAAACTTAGTAACCCGAAACCAAACAAACTCGCACGGATCTTGACTATTAGCGAATGTTGGATAATTTTAATGTTCCAGTTTCAAGCAAGACTTGTCGAAGGTAATGAACTTTGTGAGGGCGGTGCAGTACCACGATGGAGCTGTTATTTTTAAATTTTTATTTCTGGCAATTTTGGAAGAAAAGAGCCCCCTTTTTATTAAGAAGCAATGCCACATCTATTTTACCGCTTCTGGTTTATATTGTATTTTTCCTCAAATCGACAGATGGAGAAAGCGCCAGGTAAATTTGTGTGTGTTCTACATCGGTAGCAATTCTACGTGGCGATTGTTACGTCAATGGCATTCTATTATTTTTCCAGGACCTCCGAACAGCATCCCTGACCAAGGACCCTTTTGCGGACAGGTGCAGCTGGCCGCACGGCAGGCTCAGAGGTGAGACATTGCTGTAACCAAGTGGTCTGGTCTTTATCTCGTCACGACAAGCCAGACGAGTGACCTTTTGTGAGACATGGTCCGCTCGAGCCACTCAAGAAGTGAGCTTACAGCATCGGCATTCCCTTACGCCCATTCTTGTTGGAGCCGTCATCTTGGGAGCGAAACCATATTGCTATTTTCAAAAAAAAAAAAAAGCGGGTTCTTTTGATTCAAATATAATGTCAGGAATCTCGGGCGATATTGTTTCACTCCCTTGCGAACAGTTTTAACGGTTAAAGACAACGGAAAAGAGTTTTCTAGAATTTAAGATATTGCTTGAGATATCTGACAATCATATTCTTAAGGAGCAGGACGGCTGAGGTGTGGTTACTCTGAGCTTGTTTGGTGGCTCTCTGGTCCACAAGAGGTGCCCGATCGATGTTTCGCGGGGATACGCTATCTGAGGTTTCTTCGACACTCTGACCATGTATATACCCCGTGATTTGGGGTGGCCAAGTCCTAAACGTTTGTCTCACCCAACGACCAGTTTCTTTTCTTTCTCTCTGCTTCTTGTATGGAATACGTCAGCTTCCTTGATTGTCTGACAATGAATAAAGCCGAACATAGGGGTAAGACGACGTCATTTACCGTTAAGTTTTGAGAGACTTCATTAAGCTGGCAATTTTTTTTTTCGAGGTTGCGGGTCTCGCCGATTGACGATTGCGACTGTATCTTGTTTTATTATATATATCCTCAATATTATCTATTTCATTTTTTATGTTAATACTGCGACTCTGTTGTTTTTATTTTACGAAAGTTTCTTGGTCCAGTACCTAATGCAAATAACAATAGGCTCCACTTGTGACAATGCAAGTCGTAAGATATGGCGCCAGGGCTTCTCGGTTTATGTGCACTCGGATGATCGCGTCCGCAGCCGCGACAGCCTACCCGTAGCGGGACTCCGGGGCATTCCTCTTGCACGCCATTTAAGCTGAGAACTTCGTCAATCAAGACACGAGCCAAAGGGTGACGTAGTAGCAGTGTCCGACCTACGCTTGGTCACGTAGACACTCCAGCAATACCAGTGTGTTTGTTTTGTTTGTTTTTAAACGCCATCAGCGAACTTAGGATTCTACAAATAATGAACAAGGCCGTCCTTAACACCGCTGCTCGAAACGTCGATAAAACATTAACCACCAATTCTTCAGGCGAACGCCAAAACAAAAAACAAGAAGCTCGAGATCTGTTCAAATGTTTCATATAATCTCGTTAAACGACTTGTCTTCTCTAACACGTCAAATCGTACAGCCGAAAACCCTCGCTAAATTTTTATATTTTTGTCCATGTGGCATTTATGCATTCTAGCACCGGTGGCATAAGCAAGCTCGATAAGTATCTAGGAACATACAGGGACCATGTTGATGTATTGCGCCAGAAAGAGAATTGAAGAAAATTCGGGGTTCAAGACTGTAGTATAGTTCTTTAATATCTAACGAAAACATGGAGTGTGGCTGGGTGATGAAGTGTCGGGAGGTAACGTGGGAGATAAGTTCTGTGTAGTTCGAAACCTTTAAGGGCTGGAGGAGAGTCACTGTGGAGAGATGCATCCTTAGGAATAGAGCCAAATGATTTTGCCAGCAACCTCTTTCAGATCATATGCTCCTGAGAGGCACACCTTACGTATGGGTCTTCGCTGTAAAAATGATTATTTTGTAAGAGATCCGAGTGCCTTCTTGAGAAAAGGCAGGTTCATCAAGGTGCAAGGTATTTCAGCTTTTGCGCGCAGAGATTGTGATGGTATCTTCTTTAGTTGATCAAAGTTATTTTCCAATGTTTTGGTAACCTTCACTTCATAGGTTTCTTTTACAATACGGCGAAGACACCGGTCTTGTCTGATTCAAGCAATTTAGGTTGCCTTCGGCACAGCTCTTTAACTGCGTTCCGAATCGTGAACTTGTCTACTTTTGGAGAGGGTTGGTAGCAGATAGAACAAACTGCAGCTTTGAAAAACTCGAACCACCCCTGTTTTGGAATAACATGGCGACTTAATATACCAATGCCAATTGGTGAACTCTGGACGTGAGCATATCTGCACAAAACTTGGGACCCTCGAAGAGCAGTTCAAATGTACTGGGAGAATGTCTTTGGTCACAAAGTATGGACTGTACTGTCAAACCCAGCTTTGCTTGCTTGCGGCAAGATGTAACAATGGACGCTCCATGCTGATTCCAGGAGTCTGGTAGCAGAGGTTGGAAGACAGTTCAATGAAGGGTGGGCGCCCATACCCAGAACCAAACAAATTGAGTCATGAGGCGAGGAGCACCTTCTGCATGAGCCGAATTTCTTGAGATAGCTCCTTTCTAAATGTTTGCATAATGCGGTACATGGAAGACCAGTTGTGAGAGAAAAATCTCAGTTCCAATTTTACCCGAAATGAGCTGCTTTTTGTGGGATATAAAGTTCCAAGCGAGCAAGCAAGCGAGCTCACGAATTGAGATGCAACATAAGAAGGTGGGATTGGACAGCACGAACAAAGCTCTAAATGAAGATTAAGTACACTTAGCAGAAAGCGTTAGAGGAGCTATATCTCACACATAAATATTAAAACACTAAAATGGCCGAAGGACAGACACTCATAGTTATTTCAGTGAGCAACGAAACGTTTAAGCTAATGCACATCGAACTTCGAACACACCTTTGTCACAGAAGGATCGAAGGGAAAGAAAAATACTAAAAAGAGGAAATAGAAAAAGTAAAAGATAAAATGTAAAGATAGGTAAATGTAAATTGAAGAAAATAATAAATTAAAAAATACATGAGAAACAAAATAATCCAAAAATATAAAGCTTAAATCCATGAAAAAGAACAAACTTAACGGAGGCTTCTTCCACGATACCCCTAGCTCGAGGATTCCCAGCTCTTTTGTCGATGACGACAACGAAGCTTCTGATACATTGTTTGTATCATTCTTGATCATAAATGCATCAATAATTTCTGGCCCATACATTTCTTTGTGTGAACCAAGCACTGCACTACTTTTATAGGTGGGGGTGCAATCATGGCAAGTGCTGGCGTGCACAGCAATTATATGATAAGAATCAGAACTATAGTTTACCCAATGAGTTCTACTACTTGAAGTTGCTTATGAACTGAACGCCAATTAGATGTCAAAAAGTACCATTGTCTTTGGTTAGCAGGCGTCCATGTCTCTCAACAGTTTACAGCAGTTTTACTACTGTCCCAACTCTAGTGTATCTAAAGTTTGAAGCCAACTTCCCGCGTGCAGAGTCCGGTAACAAGGACCCCGACCGCGTCTTCAGTGATCCTCCTCCAATATCCTCTATTCTAAGGATAAATCTTTGAAATCGAAAGCCAATTCGGCAGTGCTCCTGTCAGCTCATTGCCCGCAGTCGGAAGTCATAATACTAGGCATTTGTTGCCGATCTTCGTATAAACTCACACGAGAGTTAAAGCGAGACTTTCTTGTTTGTTTTTGTTCCGATAGATTGTTGCTTCTCCGACGTTTCTTCCTGCACACACGCGCTAATGCGATGTACTGTAGAAAAAGGGTTGGGCAAGCCAGGATTTAACTTTTACAGCGCTATGGGGGCTGAGAAGAGGCAGGGTATCATCGGTCACCTTTCTGTGTTTGCGATGTAGGCGCGCATTTGCTGTAATATCAACAAACAACCAGAGGATTTTTCCGGGTGCTTATGGTTTTATGTGACAATTACCCAAAAAAAAAATAATATTCTTTTCTGGGCGGTTCATTGTCTTTGTACCCAACAAACACAAGTTCTATGGAGCCAAAACATTTCGGACATTCTGGGAGTGGGTGCCCGAATAACCCCCCCCCCCCCCCCCCCCCAGACTGAACTCAAAAATGAAGCGACCGCGAGGCAGGAAACGGGGACAAGGGGCTGTCCTGATTTTCGTGAATTCACCTTTTCAAAATAGGTGCTGACACCTGGACGCGCAACTGGGTTCTGGGCAGTACTGTACACGTTCATCCAAAACAGGAACGAACGCTCGTTTTTGTTCCTTCTGTACCTCGGGACGAGTTCCCGATACAGGTTCTAGTGGTTCGAAAGGAACGCGGTTACGTTAAGTTTCTAAATTTGCTAATCTTTAGAAAATATTGCGCTGGACAATGCCTAGCAAAATGAAGCAAGCAAGTGAAAATATGCACATCGAAGTGCACGTGGAGTGTGAAACGATATAATTTTTCATCTAGTTAATTGGCCTCAACTATCTCTCGGATAGAATCGATTCGCCCAACCAGGGGGCGCTTCGAAATTGCGATGGTAGCGCCACCGCAGTACAACACATGGTCGTGTCGCGTTGGTCGCGTTCGTAGCGTTGCATTGGCGTCGCAGGTGTTTCGAGCGTACGGTGAAGATTTAGAGAAGGATAGAAAGCGTGCGAGAATTATTTCTCATGGTGTGTCAAGAAACGACAGAGAAGCTTCAATAACACGCATCTTCCGCCGAGAAAGCGGTTGATTTCCCCGCCAACGAGTCGGGTCCGCCTCGCAAGTACGGCCGTGCGGCGTCTACGAGATAACTTTACAGGTGAGCGTCACTTGTTTAAATTTTGAGCTGTAATAACATTGTGCCTTCTCCTCTTAAAAGAAAGATTACTAATCACAATGAACCACTGTTCTCGTGAGTCCTGTTAGACGACGTCGGGATACTATTTTTCGGTCGCTGAACCACCGGCAGACTACGTTCTCGCACTAGAGGCTACGAGTGGGATAGCTTTTCGGGCTCGTCCACGTCAAAGAAATATCAACGTGTCGGGGATCGTGCGGGCATAGGGTGATAATTCCGGGAAGAGATAAGTCCCCGCGTACAGTTGCGACTGGTTCTCACTGGGCTGGAGTCGCGGACCGGTGCGAGCATTGTGCCGACGATCTATATTTTATTATGAACACGCTTCCTGCATCATCCTGCCTCAGCAGTAGAGAACTAAAACGCCAAGGCACGACCTGAGCAAAGGCCTCGTAGATTTATTACCCGATGTTTTTGTTCCACTTCATTGAGGCAATAGGTTGCAATTACTGGGACCTGCTTCTGCTGATTAATGGTGCTTTTTCTGCGAGTTTGAACAATAATCTGCCTCGAGATTCTGTCAGAAAGAGGGGCAAAACAGTTGAAAATGAAAAGAGGCTAGCCTACTAGACTAAATCTCCTGCATAAATGTCTCCTATGCAGATGACTGCACATAATTTTAGTCGAATTTTCATGACAATGTTCAGTTGGATGGATTTATAAAAACCTCATTTCTCTTTCAGGTTCAAGGTGTCCAATCCACATGCAAGATTTTCAAATATTGAGTGGGGGCTTGATTCATACTTTCCTGTGTGGGACATTTTAGGAGGAAAATGTTGTGTAGCAAAGAAAACACCAGTGACACATGATAGGTTGCCATTATTAGAACAATTTTTATTTTCTGTAAAAATAGTCCATGCCTGTCAGTGTTTAATTGCTGCTTCACTGAATAAAGTTTGTTTCATTGCGTGTTTTCAAGCGTTTCCAGTAATGTACCGTATTTTCCGGGCTATACTTTTAAAAGTTGAAATTTTAGGCTGCGCGGACTATGTGGGATTTTTGTTTTTCAATATCGTTGATTTGACGAGACGAGACGGATTTTGTGAATGAAAGAGTGTGTTAATGATGATTTATGTATATTATAGGCTTTTTTGTGAGCTAAGAAAGCAGACATTTCTCAAGGTGTGCAGTCTATGAGAAGATATTCGTGACGACTAAGCATCAGGTGCGGACTATGCACCGCGTGTGGACAATCTAAGCAAAATCTTTTCGTTTTTACCCCAAATTTGCCCCTGCAGATTATAGTCTGGAAAATATGGTACTGCAGCATAATGCAACGCTTTCAGGAATGTTTTGTTGACAGTGAAAAAGATTTTTATTGCGTTTTATCACAACCACGAGTAGGTAAACACACAACCTTGTGAGAATATAAAAATGCTTCCCGTGCTCTTAACACGGTGATATTGGCGCAGACTCGAAGTATGGCCGGCAGGACACTTGCAGATGATGTACACATCTCGAGAAGCAAGGACTGTCAAAGAAATTGTAGGGCCGAGAACCCAGACTATTTCAGGGATCTTGCAAGGCAGATCAGCTGTTCATGATATTCCATATCTCACGAAAGATGTCTCCCAGTTCGTGAGAAAGCAGTCATCACCTAAGCTTATCTATCTTTAGCCAAGCTATACTGAATCTTGGGGTACCGACTAAACCAAAACATGTAACTCGAAGACAGAAGAGACTACAGAAGTTGCCAATCAACTAAGAATACTTTTAACTGGCTAAGAACCGGGCACATATAGAGAATGCAAAATAGACGAGGAAAGGTCACCTGTATCTTCGAGCGAGGGAGTGAAAATTAATTTAAATTAACTAAGAATCTTTCACGAGCAATTACGGGGTTTGTAGGTTCCCTGCAATTAGTCTTTATTCAACACCTCAGCTGGCATCTCGTCTAGTAACTTGTTGCAAGATGAGCCTCAGCGTCGTCCTTGCAGGTGTTCACGAAATGCACGCTGCAGATCCTCGTTGGCGGAATCAAAACTGAACCGCCCCACTGAAAAATAAATCAATAATATAAGATCTCTGGTGTGATCAGCGGAAAATCAATACGAAATAATAAAAACGATTATTGTCCCTAACAAGTAAAAACGAAATCGGGCTTTTTTTTTTTAAGGGGGGGGGGGGGGTGATGGTTGAGGCGGTTTGGATGTGCATGCCTTGTGTGTTGTTTGGGAGGGGGGGATGCATGTGTATATTATATGGTTGTACATGATGGCTATAAACAGCTCAAAAAACGGGAGCAGCGATTAAGAAACACACACGGCAGGACAAAGCTGTACTCGCAACTGCCCAAAGCACCCCCCCCCCCCCTAGCTACAAGACTGCTGACGTAAGTAAGCTGAAGTAAGAACGGCAGGGCGTCTCTTCTGAACGGCCGACCTCCAACACGTCTTTGTTGCCCTTCGCTGCGATTTGGCTGTATACGTGCACACTGGAGGCTCGCGAGACCGAAGCCCTCTCGAAGGTTGGAAGCTAGTGCTGGAGAAACTGAAGCTCCTCCCTGCCGTTCTCATTCTGTCGGTGATTCTAGTTGAAATATTCGTGCCAAAGGGATCCAACATCGCGACCGAGGCCCCGTCAAACTACTTCGAGGGAAGCGACAGACGCGCACGTAAATCAAATATTCCGTCACGCAGGCACTGCCAACTGACTTTCACGCGTTCGGTAGTCATGCTGTTTTTGTTCTGACACCAATTCTATTTCGTTTTTTAGGCGTATTTAGCAAAAACTGATCTTCCAACGAACGAGAAACTTCCTTTTGTCGGAGCACTGCCGTGCCGTTCAGGCTTGGCGCCGTTCGAGTCTCGTACGGCTTTTCAGGGAAGCGGTAGAATTTTAAGGACAGACTAAACCAATATCGGAGGTTGTTACTGCGATGAACAACGAAATATTTGTGCTAGCCGGGCTTTTATATCTTCTTTATCGCAATCATTATTATTGACTAGCGTACCCGACCGCCTACGACGGAGAAGCGAGGCGAAAAACAACGAGCCACTCGGATTGGGGCGTCCCGCCAGGGGCTGGAATGGCGCTGTAGTCAGCGGCGAAACTTGAGCGCTTCGGTCCTATACCTCCTCATTCTTTAAGGTCGGAGGTTGAAATACTTGATAATAAAAAAAAAAATCTTAAATGGCCTACTAAACCTTGGCAAAAGTGCAGATCAATGGTAAACAAAACGAGCGCCATTCCTCCTACAGTTTTTTTTTTTATATTTTTGAAAACGTAACGAGTGTTTCCAATTTCCACCGATGCAAGATGGAACGGCGGCGTTCCTCCGTTCCTCGTGCAATAAATACGTTACAGGAACGTCGCTGCTTGGAGTGCCTTTCCGTACAACATTAGTTCCAGATTGACTGGCCAGAGAAAAGAACGCGCTCGAAGGCCTCTTCAACCCGTTCGACACCCAAAACGCCAGCTACATCCTGCTGGCATTTTGAGACGCTCTGGCTTAGATACGCCTTGAAACTACGCTTTTGTCCACATCGTGGATTATCTTCAGCACCGAAGTCGATACAAAGAAGTCATTTTCCCTCTTCGCTCTGCCAGAGAGAAAGAGGAAGAAGATAGGATGTCATTATACTCTCGAACCAATATTTCTGGAAGAAAAAGAATACCCCCGGACATTTTTGCTAGCGAACGCACGTCCTTTGTCACATTGTTAGAACTGAGCGCGCCCAGGAATCACATAGAATTGCGCCGAAATCGGAGCCAGATCAAAGTAATCATGCCCATACCCGTTTGATCTAACCGATATTTGTCAAACTTCGGGAGGGTCGTGCCGACGTCGTTGAGGCATACCGTACCCGCCGCCATTTTTCGTTGAAGCACTCCTCTGTATTTTATGAATCCCCTGTGCTGGCAAGATGTTTCGGTTTTGTGACAAACTCAAAATCGATGTTGCAATAAAAATATAAAAAAAAAACCAGCATCGGCTGGGTGTTTCCACGTCAGTTTATACAAAGATGGTTCGGGCCATATTTGTTTTGCTTTATGTAAAAAATATCTGAGAGCAATGTTCATAGAACATGGGTCTCAGACTCAGCTATATATGAACGCTGTAGCTAATAATGTTTCAGAGATATAATATTTTTAAGTTCGAGGCTTAGACATTGTCCAAACTTTTACATGGTACTTTGCAGAGCCATCCGTTTGTCATCGAAGCCTGTGCTTATTTTACCAAATTTCTTTTCTTAACGCGCCACTGAGTCAGCTTTTATTAATACAACCATCTTGTATCTCATCGCGCGTCGACCATCGATATAAAGTTGGCATTGATCACTGTCACACATCATGTTTTTTTGTTTTTTTTTCAGTATTATTAGCCCAAAACGTCCCTAGATTAGAATCGCCTTCCTGCAGCTGTAGTCAAGATAGCCGAGAGCCAGATTTTTGAAACGCTGTGTATAATTATTTTTCTGCATTCTGTTTAACTCGCTTGTTATCTTAATTTGTTTTGTTTGTATATTGTTGCTCTGCCCCCTCCCCCTTTCTGTAATGCCTTCGGGTCCAGGAGGGTATGAATGAGTAAATAAACAAATAAATATTTTGTTCAACTTCTTTTGCAAATTATTTAGAAACTTCTTGTGACATACTCCGACTTCCCCGTCCAGCGTGTGTTGCTCTATCTTTAATGCCATGTGACGCGAGTAATTCGGATCTATTCTAGAACTTCTTGAACATACCTGTGGTCGATGGCGCATAATAGCAGCCCCCATTTTTTTTTATTTACTGGTAGCAGCCACTGACCAGTGATAGATACTCTCCAGAACGGCTGGACGATCCAGAACCCGGCGACCGATATGTATAGAGCAAGATTATGTACTCGCGACACATGTTGAAACATTTTCCTGAGGCTCAACATGGCCACACAGCGCCGATTCACGTTCGGTATTCAAACATGCGAAGGCACATAGACGCAGTACTTCGGAGTGACAACGCATGTCCTTGGATATCGCCGCCTTACCGCGACACTAGCTTTCGGCGAATTGCGATTTTTTGTTTGCGGTGCTGCGTTTTTCTAACAAATTCTACAAGTTCTCAGGGGCAGCTACAACCGCTTACACAAGGATTTCGACAAACAATTCTGCGAATGATGGCGAACGAGTAGAGAACGTGTCATTCAGCACGCTGCCGCGCAGCCTCTGCAACGCTTCACCCTGCAGATTTACACATGCCGACGATGACTGATTCGGAAATTCCGGTGCACTCATTCGTGGAGCTGTGAAGCGCAATCTTGAAAATTGTCATAGAAATGAGTGGGTCGAACCTTCATCATTCCACTGTGTATTAAGCTTCGCATTTCGCCGTAATTCAATTTATTATGCAATTTAAATTGAATTAACAAAACCGTATATCTTAAAACGCCCTTTACATCTTAAACAGGACAGGCCACAGTGAAAATAAGTAAAACAAAATGTGAGACCAACTACAAATTTTTCCTTCTTTTTAACAACCATATCTTAATGGAGCGATCTGTCTCCCGACGCGTATGAACTTGTGGTGAATCGTTTTCTAGAATGATCAGTGCGTTGTTAATTTGCTCAAAGAGTTGTTGCTACGACGCGTGGATGGTATGTGCTGCTTTTAATTTTGACGTGTTTTTTTATATTTGGATACATTTTGTGATTCCTTTTTTGTGTGTGCTCAGAATGTACACTATCTGATTGTGGTACTTCTCTGTTTATACTAATTCTTTTGGTTTGCGTTTTGTGTGCTGGTCATATGTGTTTTTTATTATTATTTTTTTCCATACCCACTCCTTCGTTGTAATGGTTTGCCGCAGCATGGTATTTGAAACTCATAATCAATAAACTTGTACTGTCAGAACCGGATCCCCTTAATTATTAAATAAACGGGGCAATAAAGAAACACACACGAGACCGCTATTTCGCAGTTCTTAATGAGCTGGAAGCAGTTGTCTAGGCGTACGCGTGACGCACTGCATAAAGCTTTCCCGGCAGGGCGTGAATAACCAGTCACACCGATTTCGTGTGTGCATTAGGCTTCATTTGTTCGAGTTTGGTCATGGAGACAGCAAAGGCGTTCTCGGTTGCTTAATGGGCTTGACTGTGCAGCTTTGCGCGTAATCAACCAATGAGACATTGTAGACCCTTTCGCGTGAACACAAGTGGGCCATATATGATCGAGAAAATCTCACATACGTAAAAATAGCGAGAGAGGTTTCCCAGCCTCTGATGTTTTTGTCCTTTGTACACCTTCATCCACTGGTCGATATCAGCTTGTGTTTGGCACTAGAATAACCTGAGATTTACAAAAGAAGCGCAGGTTATGAAGCAATGGTGAGGGTGCAGGCTAGCTGGTGTAAATGGAGCATTCTGTAAACGACATACTTTTCGCGAGGACCTAACTTTCGCGAATTTCGCGAAGCGCCAAATTCTCGAAAAATAGGTCCCGCGAACAATTCCGGTAAAGTATAAACATATTGAAATCTATATTGAGATCCCCACTGCGTCGCGAAAATTAGAACCCGCGAATTATTCGAAATTTTCAGCTTTGACCTAAATCGCGAAATATTGAGCCCGCGAAAAATAAGTCGTTTACAGTAGTTGTAAACCCGAGACTGGAGATACGGACAAGTGTTGTTCTGTGTTTGTCCCTTGTCCGTATCCCCAGTATCGGGTTTACAACTATGCTCAAGCGCAGGTTCTCAATCGCTTCCAACGTGAAATTGCAGATGATCACAATTTCAGTCCGTGACCGAACTCCCTTTGTCGCGGCACTCGGTCGTGCATGTAGACGATCAAAACAAAGTGAAGGTCAAGTTAATATAGTCCAATTTGCAATATGAAAGTATTGTTTTATTCTCCCTGCTCGTGCATATGTGCGAAGGTGCTTGTTCTGCGTTCAAGACCTGGAAACGATCTAACTTGTAAATATTGCACCCCGTGCCATATATATTTCTGAAATAACAACATTTTCTATAGAAGTTTGTATTGAAACAAATTGCATATTGGTGCCATTTTTTTAAACATTTCCTGGCGCCTAAAAGGTTACTGTAACTTGGTTATTAGTAGATGTTATTTTTAATACAAAACAATACGCGTAAACTGACATTGAATAGGCTCATTACCAATCGAGCCATTTGCTAAAATAAAAAGAAAAAGCCCCAGCATAGACCCCTTTCCTGCCGAAAACCCAGTATAACTTTTCGCTCTCTGGATTATGGAACTGGAAATATATTTGAATTCCCTCTGGGCTTCAGGTATTCCGAAATTATTCTTTTAAATGTAATCTGGAAATCAAATTTCAAGTAACAATTCCAGCTATATTTTCACTTCCATAATCCACATAGTGCAAAGTTGTACTGGGTTTTTCGGTAGGGTAGGAACACGCTCCAGATTACAGATTACATCTACCTCTGCATGGTTTAAACAAATCTGCTGACGATTGGTAAAATAGGAACCTAGCCAGAGTATGAATTCCTCATTACCTTGTCTTGCTTGTTTTGCTAAGCGGTATCTGGTGCAATACACACCACAGCTTGGTTAAATGGAAAGATTGTATGGTGAGTAAGGCCAGCGGCAGGGCCTCCATCTCGGATGCCCTTAGGCGCTCGCTGACCTTGGCCGTCCTTAGGTTGCGCGTACACGTTCAAGGCTCACGAGAGTCCGAAGCGTTATTAAAGGCCCCGCGCTGAAGGCAGGACAACTGAAGCTTCGAACCCTGAAAGGGAATATATCTGCCCAACCATATAAACCTTGGAATGGTTAAAGTACCAAAAAATAAATAAGTACCAGGATTGTTAAATGAAGGACTGTAGGTGGTCGAAAGACCCAACAGACGCCAGTAAAGCAGAAACACGTGAGCAGAAACATCGCGGACAAGAATCTGTGCGCCTTTGCACGTGAGAAAGACCACTGGGGTATGAACACGCGCGTCCGGAGGCTGGCGCTCTGACGCTGCAGTTGGTGCAGTGTTTCAACAGTATCTCGGGGGCAACTGGTGCCCGTTTGTATTTTTCTCCAAAGCCCTGTCTCGAGCCGAAACGCGTTATAACACGTTCGGCCGAGAACTGCTCGCCATCTACCTCTCCGTGAAATACTTCCGGTACCTACTCGCAGGACGTCAGTTTTCTATTTACACCAACCACAAGCCGCTTATCTATGCAATGACCTCTAGTGCCACGCACTCACCTCGATTAATCAGGCACCTTGCCTTTGTCTCTGAGTTCACAACAGACATTCGACACATTTCCGGTATCATTAAGAACGTCGTTGCAGACGCCCTATCAAGAGTGACTGCGAATGCCGCAGGCGCCACAAGTGCTTTCATCGACTATCCTGCACTGGCCACATCACAAACTCTGGACATTGAGCTTCAACAACTCCGAACATCATCAACTGCGCTTGTCCTTGAAGACGTCCAGCTGGATTCACCTTCAGAGAAATCGTAAGAAAAGAGAAATCACACACTGTGATTGATGACTGTGATTGACAACCTTAGAATATGAATCACCAACTCGCCCAAGTTTCCACCCTATCAGTGAAATGGATTTGCGACATGTCAACTGGCCTACCTCGACCATATCTACTCCCGAAATTCAGACAAACGTTCTTTGGAATATACCATTCTCTATCACGCCCTGGCATTCGTGCTCCTCAGCGCTTAATTGCAAAGCGGTATCTGTGGCCCCGAATGAACATAGACGTTCGTCACTGGGCCCGGACATGTCTGAAGTGTCAACAAACCAAGATTGATCGTCATGCCACTACTCCGATTTCATCTTTTTTTTTTTTTCCTGATGCAAGATTTTATCTTGTACACATTGACGTCGTTGGTACTCTCCCACCGTCAAAAGGATACCGGTACATGTTGCCCTGCGTCGACCGATTCACACGTTGACCCGAAGTGTGTCTAAGTGTGGACAGATGGTCGCGATATCTTTTTTGGCAACTTGGATAAGTCGATCTGGCGTATCGGCGACACTACCATCGGATAGAGGACGACGATTCCAAAGCCAGTTATTCGAAAAACTTTCACACCTACTCGGCATTAAGCATACTTCGACGAAAGCATACCATCCAGCTTGTAACGGACTAGTCGAAAGGTTTCATGGGCAACTAAAAGCAGCACTGAAGGCTTCAAACACCACATCACGGACAGAAGCCCTTTTCATAACTCTTCTAGGAATTCGAACAACGCTCAAAGAGGACACTGATTGCACTGTAGCCAAACTAGTCTACGGATGTTCGCTGCGTCTGCCAGGGGACCTTTTAGTTTCCTCGCCAGATGCGGAGTTACCGGACCCTCTCAACTACGTTACACGACTTAAAACATTGATGCGGGCCCTTCAGCCCGTTCCCTTTCGCAAACCACATCAACCACAAGTGTTTGTAAGCCCCCATCTGGAAACTGCGACCCACGTGTTTGTCCGAAATGATGCAGTAAGGCGGCCACTACAACCTCCGTATACAGGTTCTTTTAAAGCAATTTCGCGATCACCAAAATATTACAGGCTTTACATCTAAGGCAAAGAAGACACAATATCACTAGACAGGTTCAAACCTGCTCACATGGCCAACACACGCGAAACAAATGCAAGTAACTTTATATTTTCCAATGCCTCCACAAAAGCTAAGAGAAACGGCTCCAGTAAAGGGCATCCTACGACAACCACAACCAGGGTACTGACAAGAACGACGACTCTCTCTCGAGAGTCCACTTTGTTACTGAACCTGTTCCACACCATCGCAGCACACGACGTTTTCCCCGTCCCGTGACTAGGAGGAGCTCCTGCGGCAGTCGAAGGAGCCAACGGACGCCAGTAAAGCAGAAACATCGCGGACAAGCATCAGTGCTCCTTTGCACGAGAGAAAGACCACTGGGGCATGAACACACGCGTCCCGAGGCTGGCGCTCTGACCAACCGCCATGCCCATTCCAACTGATCTCGGCGCTCGGTCAGCTAGCTCTGAATTTGAAATTATGATTAAATAGGTCTTTATTTAAGCCGCATGGACATATGCGTGCACAGTTATGGCAGACTTTATGTGAAATTGCCCCATAGTGTCCAGACCGCTGTGATTTTATGTATGTTTATGGTAATCGCGAAGCATTTTGGGGAGAAATAAACCCGGGCTTCAACATTTTTGTACCCAAGCTACACTCGGCACCAATGACAAATGGATCCTAATTTACTTTTTTTTTTTTTTAGGGCTACAATTATGTTTTTAGTTTGGTTAAGCTGGACGGAATGAAAGCTTGGATACAGGTTGCCGGGCGTCAGTGGAAGGAATCCAGTGAAGTTTGGGAGCAGCGTCGGTTCGTATCGGATATGTAGAATCTGGTCGGAAATGGAAGTGTACGGGTTCAGCAGAGCAAGGAACGACGGCCGATTCCGCGTCGCGGCTCCAGTCCGAGACAGAAGTGCCAGAAACAAATTGAGTCGTAAAGGGAAAAACGGAATCGCCGGTTCGAAGGGAAACTGGGCGGCGAGGCCCGACTCGTGTGGTCGTTCTCCCCGGCATCTGCTCTCCTTTTGTCTCACGTTCTTCGTTCGAGGCCATTCCCGTTCCTCATTTCAAATAAGACTCAGGCATAATTGAAATGACATACTGCCCGCAGGTGAAAAAGGCAGTCAACTTTATAGTTATTAAAACGTTTTCACGGAGAAATAAGGCTCTCGTGAAATAGCGCCTTACACGTATCTCTTTTGCAGAGGCCAAGTTAGCCGGGCTGTGTTAGCGCTACCCTAGATTTTTCAAGGTGCGTTACGCAGTACTAGACAACAGTATGTACGTTAGCACAGTGTAAGCCCAAACAAAACATCCGGGCACGTCTCCACACAAAAAAGTCTGCACTTGAGGCTGAAACGCGAGTGCTAAACTCCCGCTCATATTATTCATCCGCTTCCATGTGCTCAACGGTATTTGGGGCCTGAGTTTAAGCTGTCTTGGAAAGAGAGGACTTTAGCATATACTTCAAAATACTTAAAACAACTTAGCTTACCTAAAGAACAATAAAAAATATTTAAAAAACGAAATTGCCGTAACTTTTGCGCAGGTTACGACAGAATCCTACGACAGATCCGAAGCTGTCTTACGCACCTTTTACGATCAAATAAACATGGCCGACAACGTCGCTCAGTTACTAGGTCGCGACGACCAACGGCATTTATTTTTCTACGTGCTCTTCTCGAGCGTCCTGACTTCAAGCAGCTAGAAAACCGTGGCTTAGCTCGGCTACGCCAGGATTTACGTAGCGTAAGCTTAGGTTCAGCTGGTTGTTCTTAGCTTTCCTGGTTGTCTAGGATTAGCTTGATTATCATGCTTACTGCTGCTTCAATGACACACACACGGTATACGCATTATGTGACCACTTCGGGATTCGATGAGTTAAGCTTTTCCGCTCTTCTTATTGCGGAGGAGGCGCCGTGTAACCGAGCTTTCGGTTGCACGTCAAAAGATCCCCAGGTGGTCAAAATTAATCCTCAGTCCTCCGCTGGGGCGTGCCAGATGCCCGTCGTTGCTTTGGCACGTAAAACCCCCGAATTTGTTATGTATCAAGCAACCAAGCTCCCGCCCAGAACAACCGGACAGCGTGAGCCATAATATCGAGGGGGTGCATGCGCGCGGCGCGTGCATCGGGGACTGACCTAGGCGCCATACCAGTCCTGCCCGTTCCGTCACTGCTCCTCGCGCATGCGCAGCACGGCTCTCCAGCAGCCGCGCGAAACTGCTCAACCACGGCCAGTGTCGCTTACGCTACAAAATTGCAAATGGCAATCTCACATTATACATACCTGTGCCACAGCGTACCGAAACTTATGCGTGTTAAGACAGAAACCTAAGGATGCCAATACTGAAGTAAGACTTGCTGTGTACAAACTCAGATACGACCGACACTCGAGTATCGCCTCCGTTGTTTGGGATCTCGTTACTAAAGCCTGGTTCAGACAGTTGCGGTTGACTGCGTTTGACTGCGTTGCGGCTGCGAGAAACCAGGACATCCCTGCTGCTTATATTGCGTGCCAAGATGATTTCTTGCATTGGATTCCACGCTTCATATGAAGCACAGATGTGCCGGTGACTCGCTTTCGGTTCTCGCCGCAACGCAGTCAAACGCACTCAAACGCAAGTGTCTGAACCTGCCTTAAGACCGACATTAAGAAACTTGAGAGAGTGCAACCCAGGCTGCACGCTTTTAAACAATCTTATTACAGGTCGACTTTTCGGTTAGGAACCTTGTTAAACGAGTTCGTTCTTGAGCTGTTGGGCGTTAGAAGAACAACAGCGCGCATACAGTTTCTTATCCGGATTTTTCATGCTCAGCTATAAATAGGTCCTGATATTTATCCTAAACCTGTTGCCATGTCGACTCTTTAATGATTCTAAAGCATTGCAATCATATTTTCCAAGAATTGATGAGTTTAAATACTATTTCTTAGTTAAAACAATGAATGACTGCAACAAACTTCCTGAACACATAGCTTTATAACGTGTCCACATTTGAAAAAGCTCTTCGACTTTTTTATTCAGATTTAAACGGATGAAGCTTCCGTGTTCTCTGCTAGCTATGACCCATGTATACACCTTTCCAAAAGAAGCTGCTAGGCCGCCCTCATGTTGCTGATGCTGATGCGGCTGGTGCGACTCTTGCACCCTCTATCAGCTAGAAATTTTCTGCCACTCTCTGGACTGTGAAAATACGCTCAGCGCGATTCTCTACCTATGTTTTACGCTTTTGCATTCGACGTTTTCTGGCCCCTTTTGAGAGTTTCCACTTAATTCTTCTGATGCAGGCTGCGTACCCTTTCTGTGTTATCTTCCGCTCTGAAAAATAGGGCTGGTATTTGCCTGCCATTCAAGCTTTTCTGCTCGACATTCACGGGAAACGAAGAAGGGGAAGGTCGTCGAACGGCCCTCGACGCGATTTTGCAAACAATGACAACTGTTCTCCCCCCTTCCAGAGATAATCCGCGTTGAGTCCTTAGTCATCTCCAAAAATAGTTGTCCAGATTGGGGTCGGAAACGGGTCAGTCGCGTTCGTTCCTTTGCCTTGGTGCTGTTGTGAAAAAAAGAAGCTCTCCCCAAAACGTGCCCCAAAACGAAGTCATCTTGGATTCCGTCCGATCATCAAGATGTGACTGCCGTCGACTGTGACTGTGCTATTTGAGATCTTTCTCAAATAAATTCTTTTCAGATAACGCTGCATCGTGTGGTACGTACAATATATTTTTCGAATGTTAACACTCGCTAAATTGTATGTCCATGTTCTGCCCATCGGTAAACACATTATTTGTGAGCGTGAAGAATGCATGCATTTCGGCTATCTTCTTCTGTAAATTATTTTAGACAGCTAAGCGCTTTGTCGTTTGACACGCGGCTAATCGGACGGCGCCGACAAAGCTTATCGTAAAAAAGAACGACAACTAACATATCAGTCGCATTCGTTCTGTCGCGCGCGTACCCAACAAAAAGAGTTTACAGGATTCTTTTTGCTTTTTTGTTTTTCTAATTGTGGTACAATGCTTTCTCAATGTCCTGGGGAAGATACATTCACCATGAAACACAAAATGCAGCGGGAAACGACGATAATTTAGCCGCCAGCCCTGTTTGAAACTGCGCCTACGCAGGCTGCGCCTGCCGAAATCACAGTCCACTTGGTTAGGGTTAGCAGGGACGCCGGTAAGAGTTTGGCCTCAAACCCAGTGACTGGACTTGAAAACGGTTTGCTTCCCGTGGGGTTGAGTGTTTCTTGGAGAGGTGCTTATGTCCAGCTTTTTATTCCTCCCGTTGTGATGTTTTTCTTTTTTTTTACATTTTTAATCGTAACACACTAGAAGATGCCTTCGAAAAGGGTTTATTTTCCCTTTCTTTGTGCTTCTTCAGTCTCCACACTGCATCGAATCAGACTTTACTTCAAACAAGTGTTAAAATTTATTTTAACGGATATATGACTGTCATGTACGCTATATATACTATATCCCTCTGTAATGGCCCATGGGCGGACAGTATCTGAAAATAAATCAAATACATAAATAAAAACCTGATTCCGAACATGCAAAGATACAAGGTCCGCGTTCGCGAAGATCGCCGCCCGGCCAACGCCGGCGTTAACCCCTGGAGCCCCGCCCCGGGGCTGCTGGACTCCCTGCGTCGCCAGAAACTCGCACGGCCCGTATGCAAGCCGAGCACACAGGGAGGAGCCCTCGCAAGGCGCTCGATACCGGCCTGCTAGAAGTCAATAGCCCTTGGCAGCCTGGCGAAGACCGTTGCTAGGCCTAACACACTTCTATATATTATAATCACCATCACTTTCATCTTGTATATTACATCACCACATGATCACCGTCACTAGACGCGGCACCACGGGCCTACATGGTACGGGCTGCTGCCTTTTTGCGGTGCCGCGGCTCTCCAGAGCCAATACGAATTTAAAATATTAACATTAATAATAATAATAATATTATTATTATTACTTGCGGAGATGCCGCCCAGTAAGGAGGCATGTCTGATTTGCTCTCGAAATTTTTACAGACGACAAAGATTTCTGCGCTGCACTGAGTGCCAACCTCGCGCGCATACGAAGTGTGTATGCTTTCCTTAGACCGTACGCTCATTTCTCCAGCGTAAGGCGAGCTCATTAGTCTGCCAGAGCTGTGTGAAGATCAGCGGTGGGGCTAGGCCTAACGTCAGTGGCGTGGTCTCCGGCGACCCGGCCTACCTTTCACCCACTCTCGTTCTCCACCATCGACCTCTTCTACTCGTTCAGTGACGCTGCCTGCCTCCTCTCCCGATGACGTCGATGCACGTGGGGCCCCCAGCCTTGAGTCCCTTCGGTCCCTTCTCCCCGACGCGCTGGATGGAATTTCCTTCCTCATCGAGGAGGTTGCTTTTCTCAGTGAGGACAACGCGCGTCTCCGCCGTGAGCAGAGACAGCAGGCGGAACTCCAGGCAGGCTCCATCGCCTGCCTCCGTGCGGAAGTTCGCAGCTTACGCGACTTGCTTGGCAAGCGAAAACGGATTGATGCTGAAGCTCAGGCAAGGCCCTGTGGTGGGGGTCCATATCACATGAGCGAATGACGTTTTAGCGAACAGCGACATTTGAGCGAATCGACGTTTTAGCGAATAACGGGGGCGCGCGTTAAGCCATCCGCCGCGCTGCGCTTACGCCGCTTCACGGCGACAGTCTGCGGCGGCTCATTACAAAAATGTGAACTCATTTGGCCCACCCGAAAACGCCGCTTCTCGGCGTCTGAGTATTCGCTAAAGTGTCATTCGGTGAAACGTGGGCGTTCGCTAAAATGCCATTCGATCAAGTGAGTGCCTCCCACCAGCGAGAGTGGCGTCGAAACATGATGCGCTGCCTGGTAAGCCGAACCCCATGAGCCCGAGGGCACGGGTCTCTGCGCTGGTGAGCGTGGCGTCGGAAGATAATGCATTGCCTGTTAAGAGTGCCGATACTCAAAGCGCAGCTCATTTAGTAGCTCTACACTGTTAGCAAAAATAACACGCCCAGACGTGTAAACCGTTGTCCCAAAGCGGACACGTCATAACGTGTTCCTTTTACACGCAGCCATGTGTGTTATTTGTCTACACATGAGGTGCCGTGTAAACTTAACAAGATACACCGTGTTTTTCTTCCGCTAAACACGGCTGAGCATGTTGGCTGAGCGTGCTCTGAGTGGTGCTTCTCTTAAAACATGGCGGCCAGCAGCCGAGAACAGGCGAGATACGAGCCCAGCGAGCCGCGCGCCTTTCAGTCGAATTGAAAGCACACAGGACACGTTTGTTTTCTTTCGATGTCTTTTATACACAGTAAACAGTCTCCAAGCGACGGACGTAGCTACGTGCAAAGGTACGTACGTGCGTCGTCGGCGGTCGGCGGCGTCGGTAGCTAAGACGCAGTGCGACGGAGCCGCTAGACAGAAAAACGAATGCTGAACTTACATCGACAAATAACTCGAGCAAACAATTTGGAATCGGGCGGTAACATGCTTCACCTAGCGAAATCTCTAGCAGTATATAAAAAAAAAAACGAGTCCGTTAATGACTTAATACGCTACGACCGATCACGAGCAACCCTTCATACATCGCAGACAACACGAATACCACGCGTTACACAGCACCGACATACACACAAGCACAACACCAACACTGCGCCCGACACTTCCTACTCAACGTACTCTCCTCTCCCCGGCGTATATAAGCTTGACATGTGCGGGTGAGCTCTTTGGTCGCTGACCGTTAGAGATTTATAGAAGAAGACACAAAACACGGCGCAATGGACAGCCGTATGTAAGAACTGTTTGCATATTAAAAGTATGGAGGCAAAATCTATAATGTTAGTCCGATGCGAAAAATAACGATGTATTGACAATAAATCTTAAACCGGTCGTGGAGAAGTTCAAATTTTTGTTATTTTCATGCTAGACCAGTGTTATGAGCAGTCCGACTAGCTTGAATCAGATAAAATAATTATAGGGATTTTATCATTATGTATTCAATATTCAATTGAAATGATCCTTGCGCAAGGCATTTTTGTTTTTTATATTCTTGTGAAGGACATCCGCCCAACAATTCACTTCCGCTAGTTGCAGGACGGGAGCAGACGCCTTCACTTTTGGGGCGTTTTGATGCAGTTTGTTGTCGTATGTCGTGTCGGTGTTGAGTGAAGCGGTGGGGCTCGGGAGTTTTTGACCGGTGTTATGCGTGATCGCTGGTGTAACGCTAATGCGTTTTTTTATACCGTTATCTTTCCGAATTTCGAAAATTCCCGGGCCCGTGGCACTGCATTATGCTGGATCGCGAACTCCTTCTCTGTTGACGTCGTTTTTCTGGTAGCAGTCGTGGATACTGCGAGCGTTTAAACGGTGTGCACCGTCTCGCCTACATCCCCGGTGACGTACTCGACCTGTTGAAACTTATTGCTTTGTAATTTTGGACTACGCAAGGCAGTTATCTCGCTGCTCTGGTCTCGGTTATAAAAGCAAGGCAAAACGCTCGTAGTTCCCGCCCTCAGTACACGTTGAACATCTCCCACACTTTGACACCGGATAACTGGATGAACGAGGATTTTCATTTCCCTAAGAGGTCACTCTCGCCACTTCCTCATCATTGACCAGCAGGATCAGCTGGCGACAAGCCGCGGATGAAAGGCTTGAGCATCAACAGCCCAAGTGCACTCGGTGCCGATGCGGGCGATGCGGGTTTCTGTCAATCGGTAGGCCAGCACAAACCGTGACCGTTCCAGCTCTTGTCATGAGACGGTGTTGCAGAGAGCAGGGTAAAATACAACTACACGGACCACCGAAGCAAACGCAGTTATCGTAAATCTTGGCTTGTGATTGCGCCTTTGTAGATCATCTTATTCGTTTTGCTGGAGAGATGCAAACTATGGGCATAACAAAATCGTTTGAATATTCCACATATTTCGCAAAAGCATTTACCCAGTCACCTTGCGAAAAGCGCAAAACACGGAGTCCGCACCGTCCTGACTTCCTCTGTCTTTTACCTGCTTTAGAGGAGTTTGCACCTGCCAGTAGGAATACCTACTGAAACTGAAACTAGAGAAGTGCCAGAGAGAAAAGGGACCAAGTTGGGAAAGCTTGCTCGTTCTCCCCAATTTCTCAACTCTCAAGTGATTGTACAGTAATAAATGCACCAACGCCTCTTTCCAAAATAAAGAAAAAGCACTGTGTTCCCTACGTAAAAAATGGTCTCAGTTCATGCATCTGTGGGCATGTGGAAATCTTGCCCTAATTTATTCACACCGCATGATGAGCGCAACAAACTCGCACGAGATTTACAGGAAAATATTGGTGGTGACTTAATTTTCCCTGAAATTCTGTTAAACGGTCGTTTGCAGGACCGAATCATCTACTCGAGCGGTGTGCGTCGCTGTGCAAACACGTCGCTGTGCAAATGCAGTCCAACAACACGAAGCATAAAAACGGCAGATCTAGGACAACAATCCGGAGTCCATTGTTCAATTTAAACGACGTACTTTTGTTAAAAACGCCCGCAGCTTTTTACTCGCGGTATGCGCCGGGATACTTCCATATTTTGAAACGGAACGAAGGAAGATTTGCTTTTAAAGACGCTCGCTGCGTCCTCCCGGACCAGCTGGACCGGATCAGCTGACGACGACGGGACTTAAGCCGTAGAACCTCAAACGCACAACAACCAATTCGCGCTCCGTGTTAGTGTGGCTTTCTGCCTCCAAGCACCGCACCACACACCACGAGCGTTTCAGCCCTTTGTGGCATCGCCGTTTTGCACCAAACAGAACTAGATCGCCGAAGTCAACGCAGCGCTATCGTACACCTTGGCTTGTGGTTGCGCACTCGTGGACCCTGGGACTCCCTTCGCTTTCCAAGCACACACAACGATTACGAATGATACTTTCCGTCTTCCGGGAACATCACAGGGGCACTTCTCCGGTCACGTCTTGGCTACATGTGCCCGCAAACCGAGCAGCTTCCCCCCTTGCCGTCCAACCAAAACAATACCAGCGCCATGTTAAACGTGCGTTGTTAGAGTTTCTCCGACCAAATAAAAACTACGAGAACAAACCGGCTCTAGCTTCCAGCGTACATCGGCGTTGCGCCGTGGTCAGATTTACTCTGTCAGCTCTAACTTAAAGATGACCTACAGATGCAGCAACACTGGCCACCACGGAGCGTCGTCAATTCTGAGGAGGGTGCATGGGAAGCGGCGGCATCTTCGCTTGCAGTTGAAGGGTTGAAGCCAAAACGAAACCAACTGCAATGTCAAGTGTTCAGATCGAGGGCGCGCTTTTTATATCCATTGTAACTGTTTAGAACGAGTAATTAGACCCCTAAAATAAATACAAACATGGCGACATGAGGGAAGCCGCATTGCCATCGACCAGAATCAATGGCAGCAATGGCAGCAACGTTGATGGCAGCAAGCACGGTAAGCGCGAGGTTCGCCCCGTCCCGCGACATGGCGTAATCGCTTTTGGTGCATATGTGTCTCCGAGACCTTTTTCTTTCCGCTGCATTTGTCTCCCCGGTTATTTCATAATGTGTCCCCAAGCATTCCGGTGCTTCGGTAGCCGGCAATGCTGCGGTCGTCGCCGGCGGCGATGCGTGTTTTCGAGGTCGGCTACACAGTTTTGCGTGTATGACCGAACCAAAACACGTTTTTTAGAACCACGCATGAGTTTTGAACGAATTATCCGTTACTCAACGTGTACATTTATGGTAATTTGTGTAAATAGCGTGTTTTTTACCCCAAATATTCACCAAGTACACGGGACTTGCTAAAAGTGTAGGATAAACATAAGCACGCTTCAACACAATTCGATCTGGGTCTCGAGGCCAATAGTAAGTGGCGCACGATGCTTCCACGAGCCAGCAGCTTCCGGTGTGCGCCAGCACACGCAACGGAATGGACGTCATTTCACTGTCATCTTAAGCCTGAATGGGTCCCCCATTCAGGCTTAAGATGACAGTGAAATTTGTAGGCTCGAGGGAAAAGGAGCATAAAGACGAGCTTTCCATCTCCACAGTGGGGTCAGGTGTAAAAACTTAAGAGATTAGTGTGTCTAACAAGCACGTCGCTTTCACTTGAGTAGATGAAAAGCTTGGCTTTATTCTCCTTTGACCCGAAGCCCATTCATTTCACTGCCATCTCAAGCGTGAATGAGGGACTATGACGTCAATTTCGTTGCTTGTCCTCGAGCGCACCGGCGGCTGCTGGCTCATGGAAAGAATGTGTGCCACTTATTATGGACACTAAATTGTTTCTCTTTAAAGGAAAAGCAGGGGCATTTTTCAGTAAATTCGGCTTTATCGGCGTTAATAAAAACAATACCAGAACGTCAACTTCGACGCAGTTCGTTCAGAACACAATTTCCGCAAGCCTCCACCGTGCTTTCTAAAGACCATAAAACATGTTAATCGCAGATGATAATCTTTGTCTTGACGTCACACAGATGAGCAACGGACGTTTGCGCGCGCTCTCTTGTGCTGCTCTTGTTCGGAGCATAGGGAGTGGTAAAGAGTTTTCGCCCCATCAATAAAAAAAAAAAAGTCACGAAGATAAAAAGACCTGCGGGTTTGTGAGAAAACTTGGCGACAATATTTCGGCTCCTTCCCTCACTATGTCATAAGTTCATAACACAAAGTATCTTTGCGTTTGACCAGTTTAGCGACCCGCCATGATAATACTGAATAGCATTGGAGACATTTGTACACCTTGCGGAACCTCGTTCTTGTTGGCGACCTTGGGGCTCCTCGTATCGCCAATGGCCGTCTTAAATGGGGGGTCCTCGATGAAGGTGCATATGATTTTGCGCATTCTCGCCCTGACGCCTCATTCAATTACCCCTCGTATCACTGCCATGTGGGGGACCGAATCGAAGGCCTTTTTAGTAATGATGGCTCCAAGCTTTCGCGCATTGTTTGACGGTCACTTAGAAGCCATGTCTTTGTGGGTGAGGTCCAGGCTACACTGAGTGGATAGGCCTGTTCGGAAGTCGATCAGGTTCGCACAGTACGGCTGACTGTCTATTTCTAGCGGCCACATCATTATATAGAGAACCCTTCTTTTTTATCGATAGAAATGATACTAATCTACAATGATACATCGCCTTTGCTTTCAACAAACTCGTTGTTGAAAGCAGAGGCGATGTCAACAAACTTCCGGACGACAACAAAATTGTCGTCCGGAAGGGATTATAAGCATCCAGAATGGGCAACTCGTGCCATCACGGGAAGGCAAATCCTGGTAGTGACATCGCATGAGGGAAACACAAGAGGGCGCCACCGAAACATCTCGACCCTTTTAGGTAAAGTTACAATTGACACTTTGATACGTCGATGTGTTTTCAAGGGCTGAAAACGCGGACAAGAAAATAATAATAATATTTATGATTTCATGTGGCAAGCAAGTATGCTGGTAAACAAAAAAAAAAAAATATTGATCAGAAATAGGAGTTTAGAGTTAAAAAAAAAATCACAGAACGAATGAACTATCGGTTCCCCTATTGTAAATGCTTACATTTCATGCTCGAGGAAGGTTAACTCAAAAACTCATCGTCACCCACCTACACGTTAAACATAATTATATAAACATTATATTTTTATTGACTCATCAAACTTACTGCCGCACACGTATTAATTCCCCACTCACAAATTTAACAAACAACGTCGGTATTTCCGCGCTGCAGGTATGCAAAGTAATATGACGTTTTATTGTTCACCTAATAACTAGGACGGGCAGGCTTTGTAGGTACACGGCTGGATAGTGCTGTCCTATAAAGGCCGAAAACAATAAAAATTACTCTATCGAAAACTCGCGTTACCATCTTTTTTTGTTTTATGGTTCGTTGACTGCCGGAAATCGCTATAATTTTCCCGGCGACCACGAAGCGCTGCTTCGGAACCCAACGTCGCGGTTGCCTGGGCACGCCGTCGAAAAATGCCGCACATTCCAGGCGCGATAGGCATCTCATCGTTTCACTTTCATGGCGTCCGTTTTATTACCCCTGAAAAACAATCTCCGAGCGTAATAATTTTGTCGTTCGCTAAAAGACGCTTCTCGTTTCCGAGTAATCGAGAAAAAAAAACGAAAACAAAAACGTGATGACAGAGCCCATATGTTTTCCTTACCCATCGTGCGGGCGCAAGCTCTTTTTTTTTTAAATATTAATTTGACAGTTTTTCGCAATTTTGCTCATTACTACAGTTCGGCGCTTATTGGTTTATTTCTTTGGGTATTTTTCGAAAAAGCCGCGGTTTTCGGTCCACGACTGGGGCAGTTGGCGGAGCTGCAGCGCCGAGCGGAGTTTCCAACTGAAGGCGAGAAGCGCTGTGGCTCGCCAGCAGTCTCCGATACGAGGCGCCCGCACGCGCTGCTTTTGTCTCTCCTCTTCGCTTTCGCTTTATAAATCAGGCGTCGCAAGCTCTTATCACGTTCCTCTCCCAGTGCAGTGTGTAACTACAACAAAGCGCATTCAAAATTCAGCTCGCAACTCTCGAGCAATGGAGAAAAAAAAAAAAAAAAAGCAATCGATGCGGGAGCGAACCATTGCCTTGTCCGTTCGGCTGCGTGCGAGCGCTCGCCACCGCGGCTTCTGTCTGCAGGTTCCCCGGAAGATTGGAGCGCTTGTGGGCACGCTGACTCGTTGGAGCGAGCACCAGCCATCTAGAGGACCGATTTTAGACAGCAGCCTTTGGTAGCACTTTCGGAGGGCCGTTTTAGAGAGCACACATCTAAACAAATTATCGTTTTTTTAGGAGACGCGTGAGCCTTGCTTCTGGACGACAAGCGCAGCGTTCGGCTGCCGTTTGCTGGCTGAACGGACTCGTAGCTAACCCGCCGGAAAATATGTAGAAGGCGAATGCTGGAGCACTTTTGGTGATCTTCCGCGTATTCCAGGATGGTCGGTCCAGTAACTTGTATTGCCAACAGACTCCCACGAGAAACTACCGAGCTATCTATCTAAAAAAAGTGGAGTTTTTTTTTTTAATTTTATTCGGTCTACAGTATATCAATTTAGCAATTGCGCGTTTCTGAGAGTTCGACTTTCTTATGACAGTAAAAGTTTCTTTTTTTTTTTTTTGGTTCTTCGTACTTCTCTGATGACGATGGTCCTCGGCGTCTTCTGTTGGTGCCGCCGAATCCAAGAGCCGTTAGATGGTTGACGTTTTCCAATGTGTTTATTAGTCCGAATAATTACTGACTCTGTACGTTCGCTACAAAAAGTCAGGGGCCCGGCATCATTGCTGCGCGCCTCCAAGTCCGCGTGCGCGCCCAGCTCATTTTTTTTTTCAAACGTATTTTATTTTGATCCACACGCCTGGCTTGGGGGCCTGACTTGGTGTGGATGGTGGGAAAAAGGGAGAGTGAGGTGGGGTGACGATGGTTAAATGAGGGTGAGGGAAAGGAGAGAGTGGGGTGGGGGGACGACGGTCAAATGAGCCTCTCAATCCCGGAGGACCGGAGGAATGCGATGAAGGATGAATACAGTTTCTTTGCGTTACTGAGCACTGCGGTGGTTGGTCTTGTCCATTCACTGTACGTAGCTGGCCGGAGTTCAGGTGGCAATGTCGCAAGCACTTACATGCGTTCTCGCGAGGCCCCGAGGCAGTCCCATACTTAGTGAGAACACGTCGCCGGGACCCCGCAGTGCAGGCAGTTTGGATCCGGGCCGGGATCTGCGGGGTTGGTGGACTTGTAGAAGCGGGCTCGCAAAACTGGTGTCATTACGGTCATGGTTTGCAGCCGTCTGAGTGCCACCCGCTCCCACCAGGAAAAACCCCGCGGGCTCGGGTGAGGGTCCGCAGGCAGGAGTGCGGATAGTCGGGTTTTTCGAGCGAGTCGCTCCTCGCGTTTAATCTCGAGAAGGTCTGTTTAATGTTCTTGATGGACGGGCGGAGGGATGAGGCCTGTTGAGGGCAAATTAACGGTGTGTAGCTGCGCCCTTGCGGCCTTGTCCGCCCGCTCGTTTCCCGGGATGTTGGCGTGGCCGGGAATCCACGCGATCGTAATTGTTTGGTGTGCTTGCGTGGAACGGATACATGTTCGAATTTTCTCAACTGTCGGGTTGCGTGTGTCTGGGCGGCAGAGCTCCCGAAGTGCTTCCCTTGCGTCGGTGTAGATTACCGTCTTCGTCACGTGGGCCCTCCGACCCTCGGGAGCGGCCCGAGCGGCGAGCAGAATCGCCTGGAGCTCTGCCGCGCAAGAGCTGTTTGTGCTCCCCGGCATCGTTTGTTGCTCGGTTTCGCCTCGAGTGGGCGAATGCCAGGCAATCGCAGTGCGTCCTTGCCCACCTCGGGCAGCGTCCGTGTAGAGCACCTCTGTGTTTTCAGAATTTTCTGCTACCTCCTTCAGATGATTGGAGGCCTGCGTCATTCGGCGTCCGAGGTTGTTGCCGTCATGATTTTGGGGCAACGGCTTGGCTGGCGTGATGAGTTCGTTGTCCCATGGTGGAGGTGGTGTGGGGAGGAGCGGGCCTTTCGTCACGTGGGCCTTCCCGCACATGGTGAGGATGACGTTTCTGTGGTACGTACGGCCGAGTCGTTTCTCTTGGCATTGTACCATTTCTTGGGCAATTTCTCGCAATGTGTTCATCTGAGCAGCCTGCTCCAGCTGCTCCACGGGAGTCAACGTATGAAGCCCAGTGACGACCCGCATGGCGGCCCTGTTCATCACCACCAAGGCTTGCTCTTGGCGTTTAGTTAGCGCAAGGTAGTTGAGTCCGTAGATCACCTTAGATACAAGCAACGTCCGGACCAGGTTTTTGAGTAGGTCTTCTTGTGCCCCTCAAGTTGTGCCAGAGATGTTTCGGAGAAGTTCAATGCCGTCTTTCCATTTCTTTCTAACCTGCTTGATCCAAGTTGCTGCCCCTCCACATTTATCGAAGGGGACACCTAGAATTTTGAGGGTGCCGGTTTCCTCGATGGGAGCGCCGTCGGCTCTCAGTTTGATTTGTGGTGGGTTCTTCCGCTTGTTATACAACACCATGTAAAAGGTCTTGACCTTGGAGATTTCCAGCGCGCTCTCATGGGCGAAGGTCGTGGTGATGTCCAGGGCTCGTTGCATGTAGCGTTGCTGAGACTCGGCCATGCTAGCCGTTGTCCAGAGGGTGACATCATCTGCGTAGATCGTGAACCGATCTTCCGGTACAGCCTCCAGGGCCAGGGCAAGATCTGTCATCGCCAGATTGAATAATGCCGGCGAGAGGACCGCTCTCTGTGGGACTCCGATGTTGTTGGGTTTCCATTGACTCCTGGTGTTGCCGATCGCAACCTGGTAAGTGCGGTCTTGCAAGAAGGTCTTGATGAAGTTCAGAAGCCTGCCGCTAATCATGCGCTTCTTTGCTGCCTCAACGATGGTCTTGTGAGGGATGGAGTCGAAGGCCTTGCGTAGGTCGATGGCAACGATTGTTGGGGGCTGGCTCTTGTATAGTCTCCGCTCGAACATGTCGTAGTGGATCATTGCAAGGCTGTCTTGTGTTGCTAAATGGGGCCTGAAGCCGTCTGCATGGGATGAAGAGCTCCTGAGGTCTCGAGGATCCATGTCAGACGTGCGTTGACCATCCGTTCAAGGACCTTGCAGAGATTGGACGTCAGTGAGATGGGCCGAAGGTTGGCGATGGTGTGCGCAGTCTTGCTGGGTTTCGGGATCGGGATGACGGTCGATCGCTTCCATTCGGCAGGGATCTCCCCTTCGATCCAAATCCTAGTTGAATTGGTTTAGAAGCTCTTCCATGGCTTTCTTGGGGAGGTTTCGGAGGGCTGTGATAGTAATGTGGTCAGGGCCAGGTGCTAACTTTGCATTTGCTGCGCCAAGAGCCTCGACGAGCTCCCCAAGGTAAATAGTGTGTCAACTGGTTGCGCTTGAAGAATGGGCTGTTTGGCGTAGACACTCTCCGGCGGATGTTCGGCTTGCTGTGGGAAGAAGTGATCTCCCGCTTCCTCCGCCAGTTGTTCCTCAGTGATGTTGAGACGGAGAGCCAGATTGCTCCCCGTGTTGTGTGCTTTGGTCTTTCCGCCGAGCCCTTTGTACGTATTCCAGACTTCGCGGTAGCCCGTCTTGTGGTTGAAGGAGTTGCAATGGCTTCGCCAGATTGTTCGGACGAGCTCCTTTGCATACTTCTTGGCTTTGGCTGTAGCGTGGTTCAGGTGGATCTTGTTGTGTAGTGATCACCTGGCCCTATAGCTTTGGAGCTTTCCGAGGCGTGTGTCCCGCAAGTTGACTAGGTGAAGGTCGGGTGGTGGTGAGTCCCCTTTTACCTGGTATTTTTTCCTTGCCTCCCTCAGAGACGTTGAATTCTCTCGTTCAGCGGCAGCCACTCCAGTCGGCTCAGAGCAGTACGAAAGGTGTCTCATTTGATAAAGGCTACTTGTCGCTTTGGTACAGCCGATATGATGAGGTCGGTGCGGATAGGAAGATGGTCACTGCCCATTGCATCTTGCAAAACTTGCCACCTAATCTGCAGCTTCGGGGACGTCCAAGTTAGGTCGGGGGAAGTGTCGTTGTGATTTGTAACTTGCGCTAGCCGGTTGGGGGTATCCGGGTTATTGCACAGCTGAAGATTGGAATTCTCACACGCCTTCTTGATATTTTTGCCTCGAGCGTTCTTGTACGGGTGGTACTCGCGCACGTCGAGCACTTCACACATGTACCTCACTTTCTTGGTAAGAACTCTCCCTTCGAAGGTCACGAGGATGGTATTTCGTTTTGCACCGATGGGCCTCGCTGCTGCATCTTTGTAACTACTGCAGTCGATGTCTTCCCGCAGTGACTCAGGAGTCACCGTGTTTCCCAGACCAGGGAGATAAATAACCCCTCGGCACTGGTTTCCGGCTAGGGTTTTGTATTGCTGTAGTGGTAGTTTTTCCTCCCCTTTTCGTATTTCTCGGACTTGGAGAAGCTTCTCCACCATGAGCGGGTCCCGTGTGGTGATGGCAATAGCATTCGCTTTTTCATTTCGATGGACTGTGTAGCCCTCTATATGGTCAATCCCGGCCTGCTTGACAGCTTCGCGGATTTCTTGTCCGGTGAAGGCGCTCACTTCCTTCTTTCCAATGGATTGAAGCACCACAGTTTGCGGTGGGGTTGAAATGGGTGTTGACCCTTCCGCGTCCCTTGCAGCCAGTGGGCTCCGTCTCCTTTTCCTTGGTGTGGCGCCCGGGAGCGGCCACTCTTGGTGGTGCGGTTCCTCCAGGCTCCGCGACACAGCCGGCGACTCCGTTCCGTGCGATGTGGACTGTTCCGTCTCCCGGGATCCCACGTTCCTGCGTCTCGATTTACGTTGCTGCCATGGGTCTTGTTGCCACGCCTTCTGAAGTGGGCTGCTGTCAACTTTTGGAGGCGGCATGAACTGCGCCACCAGCTGGTTTAGTGCCTCGAGGAATGCCGGGTTTCGCTCGATTATAGCCGCTAGTACACTGAACGTATGTTCCATGTCCTGGGGTATTGGTGCCTGCGGATGTCCGTAGTGCGTTGGGAGGGTTACTTCTAGTTGTCCGTCAATGCAACTGTTTCCGACTCCGGGTGGTGGCTGCTGCTGACTGAAGCTGGTTATTTCTTCCCTGGAGGTATCCAGCTGGGCGGTAGTGGGTCACCACTCGGGCAGGGGTGGCCCGAGGCCAGGGCCGGTGCCGCCCGCAAGGGACCCGTATTCCGCCGAAAAGAGGTGTCTTTCGAGAGCAGCAGATAAACACGTACGAAGTCCAGAGCGCCGCCCAGCTCATCTCGCCCGACATGGGCCTTTGTAGGAAAGGTCCTTCTCTCCCTCTGGCCAGGGCCGACCAATAATTTTAAAACCAAAAGAGGTCACGTAGTATTCACCTGTCCAATAAACGTCCGACAGTAAATATAACACCCCGTCAGTTCTCCGACCGCCAGAACCGAATTCCTTGTCTAATCGGCCCGTGCATTGTTCGCCGCCTGGCTGGCGCCTGAGCGCCGACTGCCCGGATCGGGTAACACGCGCGCGCGCTCCGAACACTCGGGCCGACGGCGTCGGGAGAGAAAACAAATAATAAAATAACACACACCCGCCGGCGCAGCAGCCGCAACATGCATACTATTTACCGCGGCCTTACAATGACCATCATCATCATCATCGCCATACAAATAATAATAAAAATAATAATAATAATATAATAACAATAGCTCCATTTCCACCAAAGCGATCGGGAGGCTATTAAAAAAAGAAAGAAAAATCAGCATGACGAACTCCCTCCTCCCCAGAAAACTATACAATTAAAAATCACACAGGCATTGAGCAAAATCACTCTGCAAAAGAAAAAAGAAAAAGAAACCATCATTATAAACATACATAAACAGAGGCAAATATATGGAGCACAATAAAACAACTCAACAAATTGAGTATAAATGCTAAAAGAATTCACTCTTTCCAAGTTTTGTTAAGTCATATTCACATCAAATAAGAATATCCTCCCATTTTTTATGTTAATTAAAGTCGTATATTACAATTTTTCAAGACATTCAACAATTCTGGAAGTTCAGTTTTGTTATTTGGTCTCCATTACTGGGTCCGGACATTTCGTTAAACGCCGTTTCATCGAACGCCGTTTCATCGAAGCCGTTTCATCGAACACCGTTTCTTTGAAGCCGTTTCATCGAACGCCTTTTCATCGAACACCATAACAGCCCGTAATATTTTTGTAATTTATTTCAATTTTTATACACAACGTCATCTAATTCTCCTTTTTTAAATCGTAGGGTGCAGTGACGAAATAAGTTCCATCGTGAACATATCCTGCTTCGCGAAGAAAGCCTCCGTGAAACAATGACCCCACTCCATGTCACATGAAACAATTAAAAATGAGACAAAAAACAGAAAACACAATGTGCTTTCTGGGAAGCGGGTAGTGTTTTATTGTCTGACAGCGTGCGCGTGTAACCTTGGGTTATGTGAGGATCCGGAACGGAAGGGTTCAGTCTTCTTGGGTGACAGAGTACACCCAGGGCTTTACTTTTTTCTGGTGCGGGTTGGCCTTCCTAAGAAAGCGTCCTGAAGATCATTCATAGGCAAAAGGGTAAGTGATAAAGATGACAGTGAAGGGGAGGTGGTTCCAGTCCGGGTGTAGTCCGAAACAATGTTGGCAGACACTTTGCGCAGCTTTTGTTTCTATAGAATTTGAAAACTAAAAAAAAAAAAAAAAGCAGAAACGTTTAACCTGAGCATCAAGTATAATCAAAGTATCGTTATATTTTATTTCGCGTGCTCTCCTGGCAGAGTATGGTTATATTATAAGAATGCTGTCCTGGCAGTTAAATGATTTCCGTGAATAAACCTTGAACTAAGCGTAAGGGTGCAAACGAGCTGGTGTTAATTGCACATTACTTAAACCCCCAGACATCCGGTAAAAAACGAAAGCTTTTCAGTAAGTCGCATACCCATTTGTTTCTATTTCTTTTTATACCAATTGTTTTGTTTATAGTAATTTGACTCCACCTTCAAAACAATTTCACAAGTGACTACATTAGTGTAACAAATGCATGGTAAAACATCTATAATACCCAAATCACACGGCAGCGTAAAGGTACCTTTAGCACAGGTATCTGTAGTAAAGGGAGCTGGAGATCGTGATTACACGGCGCATAAAGGTCACTTTCGCTAAGGGAGGTCCTGTGTTAAACGGAGCTCGCCAAGTTCCCTTAACAGCTACAGGGAGTAGCCTGGGACCCACGAACTCAAAATGATATCACAGACATATAAATATATCTTGTTTAATGGATTATAACAAATTGAATATATATAAGTACCAAATTATGAAATGATTGTGAACACAAATGTGATGAAATAGTACATTAACGATGAAGACATACTCTAGCCAGCAGGTAGCAGCGGCGGGACGTGGAAAACAATGTCTGCTACGAACCCGAACGCGATGGACCACTGCGAGCTCTTTTTCGAGGTTGTAGAGGAGTCGCCCGACTCTCCCGCCCAGGACCCTTTATCTTCGTCGTCGTCAATCCCTTTCGATCGCGTGACTGGCGTAACCGTGAGACTCCGTCGGGGTTCGTTTCTGCCGGACACTATTTAGCTACTTCAGTGAGAACTTTGCAAGAAAATGGAGCTGCTAAACATAAAAAGGTCGCCCACCTCGCAATGCAAACTCGTAAACGCAGATGATTTAGGGCCAGTGTGGCCAGACGGGTTGGACGTTTTAAAGCAAGACTCATTTAGGTGCGCCTTTAGACTTAGAGAAAAAAGTAAAGTGCCGCAAAAGCAGACAGAAATAATATTTCGGTTTTAAATGTGATATTTCACATCCAATAATAAAAAAAACTGCGCGTCAAACCGATTTCGAGGAATACTTATTTATCACGTGCTCCTCTCGCGTTTAAGCTGGGATGCAATCGACATCATCGTAAAGTGCTTCGTTTATTTATCGTGTGATCAAGAACGCCGTTTACTACAGGTACCTTCAGCTAAGGGACCTAAGCTAAAGGTACCTTTACGCTGCCGTGTGGCTGCTCTCCGAGCGCTTGCCGGAGTGGCCCGTTTATCACTAAACATACAGCCACCAGGCTCAAAATAGAAACGTGCGATTGTCATTTACGTATTAGGCAGGAGATCGAACTATAGGGGGCGCTCTGACCCGTTTGTTTCCCCACACCTCGGTGTTTACTCAACTCAAGGCCTGTGCACATGCCCACAGGCCTTATGGGCATGTCCATGTCATCTTCTACAATAGAGCGCGAGCGCAGTGTAACGTAAAAAATACTAACAATCGACGAAGTGACGTTAAGTGCCGGATCTACCCCGAGAGGAGTCGTCAGAGAATGCGAGCTTGACCCACTTTGGCTTTTGTGCTGAGCAGAGTACACGAACTCCAGCCGAACGCTGACGCCGCGTTCGGTTATGTCGGCCCGAGCGATAAGTCATTGTATTTGTTGTCCCCATCCGTGTAGTTCCAAAGTTCACCGCTTGGGGAGTCACGGTCGCTCCTCCTCCCCAATATTGTGGCTCATATTCAACCTATTTTTGAACACGACGTGTATACTTCATATTTCGTTGAAGTACTATCTCTTTAAAGGTCACGGCGTGTGATTGGTGGGTCATACGCCAACACGTCACTTCCGTGACCTTTTAAAATTTCCATGTAAAAGTCCAACCTAGCCCTCCGGTTGAAGCTCGCGGCAGGCATGCAGAGGTCGATCATCCTACATCAGGAGTATCCCCTCGAATAAATCATCTCATTTGACATGCTGACGTATGATAAAAACATTGTCATTAAATAAAGAAAATTATACCTAAAACGAACATCACGAAGAAATGACTTCAGCTCATCTTACATACTAACGCACAACTGTCTTAGAAAACACAAGTTCATTTTAAGAGATCTTGTGTGACGATGGCATTCTGTTTCTTCGTTGATTTACTTACTCCGAATTTTAGTCTCAGATAAACGGGTGAAAGGCAGATATACTTTACCTGACGTGGCCCTGTTACATGATGACAATTGCTTAGCAAAACACGAAAATCAGTAATCATTCAGATTACAAGCAATAATAAAAAGTAAAAAGCAAAAAAACTCGCTGCACACTTTTAGTTACAACTTTGATAAAGTACTTTAATTTATATGGCAGAAATTAAGCGCTTTAAACGATAAATTTATAAAAGGTATATAAAGGGGTGGTTATATTGGCTGCACAGAATAGATATTGAAATATTTATTTCTTGGCACATAGCAGAAAGTATTTTTTTATACAATTTTAATACCTGTGGTTAGACACAGAGAATGGGTTTATTTCTTGGATGTTTAAGGTTTGTTAAGTATATCTTGTATTAAATATGCCAATTGCTATGTACCATAATTTGTCCTCAGCAGAGGCATTCTATGTGACGTGGCGAAGATCGTATGAGAGTTTATAGAAAGGTATTTGTGCCATTAAATGCGGATTCGTCATATTTTATAAGAATTGAAAGTTCTAGTTGAAATAGCTGCACTATGCCAAGCAAGACTGTGCTTCAAAAAGTAAAGAGTTGTGTGGGCCATATGCTGAAGGTTCTCGATACAACATACGGCTCTTTTTGTGTAAAATGAATAACCTAAATTTTTCTTACTAGTTGTGCCCAAAACTACTTAGTATACCTGACGATATAAGCAGCTGGGAATCAGCAGTCTGATTGTATATAAAGTTCCAATAGACTTGGGAATGTTTTTATACATATTATTTATATGGTGTCTCCAGCCTGAATTTTCTTCAAGAGGAACTCCTAAAATTTAAGAAACAATCATGTTTAATCACACAATCTTGAAATCTTAGATGAATATCATAGGACTTACCTTGAAGCTTGAATATGACAAATTTTGTTTTACTAACATTTAATTGAAGTTACTCTGGAACCAGCCACAATAATATATCCTTCAAACAAGTGTTTACTATTGATTTAGAATCACGCAAAACTTTTCCAGAAACAAACACGTGTATTATTTGCATACAAAATATATTGCGAGTTAGAGGTACACATACAATATCGTTAATACATAGAATAAAAAAGAGCGGGCCTAAAATTGACCTTTGCGGAACACCATATGCGATTCGTCCCGGATTGGACCGGTAATCATGAAAGCAAGTGTTCTGTAACCAAAAAGACATAGCTTCGGACCACATCTAGAGCAACACTTCAGATGCCATGAAACAGTAATTTATAAAACATTTTATTGCGTTTTCTTGAATCAGAGGCCTTCTAAAATTGAGTAGTAGTCCAACTCTGAATTACTTTGAAAATTATTGATTAATTTGTTCTTCATATTAAGCAGCAAAATCTGTACTTTTATTTTCAGGAAAGCCGTATCGTTCCTTGGAAAAAATCGTGCCTTTCATTAAACTACTTATTTATGCAAGCTTTTATAAGATTTTCTAGTACTTTTGAAAATAGAGGAAGAACATATATAAGCCTATAATTGCTTATGTTGTCAAAAGAGCCTCCCTGATGTATAAGAACCACTCGCAGTTTTCATTTCGTCAGGAGAGATGTATGTAGTGAATGCATTATTGCATATATGCTGCCGCGGAGAGCACAATATGTCGTTAACAGCTAGAATTATTTCGACGTTGATGAGCTCTACACAGGCGGAATATTTTTTGAGCAAAGTATTGAAGACAGGAATGTATTTCTTGCTTACTGCTCGGGGTCAGAAAAATAAAATTTACTGCAATACAGGAGATAGGATTGTCTAAGTCATTTCGTGGACTATATGTTTCAGTGATTCGCCAGTGCACAAAAAAAAAAAAGATTTAAATTCATTAGCTAATGAAGCATCGCTATATTTGAGGCTTTCAAAAGTAAGTGTTCCAGGAACTTTACAGTTGGGTCTTCCAACAAGGTTTTACACTGCCCTCCATTTTTTGGAGTCATTAGATATCGCTGAAAACTGATTGTTATTGTGTTCTACTCGTACTTTCTTAAGATACGAGTTTAATTAATTTTTTTTTCGAACTCGAGGGAAGAAACAATATATCGGTACGTGATCACTTAGATCAAATGTAAGAATATACGAAATACCGTCCCTGGGATCATGATTCGAACGTGACATGTTAATTAGAGTTTCACTTTCTCACACTAATCTTGTTGGTGCAGTAATGACATTTGAGCAGCCGAAAGGTTGTATGATGTCACAGAAACGTCGGCCAGATAAACTTGATAAAGTGTCCGGCAAAAGAAGCCGGACACATATTTGAGGCATCGATTTACATAATTTAAAAATTTGTTTATTTTACCCGTTGTAGGTCGGTAAAAAGAAGCACTCAATTACCCAAAACACTTTACAACAATCGAGTCTAAACGGTAAATAACATTTGAAAATTCGGACAAGACCATGCACTCAGGGCAATCTTAATATAAAGGGAAGTACCTCCCCCCTTCTGTTATTTCTTTAAACCCCTTCAGACTTATTTCCTGGGAATTGTATAGTAACAGCATCTTTCGTGGAAACCAACGTTTCCGTAAATGTCAATATATCAGATTTGTGACCCAACGAACCCCATAGCCGTCTCAATTTCAAACCATTTGTTTTTAAATTTCGTATGCTTTCGAGAACGATAAACATTTTGCTACTTTCACTAAAAAAAGGGTCGTGCGCAACCGAGTTAAAAGATAGACTGTCGTGAGATACAGTTTACTTGGTTCTGCCATCGCTAAGAAAAACTAATGATCAGAGCACCACTCACTCATCATATCTTATTCAATGTCAGCTTCACACTCGATGCTGATAGCTCCCTCTCCCAGGTCTTTGCGCACAGACAGCTTTCCACTTGTTTTGTGAAACAAACTGATAGCATTTCTCTGTAGCCTGCACTTTCATCGATCATAGCAACTTTTTGTTTTCAGGTGTCCGATGGTCAAGAAAGTAGGCACTAAGTTTTCAATCTTTCTGGTTTCCTTTGTTTGCCATCCATTGATCACGTGTAATACGCGACACAAAGCAGATGAGCACGGCTCCTGCTTCACCCTGCTTTGGGGGCAGCTTGTGCATGCCTTCTATTTTGGTTTGCGACCATTCTAGCTGCAGCTTACTAGTGAGATAATTTAACTTACTGAGCAGGTCTTCGTTATCACTGCGTTGCAATCTGTGAACTTCGAGGTTCTGCCGCCAACTATATTGCTGTAGACTGTTGACCTGCTGTTTTAGTTTCCTAATTTCCTGGCGAGCTAAAGTTATCAAACTATATTTTATTTTTTTTTTTTGGGGGGATGGCAATTTTAGATGATACAAGTTTCCTTTCTTTTAGAAACCTCTCATACTGATTTGACATATACTGTACTTATTCTTTCATCTTGTCGACAGTTTCCTTAGCAGACATCATGGCGTCAACTTTGTTCTTAATATCAGGTATTTCCCTAAGTTTCTTATTGATTCCAGTTAGAACACTTTCAAAGGAAGCCGCATGCCTCTGTTTCTGCTTTCCGCCACCTTCGGCACCACGAGATTTCGATACAATGCATGTTTGCCATTTACAATTTTTCTCTTCCGAGTCACCTTTTGACATTTATAATGTTTTCGAAACACCCGAACATGATGATAAATTATAGCTGCAGTTACATTCTCACCACATTTAAAAGTGTCACATTCAGGGAGTGGTTCAAACAAGCCAAGCACGAATCTGATTCAGTCACTTGAAGCAGGAACAAAAGCAATAAACCAATTCAAACACCAGGAGCGCCAGCGGCGAACCTATAGAAATAAAAAAAAAAAAACAGATAATAGTCTGCTATGTACTTATACCAAACTGAACGTTTTGAATACAGCAGTTAAGCGGCCTCTTTGGCTCGAAGGCGAGAGCGCTGGCCTACCGATCCCCATGTGGCGGGTCCGAATCCCGGCCGAGGTGCCCGCAATCTGACGGAGGCTTATTGCGGAGGAGGCGCCGTGTAACCGAGCTTTCGGTTGCACGTCAGAAGATCCCCAGGTGGTCCAAATTAATCCTCAGTCCTCCGCTGGGGCGTGCCAGATGCCCGTCGTTGGTTTGGCTCGTAAAATCCCCAAATTTGACTTTTGAAGACAGAAGTTAGATGCAGTCCAGTGTCAACACCACTACTGACGCTGAGCAAGTACCTCCTGTATTCGCTGCAAGCATTGACTTCCTGTGTTCGCTCGCTAACCCGAAAATTGTACACAAGTTCGTTCACCTACAAATTCAATTATGTTTCCGTTGTGCTCCTCTCCGAAAACAGAAGAAATGAACTAAAGCTGAAAATATTAACATTTCCGTGACGCACCGAGTTCACGCGACGCGTATGAATGGGCTGGTATCGCCGCGCGTACGGAGCAATAATAGACCCCTTTGAAAAGTCACGTGCCGATCATTAGAAGGTCGGAACTACTGCACAGTGGCGGAACAACTGGCATCGTGAAACGTGCAAGTCATCCCATCACATAGCGAACGACGGAGCGGGGCTAGTGCTAGGAGCCGACGACGCAATCAAAGAGCGTCGAAAGCACAACGTTACTGCGCTCATCACCTTTTCTGTGGGTGTGTTTTTTTGCCTTCTATTCCAAACAAACGGATAAATTGTGTCGTGATGTTGCGGTTTTAGTCCGCCTTTGTAAAGGGATTAAACAGCTGCCAACAGAGGGCAGTCTTTCGAAAGGGATTGACAAGGTAACCGGGAACTAACTGTAGCTCCTTAATAAACACTAGACAGCATACGTTCTGCCTTTAAATCGAATAAAACAGTCCTGCTTTGTAAAGAATCGAGAGCCAAGCACACAAGTATAGGGCCCCGACGCCGATTGGGCTCGAAGATGGCGAACTAGGGCGTGGTCATGGCGTTCCTGTTGCGTGTCTGTGACGTAGTTGACGAGCTGTCCGGGAGGGCAGGCCTTTTGGCCAAACTCTTCCCCTTCGTATGGCTCTGAAGAAAGAAACAGCCTTGCCCTTCCTCGTGCGACCACGCCCCCTGGTGACTGCGATAGCTCCGAGGTAGTCCTACTTTTTATGCGATTTCATTAGAGAAATTGGCAATGCATGACTATAATATTTTGTTTTATTTTGTTTAGAGACCATAGCTTGAGTTTTGACCCTCGCAGAAAATGGTTTAGTGCCACTTGAAGGGAGCCCACAAATTTTTAAGGAATAATAATAATAATAATAATAATAATAATAATAATAATAATAATAATAATAATATAATAATAATAATAATAATAATAATTTTATTGGATATTAAATATATATAAAAATATATGGCCCATGAAAGCAAAAATGCTTGTAGGTGATACTAGCCATTATACAGTACTCTAAGCAAAACATATATATGCAATTCAAATAATATAACATAATGACTATTATGAAGTAACATAATGATTATTATAAGAACATATGCCATCATTCAAGTCACTTCGTTTCACCACTTGAATGGAAAACACATTAAAGAAACTTTAATAAAATGTTAAATATTAAGGGTGAGTAGTGCCATATTTTTTACCGTATTTATTAAAAAGTTTAGGAATGATGCATCTTTGTGTACGCCGCAGATCTCTTTTGGTTACTTCACATTTATAATTGTTTTTAAATATGTAAAGATACGAATTTGTCTTTGATTTTCTGCCAAAGCCTCCTATAGGTGCGATGAAAGCAATTAACCATGCTTTGGCGTGTAATTTTATTCAAGAACACTGAAGATTGAGCTACTGCGCCAACTGCTATGTTACGGATTGTGTTATGATGAGAGAATATTTCGATCTGCCGAATATTGCCTGGAACGAGCAGGGTGGAGCTATTGCAACTACAGAGTGTTCGATTCAAGAAATGACAAGCTTTATAGACCCAGTTCCACTTCGTCGAAAAAAGTCTTAGATTTCTTAACGACGTCTCAGTTAATCCGTTCTACCCTGATTGTGCCCGGTATTAGTGATCAAGATTCTCTGCTATGCGTGACGAATATATAGTACATGTGAGAACAGACCGGATGTAACTAGAATTCATGAAGGATTAAATGCGCATTATACTGTCATTGAAACAGAAGCAAAAGAAAAGATGTGTTTTGAGATGTAGCATTTGCAGATAAAATTTGTGAACGAAGACAACATTTCGTTTCATCAAGAATACTCACACGCAAGAGAGGGTCGAAGTAGGCCGTGGTTCTAAGAGCAATGCGCAGTCTCATGCGGTAACGGCAAAGAATATATATATATATATATATATATATATTACTACCCGATGTCCACAGTTGAAAATTGTAGAAAAATTAAGAAGTAGCCTGTGAAGTAAAAAAGACAGTCGCATAGCAAATAATAATGTTTATACTCTTCGTTAAATCGCGGCTGAAAGTGAATCCTAAGGAATTCAGTAAGAATCTAGAAACAAACAAAAAAAAAAGTTCATAGCCATTCCATCACTTGCCTCAGGTGTTGACGTTGTCCGCTAGAACTAGGATTCCGTCTTTTTAGAGTTCATTTCTCGTGAAATCCGGAGGGTGTTTTTCGGAGTTTATTTTTCGCAAAAAAAAAAATACGGGATTTATTAGAGTTTGTTTTAGTAAGATTCCTAATTTTGTGAAATTCAAAATTTAAAATTAGTACGTTAATTGTTTTTTTTTTTCTCAAAACTAAAAACAATAAAAACTAAAGGGTCGTTACAAGCGTACACTAAACTAATAAAAGCTCACCGCTACCGAATAATAATTATTCAGCTGCATTTGATATTGGCACCCTTGTCACTGGCACTATTAATCATTTCTTGACAAATATTGCAAAACGTTGCCTAAATGAGTGTAGATACTTTGAAATAACTAAACTATTGAATGTTGTCGCTGGATGACGGATACTTCAGCTCCACTTCCGTCAATGGGACTCTACGGGTTCATAGGCTCCGCTGTTATAAAAAAAAAAAAAACTAAAAAAACTAACTCTCCTTTCTCTAAGATGCACGAACAATATGGTCTAAACTTGAAACCTCAACAATGACTTCTGTCGTGACGTAGAGGTACCACGACCCGTTGTCCTGAACAAACCTTGACGAGCTAAAAGATAAACCCCATTTGTCTGTAGTCCAAGATTTCAGAAGAAACTGGTATGGCCTCTCTTCAGGACTACTTCTACAAAATGTATTCGTAGAACACCGTTTGTTTTGCTATTTCTTTTGACGTCGTGACCTCGAGATTCTGATATTTACGGAAAAACGCGACTTGGCGGAAAAATCCCCGGCAACTGTTTTTCGAATTTATTTGCATTGATCCGAAAACACGGAATCGTAGTTATAGAAGATAACGTAATAAGGCAGGCGAGCTGGTAAAATGTTGAAAAAGACAGCGCGACTGGGACAAGGACAAAAGACGAAGAGAACACAAGACAAGCGCTGGTTAAACCTAAACATTTCTAAAACCGGAGGTTACAAAGAGGGGACAAACGCAAGATATCTCAAATTGAGATGCCTTGTGTTTGTCCCGTCTTTGTGGCCTCTAAAGGTTTCCTTTCTAAAACTGAAATAGTTTTGTTAGTTTATTTTGTTTTAACTACCGTGATACCACGCGATGACGGGGATGGACAGGCTGTCCGAAAAGGGATAAGTGATATGGATGACATTTTAAGCAGTGAACGTGGAGTTAGATCAGTGTTGCCTGGATTAAATACTTCTAAAGCAGGTGGTACTGATGACTTATCGAACTTGTTTTTCGCAATCGCTATCACCTTTTCTAAGGATGCTTTTTGATAAATCTCTCATGGAAGATTACCTTCTAGATGATTGAACGAATGCTGCCGTCATTCTAACTCATAAATCTGGTCTGAGGAATGACGTCGCAAATTACCGCCAAATATCGCTAAAGTATGTCGCGTGTAAAGTCTTGGAGCACATCCTGCATTCGTGTATTGTAGTACACATGAATCAGAATTGATGTTTTACTCTCCGTCAGCATGATTTTTGCAAACAGACTATCATGTGCAGCACAGTTAACCGAATTCACTCATGACCTGGCCTATGTTTTAGGCAAACCTCTCTCATTAGGTGTTTTTTTTTATTTTAAGAAAGCGTCTGAGACAGTACCACACTCCTTAATAATTAAAAAAAAAACTGAGCAGTTGCAGATTTATTCCATGAGTAGTTTCCTTGATTAGCTAGTATCTGCGGCAATGAAGTCAGTTTGTTGTCGTACTGTGGTTCATAGACATCTATTACAATACTCATATCTGGTATTCCACAGGGGTCAGTCCTGCTTCTCTGTTTGTTGTACTTAATTCTGTCAGTGAACTAGTAGCTTCACAGATGAGACTGTTTGCAGATGACTGCGTTTTATACGAAACTGTCACTTGTACTTAAGACGCTCATGTCAAACAGCAGGATCTTAGCCGAAATAATCTGCTGTGCCTTATATACTGCATGCAGCTAAATTTAGGGAAAAACAGTTTGTATGACAATCACACTGAAAAATAACTCATATGCTGCAGCTTATGCAACGAATAGCATCTTTTTCAAGGGTGGCTGACTACAAATATTTTGGGGTAAATTAGACGACTGATTTTTCATTTCATTTATTTCATTTATTAGCCATTTTGGTTGGGGTGGCAGGGACAAAAGGTGAAAGAATTCACCTGGAAGGTTGCTCCCTCTCCCTCCAATGTCCTCCTCTCCCGTCCCACCTTCCTACTGTTCGCCCTTTCTACGCTTTGCGTTGCCTTCGCATGCACTTCGCACAACTAGTGACACGCTGTATGGTCGCTGCGGGTACTGCATAAATGAATAAATAAATATAGGAATGACTTTATTTAATAACAAATTAACTAATGAACATATAAAAATAATTAATCAATTAACCATTTTATAATGAAAATCTTTCATTTCCAGAATGAACATTTGGGCAAGTTGGTGCGAGTTCATTGTGAAAAACGGCGCGAAAGACACGATGACAAACAAAAAGGACCACACAAGGCAAGCGCTGACTAACAACTGATTTTTTATTGTAATGTGTAGATGGAAATATGTTCGCTAAAATGCACCCTTATGCATGAGCGAACATAGTGATATCTACACATTCCAATAAACAAATCAGCTGTTAGTGCTTGCCCGTGTGGTCCTTCCTTTTTGTCCTTGTCTCTTTCTCGCTGTTTTTCACGATGGTATTTCATTTGCGTCGCAGACTCTGGACTCAGAAAGCGGAAGCGTAATCCGATGCTCATTCAAAAGCTGAATAACGAGCTGAAATAAAAAAAAAAAAACAATATCGGTGCTCTATTGTGGCATTAACTTCTTTCCTTCAGTCATCACCCGAAAAGTTGCTTTATTTGTAACCATCTATGCATCAAGCGAGTACACTTGCTGTCAATGATGTGATAACAAAATTTAAAACGCCAATGTGCTAGCGGTTTTCAATAGAACAAGTTGCGCTTACGCACAATTCACTTGGCTCAACATGCACGTAAACTAATCTCTCTTTGTACGGCAGTTTCTGCTTTCCTGACGATCTTTGTGGCAGCATTATGCTAACACAATACTCGGAGTTTAATGGTATCCTCCAGTCGTCTAGGAGCCCGAGTTTCTAACCTTATCTTCGGCAGTCGCTTCTGCAGAGTGAGAGTTTCTGCAGCCGAGGTACACTCTTCCATACTTTGCTAAGGGCAGTACAGGACACTCTCCTCGTTTGCTTTGGAAAGAACGACGGCCGCGCCGAATCGTCCCCTGCTGGAGTAGGGAACACGTGACCAGGCGACGCCTCGGAATGCGGCGCGGTTGACGGGCTCGCGGATGCGAAGACGGCACCGCTGCCGCCGTCAAGCGCGTTTCCGCCAATCTTCGTTATCTTTTTCGATGTATTCTCGGAGAGTGCCCTTGTAAAGTATTTGGCACTATCTTGAGCAAAGAGCTCGAGCAAGTAGCCTAGTAGTCCATCGTATTGTCGTCCCAGTTGATTTACACGAGAAAGGGCTGCGAAGCAAATATTTCGACGAAGCAATACTTTGTAAGACATTCTACAACCCGAGACGGAAGTTTACAATACTTTGACCCCCCCCCCCCCCCCAAAAAAAAAAAAAAAAAAAGTGCAAAATATGTGAACACTTTATATGAGCACAGCTCTGTTTTGAGCGCTAATGATTCGACCAACATGAAACTATAATTTATGGCGCATGCAGCGCTCGTGGCATTGGAACGGGGACTCGCAGCAGTGGAATGCTTGCGGGCCGCATCCCAGAGATTCGCGGTCCTCATACGACCCGTGGGCCTGGTGTTTGAGACCCCTGGCATAGAGTAATGCTTTATAAATATATAGGTGTGAGTATAACCCCAGAGCTGAACCGGATTAAGCGTTTTGTTCAAATAGTTGCCAAAGCATTGAGCAAACTTACAAATTCGCTCAGGAATTGGAAGCATAGCACATGTAAAAAGTTGTTGGATATAATACTCGTTAAACAAATACTCTAATATACCAATGACGTCTTGGATTTGCTTACAAGTTGCAACCTATCCTAATTAGAGAGAAACAAGACTGGCCGTACGTTTTGTTTGTACTATTGATTCTTTCTGTGTATTACCCACAAACTTGCATCATAGGGCAGGCGTTTAAACATTGTAAGAAATAAGAGAATAAAATTAGTAAAATGTATTCGCTTAATTTATAATAATTATCTGGGTATAGAGGAGGATCAACACATTGAAAAGTTTCCCACAAACCAACCAGACACAATCATAATGAAACGCTAAAGACATATTGTCACGTATGACAGGCAGAGAGACGGTTAATGCAGTAGAAAACTGAACGTTTCACAGGACCAGAACTTGTGCCAAAAACAGTGGTAAATTCATTATGGCGGGCTACGCCTTCATAGGGCTCATGCCAGTCATCCGCGTCCTCGTGGGTCTTGCCATTGTAGGTCTTCTTGTTTGGTTGAGCGACGGGCAGGTAGATAACAGATGGAGCCATCTCGGTTTGCGCCAACTGGCTGTTCATTGTACGGGTTGTTGAAAACTAGGCCTTGGCAGGCAGGAAGCCAGACTCCGAGGGAAGGCCTTGGATCCGGCATCTTCCTCGGGTCTCGATAGTCTCTGCGGATGGTCCTCGTGAGCCGGGGTTTGGGCTTGCGCTGCTAGGCCTCGGAGGGATATATTTCACGGGCTGCGCGACCCAACACCTTCACAAAAATTTCGCTAATGACAGGTAGAGAGACCGTTAATGCAGTGGATAACTAAACATTTAATAGAGGCGAACTTGTGCTCAAAACAAAAACAGAGGTACAGGCATCGCGGGCGTCGAAGGAGGCCTGGCAGCTCAATCGAGCGCTGGCAAAAGACTGATTCCGGCTCGCCACACGTAGTTCTTTGTGTACACGCGTGCCCTTCTGAAACTATCGGCGTAGAAGTTTCGGCGCGTAGAATATTCGGACCTCAAAGAAGCCACAGGGTTCTAGAATTCACCAGAACGTGACATTTACAGAAATAACAAAAATGTGTGTCCTCTCCCGAGCATCGAACCTCGGACCTTTGCGTGGGAGCCGAGCGCGCTGCCTTCTTGGCTAGCTGCGAACGCTTTTTTGTTTTCTTTATTGTCAGTAAGATTTATCATAACGACAGAAGATAAGAGACTCTGAACAAGTTTTGAGACACCTCAGCCGAGTTTCGGCTGACACAGAAATATTAACAGGATCTTATTTCAGATAGTGCGTCTAGGACGGGCAGCCAATCGGGGTCATCTCCTAGAGTCTTATACGTTTCCTTTAGTTGCCTGATACTTTGTGTAAAGTACTGGCACACTGGTCGAACGTCCAAGTCAGCATGTCGCACTGCCATGCGGCACTTCCATATGCTGTGCAATGCAAGAAGCATAATTAAATCGCACGGCACACAATGTGCATTATCTAACGGCAGAAAGCGTATTCCGTGCGCGGTTAACAGAAGATCTTTCTTAAGAGTACGCTGCAAGACATCCCAGTAGAAGACAGCATCCCAGCAATACAGGAAGACGTGTTCTATGGTCTCAGGCTGTTTGCACAAGAAACAATTTACGGTCCAGGGCACAAACACACCCTTCTCATGAAGCCACGTTTTAACGGGAAGTGTGCCGGTATGAAGCTGGAAAAAAAAAAAAAAAGGTTTTTGTGTTCGCAGGGACCATCATTTTTTTTCACTCGACTAAGGACCTCGTTACCGGGTAGTGCACAGTACAACGTGCGATAGATGGGAGCCGGACAAGACATCTCGGTCAAATCTTTCGTCAATCTTTTTCGCGAAACAGTACCCAGATATTCGAGGGAAAACCTCGCGGCTAGGAATTTGTAAGCAGCGACTACGTCTTTTAAAAAGGGGCTCAGCGGTCCATTTGCACCATCAGCGGACGAAACAATAAATTAGGGTAAAGCATCACAAAGCTGTACCTGAACGACAGTACGCAAAAAGGGATCACTTTGATCACGCAGAAAAAGAAAGCGATTAACGACTTGTCGTAGAAAAAGGTGCGTCAATGATAGGCCACCATTCCGAACACGCCTAAACAGGTTTGTTCGGCTGGTGCGCTCCCAAGAGGAGGCCCAAATGAACACGGCAAACACCCGGTGTATCTTTTGCACGTGAATACGCGTGCAGTACAGTACCTGAAGCATGTACCAGAGTTTTGCTACAAAAAATAAATTACACACGGTTGCGCGTGCAAAAATAGACAAGTGGCGTCCACCGCATTGTATCGTTTTTTCACGTAACTTAGCTGTCTCAGTAGTCCACAGATCGTTGCTGTTTTGATAGTGATTTAGCGGGACTCCCAAGTAACGGGTCGGCAGGGTTGACCATTCAATGCTTGCAAATACTTTTGGCTTCGACGCCCACTCGCCATGCCAGAACCCTGAACACTTTCCCCAATTCACGGCACAACCTGTTTGAGTACAAAACGTTTTAGTAATTTCGACTACTCTTCTTACACTCTCCTTATCGGCGCAAAAGATTGCGATGTCGTCTGCGTATGCAAGTATGCGAACTTCGCATGTATTTAAAGTAAACCCACGGACACAGCGATCATGAATAATACTAAGACAAAAGGGTTCGATGTACAACGCGAAAAGTAATGGGGAGATCGGGCATCCCTGTCTGACAGATGAGTTCACCGGTATTCGTTCGCTAACCCACTTATTTAGAATCAGGTTCGTCGTACAGTTGCGGTAGGCCATTCGTACCCCCTCTAAAATGATTGGCGCTACTCCAATATGCTTCAAAATGTTGAAGATTATGGCATGCTATACACGGTCGAATGCTTTTTCTAAATCCACCTGCAACATCGCAAACTTCCGTAGCTCGGAGTCGCAGCATTCCAGAATGCTGCGCGCTACATGAACGTTAGTCAGGATAGTGCGACCTTTTATGCCGCACGTCTGGTGCGGCCCTACAACACTCGTGATCACTCGCTGCAGCCTGCTGGCGAAAACTTTCATTAATATTTTATAATCGACGTTAGTCAGGCAGATAGGCCGGTAAGAGGTCACGCTGCGTAGTTTTACGGGGTCATCACTCTTCGGGATTAGAACAGTATGGGTACGCGAAAAAGAGGGGGGTAGGATTTTTTGTTCGTAAGCTTCAATAAAAACGTCAAGTAAGATGGGAGCAAGTTCAGATTTAAAGGTCTTATAAAAGAGTGCAGTCAGCCCGCCAGGGCCCGGTGACTTATTCGGTGACATATCGTCGATCGCTTTTGTTATCTCTGACAGACTGAGCGGCGCCTCCAAAAACTTTTTATCATCGCAACTAACAGTTGGCATTAAAGATAAAAGTCCTCCATCTAATCCTTCAGATTGAGGGGCGTGGGAACTAAACAACTCAACGTAATGTTCGACAAACGCCTTTTCGATAACGCTTGCGTCGAATGACACAACTCCTTGGTATTCAATTTCTACAATGTCTTTAGTGCATGAGTATTTTTTTTTCCGCAGCTACCATTCTTTTTGTCGGCGCTTCACCAACCATTAATTTCTCTGCACGTGCACGAATTGCCGCCCCCCTATATCGCTCTTGCTCTAAAACTTCAAATCGAGCTTTCAGATTATTGATGTCTTCCATTGAGTTGCCGGGAGTGCGACACTCTTCTTGTAATAGCTTTTTCAAAACCAAGCGCATTTCACCCTCCTGCCTCCTTTCCTTGTGCTTCATAGCGCACGACTTCTCGATCGCGCACATTTTAACTTCCTGTTTAAACATTTCCCACCTCTCGCCTGCACCGTGCCCCCTACGTTCCACCGCCTGCCATGTTGCCTTAAGTGTGCTAACGAATGATTCATCGCGCAAGAGCTTGGCGTTGAGTTTCCACAAGTCCCACGTAAATGATGACGTCTTTTATGATTCTCCTAACCAAAAGCTGACAAGGCAGTGATCACTAAATGAGACATAATCAACGGAGTAATTACAACACAAAGAAACCAGTTCAGACGAAATGTAGACACGGTCTAATCTAGCGTGACTGCCACCCTGAAAGTGAGTATACGACATAGCCTTCGCACTTGGTGCACAGCAAGCAACATCCTCGAGCACGAATTCCTCAGTAATGTTGTTTAACGCGAGAATACTAGCGTCGTTATACCGCACACGGTTAGACCGGTCCACTGCTCGGCTCACACAGTTGAAGTCACCCAAAAAGATAATAAGACGATCGCACTGAAAATGTTGATAAGCGTTCTCAAAGAACAGACGGCGTTCGTCTGACTTGTTTGGCGCATAGACATTAATAACTCGCCACTCGTGGCCTAGGACAGTGAAATCACACAAAACAAAACGCCCAGATGGGCATGTCATAACTGTCTGCACAACTACGCCTAAAGATTTCTTCAGAAAGAGGCAACAACCTGCAGAAAGACCAACCGCATGACTTACACAGACGTAGTACCGTGCCAAAAAGGGCTGCACCATGTAGTTAGTGCTCTCCTCACTTTCTACTTTCGTCTCTTGGATGGCGGCAATGTCCAATTCTTGTTCAGTCATCAGCCGGTAGAGCTGTCGTTGCCGACGTCTAGCCGCCAGTCCCCGAACGTTGAGCGTGGCGATACGCAGGGGACGTCCGAGAGTGACTATCGCGAAAGGAAGGTCTCACTACAGCACAAGGCACTCACCCCCTTCAACACGGTCTATGGGACCACAACCGGGTTTTCATTGCGACCGTGCGTCTTCCCGGGGGGGTGGGACGAGAGTCCGCGGCCGGCTCCTCGTCCTTTCTTGGTTTGCCACCCACTCTCCCCTCCCTGGGATTGCTGATGCGGCTCGACGTTTCCCGAAACCACTTCGCAGTGCCTACGCTTGACCGACGCACCTTCTGAGTCCATAGCCACTGCGGCCTCACCGTCCGAAGCACCGGCATCGCCCCCAATAGCTGGTGACGCTGGCGACGGTGTCTTCTCAGTAAGCTGCGTGCTGCCCGCTGCTCCCTCCGGCTTAGGGGCAGGGTTCGTTGATTGGTCCTGTGGGGCACCCCGCTGCACCGTGGTGATCTCAGAGGTAGGCGGGCGTTCCTTAGGTGCGACATGCCGAGTTGAAGGAGTCGCCGCCGCCTCTGCTTCGTCCTCATCCATTAAGAAGGTCGCACCCGGGTCTTCAAGGTTCTGGCCAGCGACAGCTCGCGCGTAGGACCGCAGACAGTCTCTGGCCTCATGCCCGAAGGCTCGGCACTCTTCACACCTTGGTATCTTACAATCACGTCGAATGTGTCCTGTGCGGCGGCAACGTAGACAAAGCGGCGCTCGCCCGGGAACTACTACCAGCACATTCCCGCCATTGATGCGGAACTGGTGTGGCAGAGACTCGGGGGTCAAGGAATCGCGGAGCACTATCCTCACGGTGACGGTCGTTGAGTCGACGTCCACGAGGCCTTCTATCTTCCATTTTTCTCGAGCGACACCCTTGACCTCGCCGTAAGGCTCAAAGGCCCTCCGGATGGCATCGACGGACACTCCAAACGCCACCCAGTGAACCTTTACTCTCAGTTCCCGCCTGACAGGGTCGACGATCAGGCAAAGCCGATTTTTAACCTTCAAGTTTCCTGCGGATAGCAGCTTTTCCTTGGCCTCACCGGTACGCAACTTCACCTACCACACGTGGCCCATCTGGTAGGCTCCAAGTCCTGTTATGTCCTCCCTGACGCCCACCTGGTTGAGGGGCCCGACGAAGTCTTCGACTCGATACGGTCGACCGCGGGTGTCCGCGTGCAGTACCAGGCTACACTTCGCTTCGTCGCCTGTTGGCAGTACCGGCAATAACACGGCATAGTCGTTGGGCACTTCGCCGTGTACGGCGTCACCACGGCTGGCCTCAGCCGTTATCGCTATCGCAGAGGAGCGATCCATCGTGCGTCCGCTCGCTATCGCTCACGGAAGCCGAATCCGGCTAGCTGCGAACGCGGCAATATAGTCACAAAAATGAGACATAAAATTTTCCCTTTTTTCCAAGAACAAACCTCTTCCCCGCTATCGTGTATGAAGCTACTTTTATTGATTTTTGTAGAGCTCTTTCGCAAAAAGTGCACCATGAAAACTGAGTACTTTTGTTCTCATTCTACAATCTCGCAAAAAAAGACCAGCATTATGTATAAAGGAATAATAAAAAGAAATATATAGTGCTTGTCTTGTCTTTACAGTGCTCGTTGGTTCTTTTATAAAAATTGAATTAGCGTGGACACTAATCTTATCACTAAGGTACTTCGGTTATCCTACTGTTCTTCTCGGCCTATAAGCTGCGAATTGCTTTCTTTTTTAAAAGACGGGCGAATCTCACACTGATGTTTTTGTTTCCTTCTGGGATTTGACGTAGGTTACCTGTGGCATGGATGAATGCGCCGCTGATTAAATGTGTCGCAGTGTACTTCTCCTATTTTCCTAAATTATGCTTGCGCCTCTTCCTAGATGAAGGTGTTTTTCAACGTTATTTATCTCTGACGTATTTCTAAGCAATTAACAGGACTGCATGTACGTTACGAGAACATTCCGACCGTACCTTATGTTGTGCCTAACTCCAAGTGACGAATTTCTTGCCGGGCGCCTAGAAGTCTCCTTTTTCCAGGTCATACAAAAATAGAGTATACGCTCGTGCAGACATCAACGTAAGCAGTCGCCATTGTGTTTCGTTTTAGTGCGATACAAGGTGTACAGCAGCAAGGCGGTGCCAAGAGTCATCTTTCATTGCATTTTCCTTTCCGCTGCGCAACCTTCGGACTCCCACAACACCGAAAGACAGCTTCCTAAAACGTCCAAATATACGACCCAATAGCACAAAGTGAATGCTCACAATTGAACTGTTTTACAACAGCATACCTGCAGAGTGCGATCTCTACAGCTTTATTCCGAAGAACCGCTTCCTATTTTCTAAGACTTCAATAAGTTTTCTGTTTCTGGATGGTTCATATTTCATAAGTCAAAATCAACCTCGCCATACAATTAGTCTGCGAAAGGCGGGACACTATAATCTCGTACTCACGTTTTATGAACGTGTAAGAGTGCCTGTGCCCAGGTAGCATGAATTTAGGTTGGAATCCAGGGTTGGACAGTATCGCGATACAAATGTATCGCGATAGTATTTCAGAAATACATTTCGTATCTGTATTCCTGTATCAGAATACATCTGGGATGTTTCTTTGTATCGCGATACAATCAGGATGAAATGTATTCCTTACATTTCTTGAGTAATACTCCCCCCCCCCACTCCCCCGAAAAAAAAAAACAGTCCAAACGGGTTTTTTTGTTTTTGTTTTTTTTTTACTTTTGAGGGCACCAGGGTCAAGGAGATACTAGGGCATTGTTACTATGCTGACCCAGGTTCCTTCCAATTCTCCAAACTATTTTTCTATGCGTCCTCTTCTTTCTTCTGAGAAGTGTATAGCGTACTCAAGGACTTGAACCAGGTGGCGAGCCAAGAGTGGAGTCGGAGCATCTTCTGCCGCAGGTCCCTAGGTAGGGATTTCATGAGTTATTATTGTTTGCTGGCGTCTAATGCCCGCCGCTAACCGTCTCTCTTGCCTTAGCGTACACAGTACACCCAGCCGGCAAAGCTGGGTCACAGACCGTTGCAGCACGAGCCTGGCGGTGGTTGACTTGAAATAGTAGGACTCACGCAGTGAAGTTCAACACGTATCCGATGCGTTTGCTACCGTAACATTGCACGGCTCAAGGGTACGTAATCAGTCGACGTGAACGTGACCCGCTGCTCTGGTGGTCCGATACCCAGGAAGAAGGCCAGACGTGGCCTCACTGTGCCGACCCAGACTTTCCGTACACCTGCGCTGTTTTTCGGAGAGCTCACTCCTGTGCCGGCAATATCAGGTTGCAATCCACGAAGTCTCTGTTTGTATGATGCTAGGCGAGTCTTGAGGACTGCAATCCATGCGTCGGTGGCGGAGGGTTGGCAGGAGAGACCGTCACAACAGGGATGCCACCGTATCGTTTTTTTTCAACCGTAACAGGAGATAAGACATATGTTCCAGGATGCTCCAGGTGGTCCACCACTATTCTCAAAAATTCAAAATGCAACTGCCTGCACGATCTTCAACGATGTCACCTATAACGAAAGTACGCATTGTCCTTTCATACAGAAGCGTAGGTAGAGGTCAAAGTCTTTTCGCATTACTCGTCAGACAGACAGGATGTCAGGGAAGGGATCACGGTCAATGCTTGATAGAACGTTTTTTTAGCCCATTGTAGACGCCTCTTCGTCCGGAACCACTACGTTCAAGGCGAAGTGCCGAGCCTACGGGAAAGTAATTTCGGGATTAAAAACTTCCACTTCAAACTTCAAGATTCAACTCAGTTGAAGTATCAAACTAATTTGAAAAATGTATTGCAGAATCAATATTTCATTATTTGTATTTCTGCCCTCCTTAAAATATATTCCTGTATTTGTATTTTCAAATACTTTTTCTCTCTATTTAAAATGTATTTCCGATACTTATCGCGATACATTTTTACAGATACATTCGACTATCAGTATTTTAGCTACTGTTTTAATGTATCCCAGTATTTGTTTTTCCAAATACATTTTTTAGTAATTCTGCCCAACCCTGTTGGAATCTTTACCGGGAGAGATGCGCCGGTTCTGTCTTGGTAGAAAAAACAAGGAGTTACTAAAAATGTGAGCCAAACGCATTCCCACTCGTTGTTCTTAAGCTTGGTCGTCTCAAAAGCATCGTGTGAAGTGTCGCGAAACCCGAAACGACGCTAGTAAACGATCGTCAGCACGCTAGCCAACGGAAAGAATTTCGCGAGAAGCTCATAAGCATAGCCCTTCTAAAGACGGAGAAAGAAGAGGTTCTTGAAACCCCCTTTTAAGCCCTGCCAAGTCTCGAGCTCTTTGTTCTAGATGGCGCCTATAACACTCCCTCTCTTTTGCAACTGCCTGTAGACCGGGCACGAATAAAGATGTCTCCCGACCCGACGTACAGAGACATTTTTACGACGTAAAAGCGCAAAAAAAGATGACAAAAAATATAAAATAATAAAACTTCTTCGTGTGGTTGTTGTTTTGTCTTTATCTTTACGTAGCAACTATGTACCTGATAGGCCATTTAAACATTTTGTTAGAAGCCATTAAAAAAAAAACAAAAAAAAAACATTTTCCTTCGGCTGCGTGCAGCCGAAGGAAAATAATTTGACTTAGTCTTCTTACCTTGAAAAACGGTCGAGTTTAGGCATTCAGGAAATACGAAATGCATAGGCGAAAGGTAACCCGCGATGGTGCAAAGTCCTCTAAATTTTCAAAACTTCTACGTTATCCAGATGGCAAAATAAGAGAAAATATTGCAAACCTCTGGGAATCTTATTGGTGTGGGAAACACTAGTACCTGAAACCCCTTACAAAAGCATTTAGCCTTTTACATTTGTCCTGCAATCTATATAATTCTTTCTTCCTCCACTTCCTCAAATTTATGTGCTCATTAAAAGTGAACATTAACTAGACATTCAAAATGTTTCGAACTCCCATTTTATATGCGATATATGTACGGGTGGTACATTGCAGGGATTTCCTTGTCGCCGTTTGTCGTTTGTCGTCGCCGCGCAGATGCAACAGGATTTCTTTACATTGATGGGGCGAGGTGAGAGACGGGTGTTCCCATTGCCCGTGCCGTGCAAAGAGGGAACAAATTAGGGTCCCGAAGCCCCTCGAATAATGGCGCAACGACGAAGAAGAATCAGTGGAGCGTCTTCTCCTGTCATCTGCTAACGATAACTTCAAATCAGATGTATTCAAACGTTGCTCGCGTTATACGAAATCACACTTTCGCAATATCCAGTTGCCACGCCTAATGTTGGAGGGTTTTAGAAACTTCGACCTCATTCGATTTTACTATGACATCTCTACTTCTTGAGCCTAACAAGAATGGTAAAATATGTTCTGCAAAAACTCGTCACCTTCCACCCGCCTCTACGGCAGAGCTTCGCCTTTTTTCTTTCCATATTTTCCCCTCTCCGCTCTTCACTGAATGTCAACATTACCCCTTCCTTTCACCACTCAACAACACCGCCGAAACCTCCTTCTCCGATGACTTCGTCCCTGCCGCAGACTCTTCCTAAAAGCACCGCCGCGCAAAGGCCGTACCCCTTCCCAGGAGCGAGCGCGGAGGGAACGGCTGGCTTCCGCGGATCGCGACCTGACTCCGCGCCCACACTGACCACCAACGAGACGCCGCCCGTCTCGTGCGGCGACGTGAGGATCCCGAGCTACGACAGCGTACAAGGCAACATATGGCTATCGCGTTTACTTCTTCGCACATTTTGGGCGGCACCTTTTGAACGTCAATTCGCTTCCAAATATCTTGTAGGGCATAGAAAGTTTCACTTGTGAAGCTAAATCATTGTTTCCGGAATAAATTATTTCGGAAATGCCGGCACCATATGCACCTTTATGGACTTTCAAAACCCGTTTATGTTTTACTTGTTGGTATATCAAATATGTGATATTTAAATATGATATACATGATAATGAAATGAGGTGTGTAGCCAGTCTTTGAACCTTCTGTATTGAAATTTTGTAAGCAAAGAAAATGTGGGCTCACATTCTCTTTTTTAGTGGTACTTTGTTGTGAAAAACTGCAGTACCTTCACCTAATGAACGACAACAAATAAAACAATTTTAACATTTTTATTTTTATAAACATTTTATAGTTCGTGTATTTTTTTCTATATCCTGCCTGACATGGGTGTTAAATGTATGTTTTACCAAAAAAGCGAACTATTATTATTACCTCTTTCAAACAATAAGCATTCTCAAGGGGTGCAACGATTATTTGTTAAAATTTTATATATTGCCTTGAAGAATAAACTGATAAACCTAAACTTTGCTTGTCATCCTCCTCCCCAGCGACGAATATTTTCCGCGAAATTCATGGAAATAATGCTAATGGATAAAAATTTCGCATTGCTGAGGAGTGTCATCTGATAAATACGAAGTCATTGTTTTAAATATAAACGATGCACTGAAGGTTAAATGTACGAAGATAGACCGCAGCAGCGGATACTAACCCAAAATTTTATCACCGCATGCATGAGCCGCTTAGAACTGTCTGCCTTTGCTTCAAGCTAGAAGTAACTACTTTATTCATTTTGATAAACATAAGTAAAATTTGAGATTACAGAAAGGGAAGGGAATACACCTAAGAACACGCAAACACGCCGTGTGTGTTTTGTGTTTCAAACTCTCTCCTTCGCCGTTGTCAATTCCAAAATGCATGTTTGTTTTTTTATTACAATAATTAACGAATAAGTATGTGTCTCGTTTTGTTCGAGGAAATATTTTATTATCAAACATCCTGTGTATTTATTAATTTTTTCTCACATACCCATTTTTGGCATCCTTCGTATCACATCGGACACGCCAATATCTTGTTAAAAAGACACGAAAAGGAATTTTAAAACAAATTAAACTATTAGCAAAGAGCGCCTGGTGGATGTCGCTAGCGCCTCGTTTGTAATGCCCGTCTACGAACCTTGACAGGTAGTGACGACAACTGTGTCGCCTCCGGCCACCACAAGAGGAGGGGGAAGGAGAAACTCCCCTCTCCCCGACAATCTCTTTTGTGTGCCCAGAAGTCGCTATTGTCCCTCTACAAGTTTATAGAAGACAAACCCGTCATTCAAAAGTCCTATAGAAGCAGCCGCTTCGGTGGCTGGAACGACTTGGACATCTTCATGACGTCAGCCTCGCCGCAGCTTTGCTCGTCCCGAGACCAACTACGTCACGATTGTGGTGGATGTCACGCGCTCGTCCGCTGACTGCTCTCCGAGCGCTTGCCAGAGTGGGCCGCTTATAAAGAAAAATACAGCCACCAGGCACAAAATACAAACATGCGATTGTCATTTACGGATATTGTGGATCATATTCAACCTATTTTTGAACACGACGGGTATATTTCAAATTTCGTTGAACATGGACATTTTTATATTCTTGCAAACGACTGAACATGATTCCTAGAGATGGCTGTAAATATATCACGCATGAGAGCTGCGTATTTGCAAAGAAACAAAACTATTTTCAGAACGCTTGATGTGAAGAGCCCACCCGAATCTATCCTCCGAATTCACAAACCTCACTCTGATTGAGGCGCACCTCCACTTCCTCAAGGGCGAGGGCCGGCGCTGGCCAATCACGACGACGGAAAGGTGGCCTTCGCGCCCTCTTCGAGGAAGTGGAGGGGCGCCTCAATCGGAGTGAAGATTGTGAATTCGGCGGTAAGACGTAGTTCACGAAATGGGGAACTCTAGAGCCACTAAATGAGTTACGCTTAGAGTATCGGCACTCGGTTTCCCGATATTGTTGTGGGCGCCGTCATCCTGGAGCTTAGTACGGAGCAGTAGCAACTGCCGATCGTCATGATTCAAAAATGCGACATCTTCAGCATTAGATCGGTGGTAATATTGCTTCGCTCTGTAGCGAACTGTTTAAACATTTGGGGAGGACAGAAAAGCGTTTCCTGTGATTTCAGATAAAACTTCGGATAACAGGCAACCATGATTTTAAGCCCCCAGATGGGTAAGGGTCGTAACTCTGAAGCGTAGCTTATTTAGTTACCATAGTGCACTCCTTGCCTTTTTGGATGCCTTCAAATATGAAGTCTCGTTTCAAGATTAGGAAAGAGAATGGAGGACACATAAGAACACGTAAACACGCCATCTCTCAGACGGTGTGTATGTTTTGTGTTTTCTTTCTTTGTGTTTAAATTATGTTTAGGATTCAAACACTGTCCTGCACTCTAGTGAATTCCAAAGGGAATGTTTTTTATTACTATGATGAACTAATAAGTATGTGTCTCGTTTTGTTCTAAGAAATATTTTGTTAACAAACACCCTGTGTTTTTTTGTGTTTTTGTCACATTGGTTTTTTTTTAACATCCATTGATTACTAGCTTTGTTCTTCGTGCATTGTGGCCGATTCGTCTTGCTGTATACCCGAATAACACGAAGCCAACGGTTTCAACAACAATAAAATACATTTAATTAGGCATGGACGAGACGATGAAGAATACAAACAAACAAGCAGCGAGCACCGGCGGCGCTTGAGTCTAGCCAGCGACTGCATGGGCGCCGCCTCTGATCTGCCTTATCCAGGCGGCGCGCGCGATGTGCGCATGGCCGGCTTGACTCCGCCGCCACGCGGGAAAGTTCGCCCCCTGTGCCCCGCAGTCGGGCAACCGGGCTGGGGACCGCCAGGGTGCCCACACATGTTAGAACTTCAGAATGGGCGAGTTGGTTGTTCATGTTGGTCGACGTTGCAGCGAACTAAAAAGCTGTCACTCAAGCTTGCACACACACACAAGGAACAAAACTCCACGCGTAATCTATCGATATGTGGTTTCTTGCAAATATAATATCCAAAGAAGCTTCGCAGATTGTTGTCTCGTTATTTTTGTTAGTAGATGTGATTTCATTTTTATAGCACGAGAAAAGAAGACTATTTTACTAATTATTTTTGAAAGTGGATGGCCTTGACCATCTTTGACTCACTCGGCCGGGTATTGATAGCACACAAAAGCAGACAGCGTCCCAATTAGCGGCGAGATGTTTTGGTGGCGCCCTCCTATGCTTCCCCCTTGTGACGTCATCACCTTGCAAACAACAAGTTCGATGGTGTTTGTAAATAGCGTGGTGGAAGCTTGAAATCATTGCGCTCTCGAAGGAACACTGCCAACACCGTCAAAGAGCGACGCTGCGGGTTCGTGGCGCGAGGCGCGCTTCAAAGCAGGGGAACGTACGCCGGGACGCGTGCAGCGTCTACTTTCCTGCACGGCATTTGATCCGGCTCTTTACGTGATCGGATCTAGGCGAATAGTTGCGCGGCGGCACGTGGAAAACAGACGCGCAACTCTGGCTCCCGTAGGAAGCCTAAACAGGAACTTTAGGCATTGCAGTACCGAAGGGACTTTTACAGTACCAAGTTTTCTTAGGTCCAATTCACCTAGACAACTAAATTATGAATTCTGTCCAAACGCGAAAAAAAAATGAACACAAAAATTTCGCCAATTCTAGTCACCTTTGTGTTATTTTAAGCGGCATTTAACGCTGAGGTCAGTTTTCATAATTGTCTGTTTTTGATTTGAAGAAGCATCTAAAGCAGGGGGTCGCACTGCTGATGCCTCATACAAAAGACAGTCGGCGAACAAGAGTCACCTTCCAATATCCGCGGTACGAATGCCCCGTGTCCATGTTTCTTCTTGAACTGATTGCCATGCGGCATTCGAAGCAGGGATCTCGCGGTGACTCGCGTTCGAATCTGTTTGCAGACTGTCCTTTGTATGGTGCATAAGCAGTGAGACCCCGGCTTAAGCAATAGCGCATCTGAGCAACCCAATACATGAAACAATTTTTGGTCTGGTAATCTCGAGCGACGTTTTCCAGAGGTTTTATTACAGATTGTGGTCGACAGAAAACATCGCGAGCCATATTTTATCGGCTCGCAGAATAGCAACCGGTCACTGAGACCGGAGCCACCTTTCTTCAGAATGTATCGCTAGACAGCGTGTAGTGTACTTCATAGATTTCGCTGAAGTAACCTGCTTCGTAAACCCACTCTACAGAAAAATAAATGATCTCTCGATTCTATCTCGATACATGCCCTGAGGATTAACCGAAGAGGCTTGGTTGTTCATGCCGTCCCCTTCCTCTCTGTTTCACGGCTAGTGCGAACGTTTTCCTCTGGTCGTTTGGTTGCCGATGCCAACAGGCTCCTGAAGAGGACAACGTCCGTTCGACGCACCCGCGTCCCTCCTTCCGCGCACTCCGTCCAACGTTATTCACTTGTCGCAGCGAGGGCTGCCTCGAGAGAGCCGCTAATTCGGGAACTGCGCGGTCGACCGGCCCAGAGATCCACGCACGCATCGAGATTCACACGGAGGAGAACAATTGCGAGAACACCGGGTTGCGGACCCAAAAAGCCGGCGTGCAGAATGAACCGCGCCGGCTGGATGCACAATGGACACCCGCCAGGCGGCGACACTTCCCGCCCAGTCTCCGCGCCGTAATTATCCGGAGCTGGGGCGGCCCCGCGCCCTCTCATACATCGTCGACTAGGTTTTTCCGCTGAAGCGTAAATCTGGTCCAAATATAATGGGCCAATGATTAGCTAATGTTTGAAAAAGGCGGCCGCGTTTGGTCGTCCTTCGTCAAGAGAGACGGATGGCGCCCGTTTGATATTTCGTGCGATAGACTGCTCACCAAAGAGCTCCCGTCTCGACATGGGGCTGCGTGGCACGACAATCTGCAGAACGCCTGAATTTAATCGCAAACTCGCTTCCACAAGGAACCGGGGTTATCCCGAAACCGACAAATCGCTCGGCACATTTTAAACGATATGTGGACAATCGGCTGTGAAAATTGTTCATTGAACAAAATAGACGTCAAAGAAATCAAATGTCATTTGCCTACATTAAAGGAGCATTCGGTAATATACAAAAGAGTGCAACGCTCCCTGATTTACCTAAATAAGATTTGATTCGATGGACGTGCTTTCGCGCGAATAAGAAGAGAAAAATTATATCACTACATATTTATTTATTGGTACCCACGGTCATGATGGCAATGGACGAGCTATCAGTCCATCTGTTTTCGACAGATAATTTCTTTTTTGTCGGATTACTTCCAGGCATAAGTGATCTTCTTCTAAGTGACTTTCTACACGAAGAAATATTGCTAAAGTGTTTTCAGCAGATTCTGGGTGCTGAAATCGTTTCAGATGATGCAGGAAAATGGGGTAATTTCTGAACTTATTAAAAAAATATATCTGCTGGCTAAAGTCTTTGCTGGACGAATCTGAATACCGTTTTTTCGTTACATCTTTTGTTCTCGTGATTTCTAATTAAGAGGACCCAAAGGTGAATTTGGAAATTTCGGCGATCATCACAGGTTGCGTATCTAAGTGTTTCCGAACGGTTAGGCACCTTCCGCACAAGAACATAACGTTTTACGTAATTTTCGAACAACAGTAAATAGCAAAATGATGATACCAATGTTGTTTTGTATTTATTTATTAATACGTTAGCTTTTGAACGCTCGTTTTGACGAAAACCCGGCGGTGTCTTTCGTTTGTCAGCTACAAGGAGAGGGAGAAGGAGAGGGAGAGGGTGACTCGTACGACGCTCCCATTTTTCCGAGGCGCTGAAGTCAGCGCACTTCAAACTCTCCCCTTCCTCCTCCCTCTCTCTCCGTAGATGACAAACTGAAAAACACCGCCGGGTTTTCGTCAAAACGAGCCCTTTGGTTTTCTTGAAAGTCACGCGCACAGCTGGCGCGGAGCCAGAGAGGAGTAGGCTTGCGCAATACCTCCTAGATAACAAAGCATTAGTTCTTAATGAGATCGCGCTATCAGAGAAGGCCAACGCTGGGCACAGATTGGACACGAGTGCCGCGTCGGCGCTCGGCTTCGAGTCAAGTTTGAACTTTGAGCCGAACGTTGACGTAATCGTCGTGCCCAATCTTGGCCAAGCGTTGGCCTTCTCTGATGAAGCTATCTCATTCATAATTGCGGCTTTATCTAGGAGGTGTTAGCGCCGCGGCGCGGTGGAATGCGGGCGCATTTGCGTTTTTAGGGTCAGCGGCACCTGGGGCGGTAGCCCGCCGCCAGCCCCCCCCGTCTCTCGTGGCCCACCGCGACACCCCCGCCCCCCTCTGCCCCTTTCACTACTCAGCTGCACCCGCCCTGAGCGCTTCACCCGGGGTGCCCCCCCCCCCCCCCCTCACCCCCGGCCCCGCCCTTGTGACCCCACTGCGGCGCGTGCACAGTTGACGCTCTTTCGTCGCCGGGTTTTCTTCGCTCTGGGTTTCCGTAGTAGCGGTGGATGCAGTTCCCTCCCCGACTGATATGGATGCGGTTCTTTCCCCGAGTGGTTTGGATGTGGTTATTTCCACGAGTCATATGGATACCCGTATCCAAGGGCGTCGACGTACTCTGACAGGCAGAGAGTGCAAAAATAGATGAAACAATTACAGCAAAATCCATTGATGGATTCTTAGAAAATCCTTTGGCATCACCTTTAGGAGACGTCACACACGTCCCTCTTTGGGAAACGCTAACAATAACCACCTAACGAGGCCAGAAAGAGGCAGCAAAAGATAGGACAAGCAAAAAAGAAAGCCCCAAAAAAGTGAAGGGTTCTTTCCCCCTCGTACTTTTGACAACTCCCGAAAACGAAGCGAAATATGCATGGAAGTCGTTTTCAAGAGAGAGTGGATCGCGTCCAAAACAAATCTCCCATTCGGAGGTTGCCCCAACAGGAATCCCGCGGAGTTCGTTTATAATGCTCTATGTCTTTGCAAAGTTGCCAGATGATCCACAAACTTTATTCGTGTGATATCTTCTTTTTGACCGAACGCAGCAAGGTGCTGGCGCCGTTTCTGGTTCTCTCGAATTACTGCCTTAGCTGCTTACTCTTTGGGTTATTCCTGCTGCGAGCCCATGCCAGCTCATTTTGCTTAACTGCTGCCAAAGCGCTAGCATCCAACCAAGGAAGGACAGGTTTTTTTGCTTTTTTTTAACTCTCACCTCTTTTATGCAATTGAGTCTCAAAGAATTTTGAACTTCGGTAAAGTTCGGATATACTTGACGAGCCAACAAGATCCTCCCAGCTGTAACGCCTGATGAGCTCATCATAACGCTTTCAATCGACTATAGTGATTGTTCGTCGGGGTTGGGAGGGCTCCGGCAGATTCTCCCCGAAAGAACAACGACACGCAACAAAGAATTGGTCCACCAATTTCTTGACAATTACGGCTGATCTGATTAAAGCGTCAAGCCCCCCTATGTTCAAATTAGTCTATACAGGTTTATACCTAATTGTCTAAAAGATGCTCCAATCAGGCAGTCAACTCCAAATTCCTCGAGCAAGTTTAAGTAATCAACCACGTGGTTTTTAGAAAGCGCCATGATGTCGATGTTAATATCTCCCGCAATGCATTTTACAGCGCTCAGACTGCAGGCCCTCAAGTGCCGTCAAGCGGGTTTATACCTATCTAAAAGATGCTCCGTAGTCAAAACATGCAGCGGAGCGCTACAAGCATAGCGCTGACCTTAAGCGCGTGCTGACGGAAGCATGGTATCACGCCGTCAAAACTGTTGCTCATGGTAGACAATAAGTAGCTGACAGCACGTGAGAAGCGCTACATCAGCGCTTCGCTGCATGTGAGAACCGGCCTTCAATCAGGCAGTGAGCAAGTTTAAGTAGTGGTTTTTAGAAAGCGCCATTTCGATGTTAGAATGCATATTACAGCGCTCAGACTGCAGACCCTCAAGTGCCGTCCGGATCTCCCGTATAAAACTAACAATGGTTTCAGGTGGGGGTCTGTATAGAGAGCACACAGAAAGAAACTGCTTTAAGAGTTTGGCGTTTTTAGAACTAAGTGTTCGGATGCTTTGAACGTGAGGTCCTGGCGTTGTGCGTACCACCAATTCTCTCCGGATACGGCTATACTGCACCTCTTCTGCCTAGTCGTGGGAAACAAATTTTACTAAAACCATCTAGATGATGACATTCAGTTTATCCATCATGAGCATTGATCTCTGACAGTACAAACACATCAACGTCAGCGATGACATCTGTTATTAGGAAACGGAACTGGTTCCAATATTCTCTAATGATGACAATATTTACGTGTACCACAGTATATGTGATGCCGTTACTAAATGCCAAGTTACTCTTTAGGCTCGAAAAATCTGATAGCCTAGAAATAGAGGACTGAGAAGAAGCCATCAAGTTACATTTTTTTTTCCAGATCAGGGTGTCGGTACATTCGGATGGGACGGCCTTTCTCGTCTCTGTTCGCGAAGATGTTGCCGTCCCTCACCCATACAAACTTAAAGCGGATGTCTCTGGCGCGGAAACGGGCCATCCAGAAGAGCTCTCGGTTGAGCTTAGTCAGGTTGTCACTGAAATACAGACGCGGCAGCGATGACTCCTGGCTTAGTCTGTGTAACCTACCGCGTATTGCCATCCACTTTTTCTTACCGCCAACTAACTGGAACCTGACCAAAACTGGTGGGGTCTCGCTTTTCCCGTATGCGAGGCGGTGTATAGCAACCACCTCGGACGGCTGGAAATCCGAGACGCCCTCCCTCTGCGCAGTCTGCAATAATTTACCCAAGATGTTCCTCAAAAAAAAAATAAATAATAAATAATAAGAAGAAGAAGAAGAAAAAAAATAGTAATATTAAATAAAAATAATATTTAATAATCTTTAATACCTAATTTTTAGAGTCAGGATCCAGATGCCAGGTTTTGTCAAAGCCTCAAGGGCTTGAGGGACTAAACACATTATTAGTCGGAAGCAGATTAAAAATTTGCGCTTTGTCAAACACACACACACACACACACACATACACACACACACGCACACGCGCACGCACGCACGCACGCGCGCACACACACACACGCGCACACAAGCACACGCGCACACACGCACACACAGACACACACACACACACACGCACACCGATGATATCTTCTCCTCAAAGCACTTGGTCACATTTCTGTCGGTCTTTAAGATGAACGGGAAATCATTCAATTTATCACAAAAATAATCACACACGTACGCACATGCCCAGTATATTGAGAAGACAATAAAGTCCGAAGTCGCTTCAGAAGCAGGAGCGAACTGTCAGAGGTCAGTTTACTCCCTCATCGGAGGAAAAAGAATAAAGAAAAACACATGCACACTTTTACACCATTGCTTTTGCGAAGATAAAAAAAGCGTTTCATACTTTCCAGAAGGAAAAAGAGTTAAAGATATTCGTAGTCACAATTACTCTTAAAATTGCTTAAAAGATTACTTTTCATAAAAATAAGCTTTTAAATCCTTTATAACGCTGACATTTATTAAAGGACTACGGAAGCAGGTTTTGTTTTCAATGCATTTACACGTACAGAGCGCGACACTGTTAGCGCGAACAAGCGATCGTCGGTTTTTCTAGTTTTTCTCTTTGAAACCAAGGGATGTCATCCAAGTTATTATTGCTGCGGAAAGAGCTCATTTACTTCTATAATGTAAGCGATAACATTTCGTGCTTGCTAATACTATTTAGAAGTAAAATGCGAAAATGCGCCGATGTCGTGTTCGCGCTAACAGTGTCGCGATGTGTACCTTGTTTTCCGAAAACCAGTCAATTAATTTAGTTGCATCTGCCCGAAGCACTTCCATCGCACGCCGGTAGACTAGATGCCGGGAAAACAAAGCAGTGTCATCCGCATATTGAAAAATCGTTGAATCTGTCGTTACCCCAGAAATATAATATACGCAGATATTGGATAGCAAAAGAGACAGAACGGAGCCCTGCAAAACTCCGAAAACAAAAAAAAAAAAAAAAAAAACCTGAGAGCTGCGGGCAATGTTAACTGAAACAACCTTTGTATGATTGGAAATGAAACTCTCGATCAATGTATAAAATGGTCCCCGAAAGCTAATTCTATAGAGTTTGTCTAAGAGGATGTTGTGGTTCACGGTGTCGAACGTTTTGGCTACACCAACAAAGAGGGCACACTCGTACATGTTATTGTCGAGAAAGAGTGCACGATATCTGAGATTTTCTCGAGGAAAGTAGTGGTACTACGACCAGCAACAATCCCATATTGACTTGGCGATATTATATTGTATTTGTCAAAAAAAACGCACAAACAACGGAAATTTTTTTGTTGTTGTAATATCTATGAAATGCAAGATAGTACTGGGATTGGCCTGTAGGATGACACTTGGTTTTGTGTATAACCAAATCTTCACTTTGTGTGCTTGCGTTTTCTTTGTCGTCCACTACAGCGCAGATGTCTTTCTTGTTCAGAATGCTTTTGTTCTCGCACCCCAAGAAGCGTGAACGCGACGCCCTTTCCAACTACTTCGCCGTCACTTGTCGCAGCTATCGCTGTGCCTGTTTTGCCAAACCGACAAAGCACTGCTTATTGTTTTCAATTGCAGCAGAAATACAACGACTACATTAGCTTTTACACTTATGTAGCGAAAACGGACTCCTCTGTTGGGTCATGATTTGTGTGTACGAAGAATAAACTTCGATGCAAGAAATATAACAGCTGAGTTGTGTAGTTTGCTTTACGCCACATATCACATCACGGAAAATTCACTTCCTAGTTGTGTACTCGAAGGACTTCCCGAGTGCTCTGAGAAGGTTCGAATCCCTCGACGAAAGGGAAATTTATTAAGCACCGAATTACAATACAAATTGAGCACTGCCTCGAAAAACAATATTCGAAACAACGTCTTGGGTTCGTAGTCAAGTTGGGGTTCCCGTAAATGAGAATGCCGATCGCAATAAAAGCACATGTGGTGCTAGCTATGTAGAGTTACAAAATATGCAATACGGAGACTACTGAGCAGCGTTATAGAGACACGTGAGATCTAAATGGCAACAAGGATGGGAAAGTGAAGTGTACAAGCAACTTCATTATGTAGATCCTTTCTTCCAGGAGTGGGCGAGTGCCCGGCACCGGGACCGCTTCATTGAGGTAAATGTGCGCCGGTGCAGGTTTAGCCACAAACATCTCACACATTGGTATTTGCTCCGTAGAGAGGATCCACCCTTGTGTGAGCACTGGAAACCTCTGAGTGTGATACACATTCTCTGCATATGACACTGCCTGCCATTGCCACTTCTCCCAGTTCTATATCGCTTAACTTCTTTCGACCTTGCACAGTTGCATCGAGACGAACCTTCTATATATCGAACCTATGTTTGCAATTTTTTGAAAGTTATTGGCCTATTACACCGACTATAAACTGAAACTGATTTTAGCGAAATATTTTCATAATTTTATACGCGCTGTTTATATATGATTTTATCAGATTGTCGGCTACTAAAGACTCGTTCTCTTTCAAAAACTTTCCCCGCGATGATACTCGTATTTTGCTCTTTATTGCCTTAGGTGCATGTGTGCCCTTAAACCTTAAGAAATAAATAAATAAATAATCTCCCGCCCCCCTTCCAAGAAATAAACGAAGCGGACTTGCAAAAAAAGTATGCAACAAATTGTAAAATTTGAACGTAACGAGACAGAATCTCTTATAACAGGATACGCCTAGGGTTTATTCAATGCTGTCGCGTCTATTCCAGTGCCGAGGGTTGGAACTGATAAGAACAAATTATGCGCCAAATCTCCGCGAAAGAGCCAAGCGGAGGTCGTTCCGGGGGAAGAGACGCCTTCAAGCGCCGGGTCCCAGATCCAAAAAAAGGCGCAGCTTAAGGTTAATTTCTGACAATCCTCTGCACGAGGTAACCCACTCAATTTTGCACAAATCCGAAGCTAGGAAGTTGATTCTGAGCGCGCACGCGAAAGAAGGATGCACAGATATGCAGAAAGCGTCCTCAGCACTTTATCATAGAAATACTGCAATTGTGGTATTTACTTCATAATAAGAGGACTTCCCCTTTCAGGGCGTCCTCCCACTTACTTTGCCAACGCGTCTTCCCATCAGAGGTGGATCCTCGCTCGCAAAACCAATCATTCCTCGGAGCAGCCAAAAATATCCAATCCCATTAAAGAGTTATCTTAAATAGGCTATGGGTCCCTTTTACTCGCGAAAGATACCAAAATAAAAACGCCACGCTCAAATCCCGTCCGCGCTCACGCACATCAAGTGAAGCCATCGTGCTCCGACGCAAAAGCACGATATTTAGAAGCCATATATACACGTCGATCCGAAATCAATCGAAAACGAATCTTGTTTCAGGCGTCTTTGCTCGAGCAGCAAAATCATTGGTTCGTCTTTTTTCTAAAGCGGACGGCTTCCTTTTTCCGCAATCGTACCTACTTCTCTCCGGTCGATATTAGTGACCCGTAAGCGGTTTCCTGTGGAAATTAATCTTGAAGCAAATAAATCTTTCCTCCCTCAGCACACCGATTGCCGGCGGGGGTCGAAAATAAATCACTGGCTAGAATTCAAAAACAGCTAGAAATTGAAAATTGAGAACATGGATTACAGAGAGTACCGTTCTGCTGGCCGAGGCGAAAACGTTAGACATCGCTTTGCGACGGAATTCCATTTGGGAATCGATCCTGGCGATATAGAATCCTGTTTTATTCTCCCTTTTTCTTTCTTTTTCCATAACGTACGTTCCATCGATAGCTTCGGCGTCAAGACTATCGTGTCTGGTTCTATTTGCGACTCCAACAGAACGGACGGCAGATAGCAGAAAAACACCGAACTGGCCCGAGCAGGTCCTGTCGGAATTTCTTCGTGTCTCTTGCGGCTTCCGTGATTCCATCTTGTCGGTGGTTTACGCGATACAACAGTTGTCCCGGTGACTCTGTCATAACTGTAGTATCAGCAAGGTCCCAGGTTGCGCTGCACGCAACCTTCGTAACCGCGTGAACCTGACGTTTCGCGTTTATTAACGTTCATCAATAGGCAGTCCTTTCCTCGCTTCCTCAGTAGGTTTCAGGTTGGAAACGTGAAGAATAAAAGCGCGGGCGAACGATTTTAAGTCTAATGACTGCTCGCTGACTCCCCAGCGTTGTGCGCACTGGACGACCTTTATTATTACGCCCTATTTGCCCGATAGTGGCGTCCCCTGTAGGCCGCTGGAGTCGCGATTTTCAAAGAACTGCACTACGTATTACATTAAATTTACCGCATATAGCGTGCCAAGAAAAATGGAAGCGTTTTGGAATGAAGCAACTCTTACTGGATGTTACGTTTGACTGGTAAGCCCTTTAGATGTAATTGTAGAGCTTTAGAGCAAAATTTTTTTGCGGTTAAATGCTGTATTATAATATTTCGATAAAGTAAGAGTCCAGCGACTCAAGCGCCGTTCACACATATGCAACCGAGTAAGACAGAGAGAAACCAGACCGGTTTTTAAGCCTCTTGCGACGTCTTAGGACCGGATGCGCTGCAACGGAGCTGGTCCTACGACGTCGCAAGAGGCTTAAAAACCGGTCTGGTCTCTCTCGGTCTTACTCGGTTGCGTATGTGTGAACGGCACTTCACGCTTATAACTTGGTCAAACGAAAAAAGCAGGCGTCAAGGTCATTGAAGGAAAACAGAGGATTCCGAAAGACCATCGTGCTTGCATAAACGTGTACATGATGTTGCATCTACAGTGCCCGGCACTGTTAGCGCAAACATGGCATCGTGGTTCTTCCACGTCTATTTTAGTAAGGTATTTCCGGGTCTCACACTTTGCCACTTAGGTGCGTGTTTCTACAGGTAGTTCGCACAACACGTCTTAGCATCGAATGCTCTGAACTATACCCCGTTCACCAGTATGGGTGCCCTGAGGAGGCTTCTGAGGTCGCCTAATTATGGACGCACTCTGCGGGCTCTAAGCATCCTGGAAATCCATAGATTCTAACAATGCGCGGCCGATTTCCCTAATAAAAAGCAATCAAAGATCGAAATTATCTCCGACGATGGGAAGAGCAGTGTCCCGGCAAACTGGACGACATGTGACCAATAGAGACGAGACATTTCGTCGCGAATGCAAACGCTGTTATTACAAAACGTGTGTGCTTTTGCAGATAATAGAAGCAAGTAAGAGTTGTCGAAAAATGTACTTTCTTTTTTTTTTTGCAGAGAAGTAACATAATAGTCGCCTTTTGTATGAGAATTAAAACAGCGCGAACAAGACGGAGGACAAGAGGAGACGTAGACAGTCAGAGCGCTGATTCTCAACTTAACTTTATTGGAAAGCTACACATAAAAATCAGAGTAAGCGCTCTGTCTGTCTTCGTCTCCTGTTGTCCTCCGTCTTGTTCGTTCTGTTTAATTCTTTAATATGCAAACACAACTCGCTCAGGTCTTCGCCATACTGCAGTCCCTTATTCTCCTCGCAATTTCACCGCGACAAAAAAAGCTTCTGAATCAGTGGCGGTCTCGGCGAATATACAGGGTGTCACGAAAGAAAATTTACACGGTCTTTTTTACCGCAAAAATAACCTAGGCATCGCCGAACGCTCATTCTCCGCCCAAAGGTAGCGCTAGAGGTCACAACCAGATGCCAAAGTTTCAGCCCGATCCGATAACTTAATCAAAAGTTATAAGGGATTTTATGAAAATTTCAATGGGAAAATGGCGGCCGACGGAGTTTTCGAACACATGGGGCTCTATGGCACCAGAAACCGAAAACGGGCAAAAATGGGCTACATTTTCCTATTGAAATTTTCAGAAAATCACTTATAACTTTTGATTAAGTTATCGGATCGGGCTGAAACTTTGGCATCTGGTTGTGACCTCTAGCGCTACCGTTGGGCGGAAAATGAGCGTTCGGCGATGCCTAGTTAGTTTTTGCGGTGAAAAAGACCGTGTAAATTTTCTTTTGTGACACCCTATACTTGGGTGTAGGCGGAGTACGCTTCTGCAAAGTCACGAATATTCCAATCCAATATCGTTTCATGACCTCTTTCAAAAAGTTACCAAACCTAAACTTTTTTACAGAGAACTATACGGACAACTGAGTCACCCACAAGATTTATAATTTGCTGCGATTCTACCCGTTATAATCGAAATAAATGAGGGTAAAACAATCTTGCGATCCCAAGTAACTCATTACGTCGTTATGGAGCACAGTGCGTCGGAAGCACTGGACCGCCCGAAGAGTTGGCGCTTGAATCGTGCAACTAATTAGACATCTAGGATGGAAAAGAAACAGAATACGAAAATATTAACAAGACTCGGGTAAGGTCCAGGGGATTGCACTATTCACAAAATCCATGGCCCGAGCGTGCTATATTAGAGCCAAGCTAGCGCGCGCTCGCAATTGCAGCAAGACAGACTGTCGTGCTACACGCACAAGCACAGCAAGGGAGGTGCCATGAGACACTTTTCTGAAACGATGCGTTGACCTCATGTTACAGGTGGCGCTACTGTCGCGCTATCATCGTCCCCACCACGAGAAGCTGTAGATATTCGCGCTTACTTTGGCGCATCGTTAAGGAAATAATACTATGGGAAAATTAGGTGGTACTGTTCGGTGTTTCAGTGCAGGTAGAATAAAGGTTACGAGCGTATATATATGGCTAAAATTTTAACAACCGCTTGTGTTGAGATCCGCAGCCTCGTCTGCTTTGAACACACGAACGGAAGCATGGATCCCGACGACGGATGTCAGTTATGGGCCAGCTGCACTAAGTACGTTGACAAAAGTTTGTAAATGCAACAAAACTAGAAATACCAGGTCGAGATATACATAATGGTTATAGTGTGTATCGCAAAATCGCAAGGTTTGCACATTTTGGTTTGGACAATTAGTAGCTTCCTCGAAAAGATATACGTTATTCATTGAGGAAGATTAGTGTTGGGAATATTAAAAATTCCGCTGTTGTCGATAGACTCTAGAATAAGATATGTTTGGCCTCTGTAGCCCATTTTCTTTTACCGGGTAATAGTATGGGTTTCATAATCTGAGTGGCAACAATTTTACCGCGCTGTTTAGACGATACAGTGCTTCTCGTAAATGAAATCCGGAAATTGGTCGCTGGCGTGACAACACATGACCAGTGAAACAAACTGTTAAACAAAATTTGTCGTGATCTCATTAAAAAAGTATCACAAAGAAACACAGAATTTTGCGTTTATCAGTCTCACATTTACCCATATTATCTGTCGGTAATATGTGTAAACCCAATTCGATGTTGTTTTGGAGGGCTACTGATGCCAAGTCTATTTTGAATTTCCGACTTAATTCTAGTTTCTCAAATGTGTAATCATTTCTGTGCTTTCGACGAGCAACGCGCACCATGACATAGACTGCATCGCCTGTAGTGGCATTGTTTTAGTGAGGGGACCAATCGACTCTCAGCAGTTTTTAGCGAAGCACTCAGCCGTCAGCTCACTCAATATATATTTGGACTGGGCATTTCAACGACTCACCTTCAGATTATTCCAGTGATACTTTAATCGCCAAGAAATATTTCAGCGGTAAGGTCTCGCACTTTATTTGGGAAAATCGGGTGACCAAAAATAAAGTAAAAGATGCTCGCTCGATTATATCTGATGTCTTTATCTTTTTGTGACCAAGCCTTCAACGTAAAAACAATTCATCATTTCTCGTGATCGTCGAGACTGATTATAATGTCAAGAAATAGCTTAAAAGCTAGGCATTTAAAATAACATGTGCACTTTATATTTCTGTAGAATTCAGAACATAAATGTTCAAACAAGACTAAAAAGTGCTATTTCTTTCTTTATTGTTTTAATATTTGTTTATTATTATTATTATATTATTATTATTATTATTATTATTATTATTATTATTATTATTATTATTATTATTATTATTATTATTATTTCACCTTTTATGTCATGAGCTCATTCAAGTAATTGAAATAGGGAATGGATTATTCAACTAAAGGTGGCAAAATATTCGGGTTCATTTTTTCAATCGAGCCCTAACTCTAATCAACATTTATTTATGTAAACAATTATTGCTTCGGGAAAAACAAAAAAAAAAACAACAGAACACGTGATTCGACAAAGTCCGTTTTAGAAAATCATCTCACTTTCTATTTCTCGTTTTGCTTGATTACCCCGCGTGTGAAATGTGGATGTTCGTAATTTTGAACGCACGGTGGCGACATGCTTTATCTCGAGCGGAATTGTTTGTGAAGGGCTGAAGCTGAGCTGGTTGGTTCCTGATGCTTACTGATAACGCCAGCTGAACGAAATAAACCTCGGGGCTTATTAAGGACAAGAAATGGGGGGAAAAAAAAAGAGAAACCTTTTCACACATGGTGGGTTCACATAGTAGCAGCGGAGGATAAAGAAAACACAGTGGTTAGTCCAGCGGCATCTATGTTTCTTTTTCCTTCGCGCGTACGTTTATTTCTTTTTTTCGTAGTGTGTAGGTTTCGTTTCGTTCAGCTGGCCATTTCCGTACGAATTGTACGTCTCACTCTATGTCCGAGCAATGCCGACGCTACAAGCCCGAGCGTGTTGCCCTGGCTAAGGACTCGCTCTGCACTGCGCGGCAAGACGCTGAAACCCGGAGTCTGCTTCTAAAGCTTCCGCTAAGCGTGCATCTAAAGTGAAACCAGTAAAGATGTTTTCACCATAACCCCTTAAACTGCAACGGAGTACAGTAGTTATTTGTTTCAAGCACCTCGAACGGAGGACAAACGCATATGGTACGAGATGCCATCCGTTCCAGTTTTCGTCCTACACATCAATGACTTGCGAATACACTCGCGTATTCGTGCCCATCTTAAATACAAGCAAGCCCATGGAGGTAAAGTACTCGAAAGGCACAGCATGCATACATAGCCTTCCGCGTTAACGGCTCAAACCGCGACGAAGTAAGATACAGAACAAGTCCAACCGGCGGCCAAAGATCCATCATAGATACTACCTTCTTCCGCAGCAAACGCGCGCTTCTCAAGTCAACACCACAAAATTGAAAATAGAAGGCGGTAGAACGCGGCTGTTCCCAAGAAATTTTTAAAAGGAGCCGCCCGATTGTGACCAGTTTGAGCATCGCCCGAAGGTGTCACATGATGCGTGTTCTAAGTGTCCTAGGGGACTTCCTTGTCACCTATTAAAATCTCTCTTTACACGCATATGCAGAACGAAGAATGTGACCCCTGCGGTACATGAAGCGGAAAGTTACAGCGGAGCATTACATTAGCGAGAACTTGAAGAGAGATAATAAAAGTGACAACTACATTTGGCATCCACGCATGACACCTCTTAGGTTCTATATCAGATTTTACCATCGTGCATAAAGTCACTGGTTAAAACTAGTCATTTAATCTTCGGGATCGAAAAAGCATTTTGCATTCAATCCAATGGGCCCTAGTTTCCAAGCACGCTGTTACGAACAATAAATCTCTCATCCAATTTAAAAAAAAAAAAAAGATGGGGAGAGTACGGCAGAAAAATAACAGCAATAAATGGCATACGAATATAGTGTAACAAAGACGGAAAACAAATCTAACTACCCCTTTTCATAATGTCTAAAATGAAATCGAGCGGTACTATAAGCCATTTGTAGTTTGTCTTTTTGTCAATCTCATGTTTTCTTCCGTTAAAGGGGTGGTTACTGGGATCTGCAAAACGAAGGTGCTGGCTCACGAATGTTGGACACTTTGAGAGACGCTTTCCTAAAGCATGCCCGAAATCTCCCACGAACTCCTCGGTTCTATTTCGTTGGCGAATCCCAATTGCTACGACATGGCACAATTGTTTAGCTATCCTTCTTTAGGAGCCGGATCCTCGAGGCCTTAGCGTTGCAGAGGACGAATCTCCGGGGACTAGATATCAGTGTGACCGAAAACAGCGAATGAAGCCATGTCCCGACAAAAACCTGACGAGAGCAGCACCCGCACTACGTTCCCTTCACGCTCGAGCTGAAAGGGCTGTCGAGGCTAGAAGCCGTCCGAACCAATATCCGCTCTCGAACCTACAGCAGCTGACCGTGCTTACGGCGCCGCCACGCGCAGGCTGAGCCCGGCGGTCCTCCCGTCCGGAAGCAGGGTAGACGGCACGCCACAGTCTGGCCGCGAACGGAGGCCAGCAAGAGGAGCCGGTCGGGTGTGCGGTGCCGGCGGCGGGGGAAGGACTCCCCTCGAAGGCACGCCGAGCACGTCTCGCTTCCCCGAGAGAGAGATTGGGCGTCCTCGGGAGCGTTCCTCCGACGTGCCCCGCACCGTCTTCTTCCCGGTGCGCCAAAACCGTCCTTTATCTTGCGCCTCGAACGCCGTCCAGTGGCCCGCCAAGGCTGGGGCCGGTTCGTGAGCGGACTCGGGGAAGCATTCGGGACGCGCGATTTCTGATACCAGGATCACAAATTTGGACGTTACACGACGACACCGAGAATTTCGACAGTGATTAGACGTGTTCGTTTCTCCAGAGCCGTATATTGGGAGAGTTTGTAGAAAGAGCGGAGCAAAGGCCGCCGCCAGTGCCGAATTCCCCCCCCCCACGCGGCTAGAACGCAAACTGAAAGTGCAACACAGCGTCGACCAATTAGAAGATTGCGACGTCAAAATATTAGAAACATTTAAAGCGCGAAATAGCAGCCTTCAATCTCGGCGTCTCTGTGAAAATGGCGTCAACAGGAAATGAGCAGCAATGATCGCAACGAGGCTGTTTGCTCTGGTTGGAAGCCCACGCTCGTTTATTCTACCGTTAAAATACGAAGGTAACGAAAACCTCACATGCGCCAAGTTTTCAGTAACCGAGAGGTGTGATTTTGTACTCTAGTGACTCTAAAACGGCTTAAATTAGTCGAGTCGCATTTTTATAGCTCACGATCACCGCTAGGGGCCGTTTCGCGGCCTGGGGGTGTAGGGTGCCTACATGTCTGTCTGTCTCAGGGTGGAGGCATCCATTGTTGCCCTGAATGTGCCAGCGCGTGACGCTCTCGCGCACTCGGTGCGTGACTTGGGCGGTAAAATCACGTCTATGCATTAGCCAAAGCTAAGCGCTCGGGCTGAGTGACAACGGATGGCGCGCAATTCAAAATGCATAAAAAAACGATTAGGCGGAAAAATGGCTGAGATGCAGGGGCGGATGCAGGAATTTCCTGAGGGGGGGGTCAGGTGTTGGTCAGCGTACCATTTGTTTAGGAACCCTCTCCCCCTCGCCCTCGTTTCACGCCCTAAATTTTACACATGCAGAAATCAAGAGGGGGGTCAGGACATCCGGACCCCCCCTCTAAATCCGCCCCTGCTGAGATGTCACCACTTAAGCAAATGCGCACGTGACACGTGTGTATATGTGGTTGGCCTCGAGATGCTCGCCTGTCCAAACCAATGAATGTCCAAACTCTCCCAATACATGGCTCTGCATATCCGACGTATACGACTCGTTACTTTTTTTTTTTTTTGTGCGTAAACATTACCCCGAAGATCAGAATTTTAGAAGTGCAAGCCGGACATGAGCTTGGTTTTAATCTGCTTATTTGGGAACAAGATGCGTGCGTCGAGCAACAAAAAAAACTCAAATCATTTCCCACATTTTGGGAGTGTAAGCCGAGGTAAAGTGCTGCGCGAAGCAAGGCGTACTGGGTGCAATATGGTGGAAGAGATGGCGATGTTTCATGCGCTCCCAGCGCAGTCCCCATATTTGTCTGAAACTACTTTAAGGGAAAAGTGAGTCGCTTTGGAGAGCGCAGACCCTTCTGTGATCAGCGGGATCACTCCGAGCCAGTCACACTGGTCCGGTTCCCGAGTTCTTCTCTTTAGAGGCCACCCCGACTGCCTAAGCCAACGTTTCACCTCTCACAACCAGCCTTCGCCGTGCTCTCCACGAATCTATCATCGCAGCAAGATTCTTTCTTAGTTGGAACTGCCCTCATCACAGCCAGCGTAATAGGCGGGTGTCGCGGTGAACGAGGACCTATCGGGCTCGTTTAGTTTTACTTGCACAACTAAAATTAATGTATTTCGGAAGACCCTATCTCGCCAAATATTTTTTTCTCTAAACACTTTTTTTTTTTTTTTTTTTTTTTACGAAAGCAACTTAGTCGAATACTTGATCATCATGTCCAGCTAAATTGGTTCGATGTGGTAATTTACCTCCAAAATAAAATTAACTCTAACTTTTCTGCTCAAATAGAAAATAAAAATAAATCCAACGAATAAACGAGAAAAAAAAAAAAAAAAAAAACCAAGAAGATGCGGACCACTTAGAGCAAAAACTTGTATCCCCAGTCGCGTCGCTTCCCTGCAAATTGGGGTTCGTGAATTCCATGTCTGCAGTCGATCTTAAATAATGGCCGATGCAATCCTCACAATCACAGTCCAGTTCGTGCGCGATGCCGCTTTGTTCCTCCATGTAGAAAAAATAAAATTATATATATATATATATATATATATATATATATATATATATATATATATATATATATATATATATATATATATATATATATATATATATATATAAGAAAATTACAGTGTTTTGTTTTTTTTGGCAAACTCTGTCGCACTGTGAACATTTTTTTTCTTTCGATCGTTGGAGCCAGCGGTTCCTGCTGTGACTGGTGAGGCGAAGCACCGCGCACCTCGTCATTAAGGGTCATCCGAGAGTCTCGTATCCAGTGATCTGTTTCTTTCAGTCTCTCTGCGAGAATCTCAATGCTGCCATGAAAAAAAAAAAAATGCGGCGCTTTTTGTACGCGGTGCTGCATGCTGGAATACTGCGAGGCTCCCGACGAGGCCGATTCAGATCCTTTAAGTTGATAGGTACCTTCCACGGAAATGAAGAAAACAAAAGTCGCGTAACGAGATACAAGGGCCGACACCTCAGCATTTTTGCGAAACCTTTTCAATTACCTCAATATCCCCCCCCCCCCCTCACCCAAAAAAAAAAAAAGAAAAAAGAAAATACAAAAAAAAGGAGCGAGGAAATATAGGTTGAGTTAGATTTTACCACACTTCGGGAATGGATTCACTAAATTATCTTAATAATTTGATCTTTCATTCTTTCTAACAAACATTTACGAACCTTATTTGCGCGCTTCTTTTCTTAGGATGGCTTTCTCTCGTGAAGAGTGATAGTGTGTTGGAACATTTCTGGGACGTTTTGGCATAGCAGCGAGTCTAACTCATCGGACGAACATTGGATGGGCGTTATGGCGTACAGGTCTCCCAACCAACCACGACAAGACTCTGGTCCCATATCAGTAGCGGGCCACTTGGTTTTAAAAGTGACACGATTCAATTATACAGCTTTAGCCTCAGGGGGGTTGAGGACTGAAATAATCATATGGATAGCGTCTACAAAACCTGCAGGTTAGCAGTCGTCGTATTCCGGTGCGAGGTTTCCTGCTCACAAGTCTCCTGCCTAGCCAAAGGCCTTTGCAAACCGAAATTGGCTGTCGGATCCGACATCTGATTTCAGCAAAAAAACAGCGTGAGGCGGGCACGTCGAGTGCCGATTTTTTTTCCAGGTATCCACAAGTCGGACCTTCACGGATTTTCCCCGCCCGACCCCCAGCGCGCAAAAAGCCTTTTGCCCTTTCCCCCCTCCTCCCGCAGGCGTCCGTCAAAAATCAAGACATCAAAACGACACGTAATGTTTCCTCCTCTCTGCACCGGTTTTCTTGACAAAATCGGATGTCGGATCCGACAACCGTCTTCAGTTTGCACCGTGCTTAGTGGACAGACAGGGGAGACGTAGAGAGACGTTCAGGTAGTCGACCGGCTCTTTCAGGGCAGGGGGAGGGGGGGCGGGGGGGGGGGGGGGCTGCGCTTCTGCTGAAATATGTTACGTTGGCTTTATGCCGAGTGGAATATCACATAGTCCCTTGTCAAGCTTGATGGTTGTAGACGGCCGGGACTATAATCCTTGGGAGATCATTTCAACGGCACTGCGCGACGAATGCGATTGTGCACCCAGTCTTTTATAACCGCAGCTTGCCGTTTTCGGCGAAATCAGGCGGCATTCTTATGCCCACGTGATCGCGGCGAGTGAGTTTAGCGCGGAGGCAATGTAACTCTCCCCATCGCACAGCCACGCCATCTATGCACCTTTTCCACAAGAGCGCAGCCATCTTGAACGTCGCCCCTTCTGGGTAGCTAAACTCGTGGAGCAAAACATTCTTCGCTTTTTGACGTAGCGGGGGGAGTGACCAAAAGAACGCCGCAAAGTTTCCTCCTCCCTGCGCGCGCTCAACTTCACAACTTTTGACGAAAAATCCCCCGCGATCCCTAGGCGGTGCACGAGAGCACGAGACAGCGCGGGGAGGCGAGCGTTCACGCCGCTCGCTGTACGTTGTCTTTGAGCTCTCTAGCGCCGACAATCCCGTCATGCCTCGCCCAGGCGAGGAGCGAGAGCAGACGACGGGAGTTCGTCTGCTGCGAGGCGGCATTCGCACAGCGGAGCTGAAAGAAAAAGTTGGTATTCTGCTCGAAATCGCGTCCCGCGGGCCACAAACTCAAACGCGAGCTTGAATTCCAAGCGTCTGATATTCCACTAAGAGAGGAATCGACGACCCGTGTTTTATTTGCAAAATTTGGGTCGCTTTGTTGCCGTACAGACGCTGAAACCTACCAGTGTGTAATGAAAGGCCCAGGACAAACACAGAGGCCGCGAGATCTCGCATCATCTGTGTGCAGGTGAAAAGTGGAACATTTTTCGACAAAGCTCCCACAGCAGAAACCTGTGACGCATTCACTCAGCGTCCGGGAAGGCTAAACATGGAGACGTTGCCCGAGGCTCAAGCACAGTCATATTTGAACGGCAGCTATCTTGCCCCGTCGTATTTTGTTTGAGAAAGCTCTCGTTCTCAATGCCCTCACCAGGGAAATAAAAAAAGTCTTACGAAACGTATTGCTAGATGTTCCAAAGAACTAGATTTAAGCAGTATCCTTTCAGCGGTTCACTCATAATACTATGCTTAAAACGAAGCAAGCTTTTGCGCGTACAGTGCCATAAATTTTCTCAAGTGTATGCTGTTTTGTAGTCAGCTGGCTTCGGAAACTTACGCCGTCTGTAGATATCTCTGACAGCCGAGTTCCTTAATTGGAAATCATCGCAAATATAAGTGACACGTTGCAGCAACCAACGTTTATAGATAAACGATGGCAGCGACTGCGCTCCCGCATTCCCACCCATCACGTCGAACAAAAAGGCGCTAGTTTCGGTTTGACGTTGGTACTTTTCTCCAACATCTATGGCGACAGCATCAGTCTGCACTAGGTGCATTCGGCAAGTACGCCCGGGCCTGTTCTCCGTGCAGCACTCCGCGGGTGCAATGCATTAGAACTCTCACAGGGCAAGTCTGGATCGCGGATCGGGAGCCCGTCACTGGCCTCACCGGCGGCCATTGCTTGACAACAGGCAATACGCCGCGTCCTGTCTAGTTCTCCCTTCGTTTTCGTCCTTGTTGTTTTGGCGTATTACACCATGAGACAATACATGAAAGTCTAAGGGAGAAACACGCAAAACATAGGAAGCTCGTACGCGGTGCTCGAGGGCGAGTATTTTATGACGTGCTGCGATGATTATATCGGGTGCTTGGAGATCAACTAGACATTCGTCAAACGTTCGAACATTGATTTAAAAAAAAAAAAATAAATGGGCCGGAGCACCACCGACTTTACTGACGTCGCTTGCTTCGGTTGCTAAATAAACGGCACGTTCAGCGACTGAACGGCACGCTCCGAGTTTCACTTTCACCATGAAGTACTATGTACAAGCGGTTAAAACGATGCGAATGTCCCCAGTAAAGGCCTTCCAACTTATCGTTTGCTGAGCTCTGATGACTCCGAGATCACGGATGACACCACAATAACTCTCGGTAGCCCTTGTCTCATTAAACACATCACAGTTAACGCCTAACAAAGTCGCCCTCGACCCTCAACCACACAACGTTTATTTAAACAAGATTGGTATTCTAACGCGTTTAATATTCTTGCCCACAATATTAACTGTTATTTGCGGAAACACGATAGAAATTTCATGATCGAGAACAACCTACTAACGTAATAAAATTGAGTTTTCCCGTTTCTCCTATAGCATGCATTAGATCGTGTCAAGCGATGGCTGCCGGTGGTGCCGCTCGACCCCAGCAATACAGGCCTCTATCCGCGATCCAGCCTAATAAGAGATCAGTGGTGCCAGTGCTATTAGACATAAATCGTGTATTTGCATCGGTACACCCATACCTGCCGGATGTCGGGACGAGGCGCAAAACCGTACATCCGGCCAATATTGAAGCCGGTTTTCGGCCGAAGTTGCCTCGACACTCGCCAAGAAGCAACGTGCTGTTTCGGCGACTCGTTTGTGTAATTTAATTTTTCAGACATTTTATTGGGTCCCGGGCCACTGTGTACACCCCAAAAAAGGAATGTACTGTGGTAATTACACCTTGACGAGAAGGAGGCACGTAGCCAGGATTTTGTTTTAGGGGGGGGGGGGGGGGGGCCCCCATGACAAAGTGCTGTATGAGGGGGAGGGGGGAGAGGAGGCCCCAGCAAAATGGAAGATTTCGGGGGGGGGGGGGGCGGGCCTTATGCCCCCCCCCCCCCTGGCTACGTGTCTGACGAGAAGGGGTATTGTAGTTTTACATCTTTATAAAAAGGTGTAGTGCATTATCCCACGTTTTAAGAAACGTGTTTAAAAAATCACACATTTTTAAAGGTGTGAGGTTTACATTTTTTTATAAGGTCTATTGCTACACTTATTAGGGGGTTAGTTATTGGACACCCCACTTACATGTATAAAGGTGTGAAAATGTTTAATTTGTAGATACCTCTAACGGAAGAAACTCTCTTTCCTGTGATTACATCGCGTGCCGATGAAACGATCTGTCGATGACACGTCGTTCGATGAACTGATTTGACCACCAATGAGTGACGACTGCCAGTAAAATTTCGGGGAAATAATTCTGCCGGCTGCCGGGAGACTCGAACCTACCCTTGAATTATCCCGGTTCTTGTCTGTTTCCCAACATTCTGAATTATATACCAGCTTATTAGTACCTCTTCGGATATTGCAAAAAAAACAAAAAAAAAAACAACGATGGCAGCCGCAAAAACTCTGACAGCCCGGCTCACAGTCATGTGGGAGACTGACAGGTGCTCGTCAGTCGCCACCATGCCTTGAAAGCTACCGGTTTCGAAGAACCGGAGCGCGCAAAGACCTGTGGTTCCACGGTCATGGTAGACGCGATTGTCCGCCGCGTCGAAGTCCGGGCGCTGAACGAAGCTCGTCGCAGAGTCAACGCACAACGGCTTTCGATAGCCAGTACTGTCGCCGAAAGTCGTCGTCGGGGAGTTGAAAGGCGTCCCCGGTGGTCTCAGTAGCGACGCCGACGGTGGCGGAAGATAAGCTCGGCCGCAGCGTACGGCACCGCCATGTTGACAAAGTTTAACTTCGCCTCGATCCGAAGCGAAGATCTCGAGCTCAAACCACGACTCTCGCAAAGTTCGGAAACGTCACTTTGACGTCAGCGACAACTTCGACAAACGAGGTTTCTTTTTTACACAAACTTCGGAGGGATTTTGAGCGTCAGCAGGTCGCCTAGGGACAATCTGTAAAGCATTATTTTAGCTTGGCGTAGGGATGTAGGGACAAATGGGCGCAAACGTCATCGGCGAAGCCGTTCTATGAGCGGGCTCCTCGTGCCCCTCACGCGCCGCACGCGCGCCTTGATGAACTTTGTTACATTCTGCCTCTCTCAAAGAAGTGAGCGTTCGAATGATTGACACCTCGCTCGGCGCGACGTCAGCGTCGCGAGAGTCCAATTAGCGCGTTCCGCAAACTTCGGGCGCAAAGTTGTGCTTGACGAGTTTAGCGACCCTGGTATGCGTGAAAACATGATTTTATTCTCTCCACGCCACTGGAAGGCAGGCAAAATCTGTGATTTTCAGACAATCATGTTTTGCCTCACCTATATTTTCTCGCATATTCCAGGCTGAAATGTCTTATTATTTTATCGTCCCGCATACCAGATGTGGGACCCACGTGACTGGGAACGAAAGTAAACGAAACACGTTTATACACGTCGAGCGATATGCGACCTTCGCGCTGTCACACAGCCGCTACCGAGGGTAGGCTGTGAGTACATTAGCGAAACGAATAAACCGATATCGCCAAGCGAACTGCGCAGGCACGCGCATTCCGGAAGTAGAGCCTCTGCCATGCTACTTGTCATCGCTTTTCGTCTTCCATGCTGTATAGGGCTGCGGAGCCCGTATGTCATCGTGCTTCATCGCTTAGGACGCCCCGGTATCAGCTTGGATTCTCCCGTCGTGTGTGTACTTCTTAAGATCGTGTAGTTCGTGATGCCTTAGTTTTTCAGCGAGCGTAGAAAAGCAGTTGCATTCGCTACAGAGTCGCTTCGTCTTCCCCCGCCACGTTAGAGTCGTTCGCGTGGCTGTCCCACTGCCACCGCGGGAAGAACAACGACGCCACCTCTCGACCACTTCTGCTGCTCGGACGTCTCCATGAACTTGAAAACAAGTGAACATCTACTTCAATGGCAAAGTACACGGAAATTCAGAGGACCATCGGCTTTGTGTAGCGCCGCGGAACAGCATCGACTGTGTGAGTAGGAAATCGAGCTTGGTAGTGCTCAGGCTTATGCATAACGCTCAATCGACAATAAATAAGAAATAATTGGACTTTCTCGGGGATCGATAATTTTCCAGAAAGTTCTCGGCTTTCTCCGAGTTTCCACCGAAACTCGGACAACGCCGCTGATCAAATCTGTGGGGCGAGCAATGTAGGGCCGCATTAACATTTGGCCTGTTTTCGTGACCTGCGTGGCTTCTTGTGCCTCACGATTGGCTGTTAAGTCCATTGCGACGACGTTTGCGCGGTTGTGCACGCGAAGCTCATTCGACCGAATGCGGTCGCGTGTCATTGCCGTTATTTCTTTTGGAACAAGTAGAGAGACGTGGAATTGGCAAACTGGTTTGAAAATTACCGTAATTTGGAAACGTTCACCTTTGAAGGGCTCTGCTGCTTTTTTGAAATTCCTGACGTAGGAAGCGGTGGCCCAGGGTAATTCACCCTTCATCTTCGGGTGATGGTTGCGACGTTGCCGTCATGGCTGCCTTCCGGGCAGATTCCGTTGAATAAAAAGACTTCGAGCGCATATAAAAAAAATAATCGATTTATGTTTTGTGATGCCCAGTCTATTACAGTACTCAGGAACATTATGATATTTTGTCAAGAAAATCAGCTATTGACAATCTTGCCAATGTGGCCCATAGAATTAATTCCAAATAGATTTGTAGAACCCTCTAATAGAAACTAAATTTGTTCGAAGGTTTAATTACTTATCATTGCTATGTTATGACTATCATCTAAACTTTCCCCAAAAACATTGCGATGTTTTTTTGTTTTGTTTTTTAATTTGAAATTTTCATATTAGTACATGTGCCGAGGCATTGATGTCAAAAAAAGTTGTTTATGGTCGTCATTCATACTCGGCGTTAGGCCAAAGATCGGGTCCAGATTCGAGGTGCTCGGTTCCGTTGATTTAGGAAATCGCCAGTGGCGATTTGAGATTACGTAGGTCCCATCACCTTTCGAAATCAGGTCATCGAGGCGTACCGTTCTGAGTTAGAAGTGCACGGTTGGTGTAAATCAGAAAAATATCCAGGAGCGAGGAAACTGTGATCCTGTTCGGAAGGCTTCATCGTTTTCTTCCTCAAACGATGGGAGAGAGTGTCAGTAGCGGAGCTGCGTTCCGCCCAGTCGCTGACACGCTCTCGGGGCCTGGCTACGCTCAGATCAACGACAGCAAGAAAGCTCCGTGGAGGGTTCGGACATCGATCGCTCGAACACTGACCCGGTGGTGCTGGATTGCCTCTTCCTGGTAGCCACGTGCGCTGCCAACTGCACAATGTACGACACAGTATTGCTGCATTGCTGAACCGGAAGCAGCCTAACCAGACGTGACGGGTCTTTTAGCTATCCGGATTGTGTGGACCTCGTTAGAAGCTGGATTAAGCAGAACGCAAAGTTATTAAGTTCCGCAATAGCCATCGTAGACACGCATTTCCTTTCGCGTTTTATTCACCACCGCGCAAAATGAAAAATCGCAGGCGTTAAAAGTTACCTTTCTAAATGAGAGGGGAGGTGACAGAAGCTTATTTGCGCGAGTCTCGCTCCGCAAATTTCCTCCGGCGGAGCCGCGCTCGGTGTTTGCTCGCGCGTGTTCCCTGCTATAGTTCGTCACAAACAGAGAGTGGTAGAGGCTATAGCTTCGGGCACTTGGAGGGGAGGGCAGTGATGTCGCGAATAAAAAAATGACGAATCTTAAAGTAAATGTGTAATAAGCAAACTTGTGTCTCGAAAAAAAGAAAAGAGAAGAAAAGGAGTACTGTATGCGTGCTACGTCATTCCATGCGACACTCCATAAGCTTCTAGGTGATGCAGTCCTTCGGGGTTTCTCCCGATTGCTCCAGAAGTTGTTAGCAGCGGTCGACCGAAGCAAGAGGCCGCTGAGCTGCTCGTCCATCTGTCAAACGCTCTGGTCACGGTGGAAAATCTTTCTTGGTTCGTGCTTCAATGCCGCAATCTCGTTGGCTGCGATAGCTCGGGACTCGCCATTTTTAAGCTATATGCCGTGGATTTCATTAGATGCTGCACGATTCTCGTCACATATTACTCAGTTGGTAGTGGTACTTCACTAATCATAGCGAATATCTGTCGAGACATTTGAAGAACACATCTGTACGTCCATACTCGTACAACCGGCTTGACGAAGATTCAGCATATGCGATCAGGGAGAGCGGCCGACCAAGCTCTTGCCACGCTAATATCCCGGTCCCTGTTCCAGCCCCGGCTTGTTCTTTTCCCGCCGCTGTGTGCCGAGGACGCCCGACGCGGGCACGGATCGCCGCTCCCCTAGCGCCGCAGGGAGCGGTCGGCAAGCCTCCCTCGCGCTCGCCCCCCGACCTTCCGGACTCGGGGGAGCAATCGGTCCGCCCCGACTGTGCTCCGAGACGGCGCTCGCGCCCGTGGCCCGACGCGTCGAGGCCGGGAAGGGGCAGGCCCCGCGGCCGCCGCGGAAGTCGGCAATCAGCGGTACGATGCCGAAAGCGAGCGCAGGCTCGGGCAGGGAGGCCGGGAGGAGGGCGGACGCCGGGACGGCTCAGGGGTCCCTCGTTACCGCTCCATTCGACCGTGCTCGTTCGAGGAGAGATGCAGATGCGAGTGGCGCCACCACCAGTCGGCTATCGCTATTGCGAGGAAGATACTTTGACCCGTGCGTGGTGAAATTTAAGCGGTGAGCTCGTTCGCTCACTTCTTTCTTTCATCAAAACACGTGTCCCAGATTATATATATATATTTTTAAACGAGTGCTTTTTGTGACACTGGCACAGTGTGTGCAGCACCGGATGGTCCATTTTCAGCATGTGGAGCACATCGGTGTGCGCAACATTTTATGTTCTTCGCTCTGGCGCCACCTTATCAAGGAAGCGTGGAGACGATCTGTCGGTCAGCGAAGAACACGCGTGTTCGGGTGTGCCGGTGTGTAACCGCATTTCTATTTTTTTTTTCTCTCTGAAAATGTGCATTTGCTTTAAGGTGTTCAGTACACTGCTGGCCATGGACCGTCGACAAAACCGATATATGAAATAGTTCAAAACAGCGCTGAGAGTTTCTCTACGTACATTTGTGTCAGTCGTAGCTGGCAATTTGTTCCCGTAAAGACTTTATTTGTTCTCAACAACCCTATTTTTAGGGATATTTTTTTAAAGATCTGCTCTTAAACACCCGGGCTTTCTCCTTCACAGCGGGGACGCCCGACGGGGCTTGGAATCGGACTCGATTACAACTTTCTAAAAGTAAACACAGCAAATAATTAAGCTCTATAGTATACCCACACCCGTTCCGATCTGGAACTGGCGTGAAATCACGTAAACACTGCTGCGTGATGCACGATAAGGGCCCAAGGTTACCGGAGTACAGCAGCTAAAATGTCTCACAACGAGGACATTGGACGCCCTGGAAGGCAGATAAATTAAGTTGCCGCTACCTATATATCCAGAATTTGTATTGGCCGAAAAAAGAGGAAAAGCCTCTCAATCAAACTTTTCGGTATTAATTGTACCAATGCATATTCGCCTTCAAGCACTCAGATGACGATCTCCACAACTCTAATTATTCGTTTTTTCTAAGTTATTTCAAATTCCACATTAATGGCAAATAACGCTCGGAAAGCACTTTTTTCTCTTTTTTTTTTTAGAGCGACTGCTTTTAGTTAGATCCTCCCAGGAAAATTGCATGATTGTCCTTGGCGCAAACTCCAGGTGACGTCATCCATCCGTTCGTCAATGTCTATTCGTCTGTCGAAAAGAATTCGAACCTACCACCTTTACGGTGATGGTTCGAATTCGTTTAAGGTCATAAAGAGAAAGGCTCTTTATGGCCTTAAACGCGAGCTAAGGGCTAAGCTTAGGACTTTAAAAGACAGCGTTAAAACTGTGATGAGACGTGTGATGGCTCGAAGCGTAATTAAGAGCGAAATGAAAGAACTCCGAAAAGAGATGCAAAAACTGTCGTAAAAAAAAAACGAAGAACTAACCGCAGAGAACAGAAGATTAAGCTAAAACATTGAAGGGCTTAAGCAATACCAACGCTTTAAGAACTTGGAAATAAAAGGTGTGCCCGAAACAGGAGACGCGCATACGACATTCTCAAAAGAGTTTGGACCTTTCTGAACGAGCCGATTTCAAACTCGGATACTGACGTGTGCCACCGAGCTCCCACCTTTAAACCTCCAGAAAAGAACATAATTGTCCGCCATGTGTCCGCCATGTGCAGCGTACAAGACGAGACACAATTTTACAGAAATGCAAAAACAAAAACCAAAAACAGAGGTTTACCGCTAAAGGCCTTGATTACGATGGGCACAGCAGCCCTGATTTTGTGAACGAACATTTAATAAGTTCGAACAAAAGGCTACTTGGTTCTGCCGTCGCCAAGAAAAAGAGCGTGGGATGGAACAATTGTCTGGTCTTCCGGAGGGACAAGTTTTGTACCAAAAGAACAGAAGGCAAGCGTTCTCAAAATGGCTGGCATGTCTGATGTAGACAAAATAACAAACTGAAACGTAATTAAGCTCCCAGATAACACACAAAAACATAATGATGGGAGACGTAGAGCCAGAGTGTGTCTATTTTGATTATCAAGCATTCAATACAAAGTATAGAGGAGGTGATGTAGAGTTTTTAACAATATATTAAACATAAGGAGCATAAAAAAAAATAAGGTTTACAATCTGGAAAGTTTTTTTTTTTTTTTTTTTTGCAATCTTTGAGGGTGGATTTGAGTGTTATTTTACTAAAAGAAACCTGGTTCACGAAAGAGGACATGCCACCATATCTTCACGGATACAAGTGCGAAAGTGTGTGACGAAAAAAACAAAAAGGTGTAGCTATCTACCTCAAAGATAATTTACGGTACCTGGTTATGAAAGAAGATCTAACCGGAATGAATGAGGATATAAAAAGCTTAGGTGTTGAAGCGTCGAACACCGCAGTTGGTACTTTTATAGGCCGCCGTCAGGCAAATGCCTATGAATTTATGGCATTTATTGAAAACGGGTTGTGTCTTCTCGGATCTGTATCCACCCCATTTGTAATTCTCGAAGATATTAATGTAAACACTCATAGACTAATGTCACAGGTTCGGTGAAAAAAAAGATATCCTATGCAAACAAATTTATAATTTTGATAGGACCGCTGACCGGACGATAGGTCCACGCCCCGGTGACGGGCTCACGGTGAGGGGAGAAGGAACAACACAGACTCCTTTCTTTTCAACCACAAAATGGTTTACTGAAAAATCCGATAGACATAAAACACAACAAACAAAACTCCCGACAGCAAGGCACAACGAACCGCCCCACAGAGAAAGCACTCAGGCGCGACTTATCTTATACGATAATATCTATACATGAAACCACAGCGCTCATTCAAAGAACGTTTTCTGCAATTAAGTTCTTGCACTCGAAGAAGGAAAAAAAAAATTAAAAATGGGGATAAACTATACAAAGTGATATGGGGGTGAGTGGCGCGAACCTGAGTCCGGTGGGTGATGGGGGTGACGCGGCCTCTTGCGATGCCGACCGAACCCGGGAGGTCGATGTGCGCTTGGGTGCTGTCGGCGTGGCTCCTCGGCGCAGCACTCACCCACGAACGCACACACACTTGGGCGCCCAAAGCAGCGCTTGGACCAGGGAGCCCAAACTTCTCCCGCGCTCAGCCTTCCGTCGCTACCGCAGTCCCGCCCAAACTTCGCGTTGCGTTCACCCCCGGCCAAGTCTTTGCGCACACTGCCTCGACTCGGCTCGAAACCAAGCCGCGGTCCTCACTTCCCAAATTCCAGCGGCAAGCCCCACTCTCCCTCGTACAAAAAAAAAAGAATTGTTTTTTCTGCAGTTGCAACAACAAAATACATAAAAAAAAACACACGTCACACTGGCAAGCCCCGCAGTGAGCCTACCCCGGCTAACCATGAAGCGCACCCCCACTCGGACATCTGGAAGCTATTTCCAACATTCCGGGAAGCGAGTCGGCCCATCGCCACCAAGTAACAACCTCGCGAGAAACGTCTTCGGGACGAGGGGGGCCAGGGGGACATAAAACAGAAAGCAGCCGACGGTCCCAGCTCTCCCGCTCAACCCGCGGGCAAGGGCGTGTCCGACGACCGGATGCGCTCCCCCGCGAAAACTCCGAAAAAAGATAAAAAATAGTCGAATTCCGTGACAACTACATACACTACAGACTACAGTACATACACTCATGTAAATTTGCTCATCATGCGAGCGAGTTCCGAAACGTTATTCACCAGTGTGCATGTAGCAATGTAATAAAAATGCCAACTAAAATCACTCCAGACATTGCAACATCCCTTGGCATCTGCCTCACGAACGTAGATATAAATCATGTTACGGCCAGTTCTATCTTATATGGAATTAGCGATTAGTGTCCATTATTTTATATAGGGTCTTTTACAAATAGGAAGCAGGATCGTGTCATGAAAAACGTTTGGTATCGCACAATAATGAAGAAACGCTAATTACCTTTATCTTCCTAATAGAGCAAGAGAGTTGAATTGACGTTTATAAAGAATGCAATCCTACAGCTGCTTATAAAAGCTTCCTTACGAAATTCAAGCATTGTAATGACGCAGCTTTTCACCTCCGGGAAAGTAAAGAATAGCCTAAAATGGTTAGAAAACCGTAGATAACTGGCGAACTGTATAAAAAAAATCAGGGAAACGAATTGCAAGTTTCATGTTTTTATAGATAAACGTGATCTCGCTCCACTGGATGAGTTAAAAAAAAATCTAAACAATGTGAACTCTGGCTTTGAAAAAGCAGTGTAGCAGTGTGAATATTATCAAAATAAATGTCTGCATATTCACAATGACCCCAAAAATGTATGGGACACAATTAACTATCTAACGAGAACAAACAAACATGCAGCAGTGTGAATGAAATCCTAATAAATAAGTGGCGTCGGTACAGAACCTGCGGCATTTTATTAGCATAGGCAGGTGATCGAAACAAAATGCAACCTCAGGTAACTGAACGCTGATGAGAAATCAAATGGGATCTATCATGCTTATTCCGACGACGCAAACTGAAATTGATAAAATATTACGTAGTTTAGAAAATGAGGTTGTGTCTGGTGATGATGAACTAAAAGCACTACCAATTATGTACACCGCGAGCATAATGTGTCCTCTCTTATCCCACATAATAAATACGATGCTTGAGTGCGGTTTTTTCCCCCGATGTTTTAAAACTAGTTAAAGAAATTCCTGTTTACAAGGGAGGCGGAGAGGCCTCAATTAATAATTGTAGGCCTATTTCAGTTCTTCCGGTTTTCTTAAAGATTTTCGAGTGTGTAATGAACGACAGGCTGAACAGCTTCTTTAAAAAGACATCATGTAATAACTCCGGTTCAATATGGTTTCCAGAAGAAAAATTCTGCAGAATGAGCACTCATTGATATAACAGATAAAATTACGAAAAATATTGAAAACAAATTGTTCACACTTGGTACATTTTTGGAATTAAAAAAAGCATTTGACACTGTACAACAAGATATTTTACTTGCAAAGCTCAATATATACGGTATACAAGGAATAGGGCTAAAGTTAATTAAAAGCGATCTCACTAAATGCTAGGAATATGAACGCTTAAGTAATAAGTCATAGCAGGATGAAAATACAACATGGCGTTCCCCAAGGTTCTATTCTAGTGTCTCTGATATTCCTTATGTATATAAACGATACAACGGAAATAGCAGGCTCTCCTCAGTTAATAGTGTACGCAGATGGTACAAATGCTTTTTTTTTTGCTGATCAGACGAAACAGTTCGTAGAGAAATTAGCTAATTATTATCTTTTAAAGCGCTCAGGGTTGTTAGATACCAATCGTTTATGTCTAAACACGAGTACAACTAAGTATTTTTTAAGTCAATAAATAAACGCGATAATAGCGTTCTGAACATAATATTTTAAGGCACGTTGCTAGAGCAAGTTAAAGAGCAAGCATTTTTGCGGGTGTGGTTTACTGAGGACATTTCATGGTCCACTCATGTTCAGATGCTTAAAGCTGATCCATCCCGAGTTACTGGAAGCATTTATAAAATACAAAACTTACTACCTACCTGGCTTAAACAAATATACTACTCCATTTTTTACTCCAAAATGACCTATGTCATCTTGATTTGGGGATCAATCGCAACAACTAACTACACTAATCTAATTATCTTGCGCAAGAAACTTTTGCGCATGTATGAAAATTATAGTGGAGACACAAGAGATTTAAGCACGCAGCCTCTTTTTAATGAATATAACACGCGCAAGGCAGACCAGGGATTTTATTTCAAAGTCTTACAACTGATACACAGAAACAAACTCCACAGTACACCAACAGATAATCCGAGCACGCACAATATTCGAAATGCAATGCGAAAGAGGCCGCCCATAAGAACCAACTATGGCCGACAGGGGCTAAATTTCCAAATAAATAAAACTGTAAACAGAAAATATATGTCCGTAGACTTCCATAAACCTTTTTATAGTTTCTAAACAGATTGCCGAAGGATGCTCGTGGCAAGTGGGATTGCTTTTTTTATCATTAGAGCGCATGGAAGCGCTGTAATGTTGCCTTAACTCCAGGATTTTTCTGTTTCTTTTTTGATATTTAGGTGCCTTGATTGTGTGGGTATAGTTTCATTCGTTGTTTCAAGATGTTGAAGTGTGAGAGATATCTTTTTTTTTAGTTTCTTTCTCAAAAGTCCACTGTTTTGCGGCTGATTTTATTGTTGTTGCGTACCCGTACTAATTATATTGGTCAACGGAGTCATATTTTGGGGTTTTCGGTGTTCAATGTCTATTTCCTTTTAGAGCGCAGCTTTTAGGCGCCCATTTCCGGCTTGAGCGGCGTCGCCGTTGGCGTCGCCGTCGGCGTCGGCGTAACCGCGCGCTGCATTATGGGAAATGTCCCATAAAGCACTGCACGTGGAGGAGGAGGAGGGAGGAGGAGGAGGGGGAGGAGGAGGGGGAAGAGGAGAGGGGAAAAGGGGAGGAAGAGGGATGAGGATGAGGAGAGGAGGGAGGGGGAGGAGAGAGGAGGGAGGAGCTTACAGGATGAGCGGAGGAGGAGGTCAGGGAGGAGAAGGGAAGGAGGAGGAGGAGGAGGTGAGGAGAAGGGAGGAGGGGTATACCCTCCCCTCAGTACTCTTCCCTCCTCCTCCTCAAGAGCTGCGCTCTAATTCGGTGTTACAGGGTGTTGCAAACGGCTTATATATATATATATATATATAATATATATATATATATATATATATATATATATATATATATATATATATATATATGTTCTTGAATCTTGAAATTGTAACTTTGACCTATATTTACACAATGTTGCGCAAATAATTGGTTTGTTCACTTTTTTTAGTCGCTTTGATAGATGGCAACATTTATTTAGATTGTATTTGTCAGGTTGGTTATGTCGTGCTGCACCGCTGAACTGCAGGGGGGCAGGGGCCCTGTCAGGCACCGAGCCTTTGTCTCTACCCCCCGCGGAAAATTCCGCGAAACAAAGAAATAAAGCTGCGATGTTACTTCTGCAGTGGAACAGCGCGCTCGGATGGTAAGGGTGCGGATTGCGTGCGCCGTCGAAGAAATGGGCAAGCCCCCACGCACCCAAAAAGAGACAAATAACTCAAACGGCAGCGTTTGATCACCTCTTAATTATGAAGGACAAAACTGCGCGAGGTATCGAATCTGACCATAACTTATTTCCTAGGTATATACGTAAACAGAAAAAGAAATTACGCTGGAGTTTCTTACTGGTATGCAATTATCTCCTCGAACTATATACCGCTTTTTTTTTATTGCCTGGAAAGGGAGTATTATTAATGACATAATTAGATATTTAAAAAAAAAAAAAATTAGAGCCAACGCGTGAATTTATAATCTGTCTAAAAACGTGCACGGCTACTTGGCACGGTTTCTTTCGATCTTTGGGCCCCAAAGGAGCGTTGGCTCCCGGAACGCAGCAGTAAGAGGCAGGTTAGAAAGCAACGAGACTGATGGGCGCTCGTCGACCCTCGCCTTGTTTTCCTTGCGCGACGCGCCCCTTGCGGCCACTAGTTCTCCTCACCGCGGTGAAAACAGGCGGACCCAATGCGCCATGAAACAAGCGAGCGCTTCCGGCAGCGAATTTATGGAAGCGCCGTGCCCCGAGGCGACGCCTGGGGCTCCAGAGGCCCTCATCTCGCCGCCGAAACAAAAACAGGGCGGAGAAGAATGAAACGCACGACGTGCCTTAAGTGTTATTCCGGCAACAGCCGCAACTCCAATGCCCTTCGACGAGGGGCGCACTCCCCACAAACGACTGCTGCACCAGTTCGCAGAGCGTGCTCACGCCCGACTCCATTCCAGATGCTTCCCATGAAGGCTGCGCTGCGCCAACTTATTTCTTCTCGCTTTCCCCCTGAAAAAAAAAAAAAAAATGATGCAACGCTTTTTGACGAAAAACGCCGTTTCGCTGTTGTTTCTAGCATTGTATCTTAGCAGTATCGTTCCCCTCTCATATTCCTAAGGAAAATATTAGAATAAAAAAGTCGCACGATCCTTCGTTTTAATGATTGAAAAACAGGGATGCTGAAAATGCAGGTATACCGACTGGTCACAACGCACCATTTTGAATGGTGAGTGCTGGGCGGCACATTTGGTTTTGTTAAGAATACAATATAATATGGATAATTGGGCCAACGATGGAGCTAGTTCCAAGTTATCTAACGGAAGGTTCGCTGTATACGGTAATAAATCGCGTGAAGTCTCAGCTTGAAACTATCCCTACCGAAAAACCCAGTATAACTTTTCACTATCTGCATTATACACTCTACAAAAAGCCCGTGCTTCTTCTTTCCCGCACAACACTCGAAGAGCCAATCACCGCAACTTACGGAGGCAGCTCAGCTAATGGCGATGCCGAAACATATGTTTAGACCCAAAAACGCAGTCTGAGTTGTGACATTAAGCAATGCAAAACGTCACCCTTGCATTGCTTAATGTCACAACTCAGACAGCGTTTTTGGGTCTAAACATATGTTTTGGCATCGTCATTCGCTGAGCTGACTACGTAAGTTGCGGTGATTGACTCTCCGAGTGTTGTGCGGGAAAGTAGACACACGGGCTTTTTTTTAGAGTGTATGGAACCGGAAATTTGTTTCTGGAAACCCAAAATCCACATTGCAGACAAAAGAATAATTTCTGAAAACCTTAAAATTCAGATAGGGTCTAGATAGAATCCAGATAGATTTCGGGTTGCATAATTCAGATAGCGAAAAGTTATACTGGGTTTTTCGTTAGGAATAGTGTACGGTGTGCCTCGGAGATCTATTTTATGTGCCCTGTAATTTATTCTCTACATAAACGACATAGTTAATTTGACACAGACACCAACATCATGTACGCCGACGACACGAATCTATTTTGTTTTTTTTTTCATTCGAACTGAGGGAATTAGAATCCGTGTCTAATGTGTCGCTAAAGAACCTATCACTATGATTACGGTCTAATAAACTGAAGATTAATTAACTCTGGGGAAACGAAATAAATTATTTTTAAACCAAGAAATAAACACGTTAGTTAAGAGATGAGTATCACGTTTGAAGGATTTATTATCGCAAATGCAAGCTCACATACATTTCTGGGTGTCTGGTACGGTGAAAGCTTGCCTCGTTCTCCCATTTTGAACACGTCCGCTCAAAACTTCGCAAATCCAATGCCATATAACGAAGGCTTAGCTTACTACTTCCACGTAGGTTAAAACGTCAATTTTGTTACGCGTTATTGCACTTTCCTCTAAAATGTAGTCTACTGATCTAGGGCCCAATAGCAACAAAGAATCTTAACAATCTTCTTGTCCTACAAAAGTAAGCGATCCGATGCACAGAACACTTAAATGCGTGTGCTCAAACCGCTCTTTCTTCCTCTAAACACGAGGTCTTTACAATTCATCAACATTATAACTTGAAATTCGCCCATTTAGGCCTATTAGGCCTAAGTAAAGCATAAAGTGGGAATATTTGGGTTAAATCAATAGATACATAAAATGTCGATCAGTGAGGGTCTGGGAGGCATGAACAGTGGCCTTAAAGGGGCTATGCAACAATTTTTTTACTTTGCGCAAATACCGCTTAGAACGGATCCCTGACGTTAATGACCTATGAAACACGCCTTCGTTTTTCACCCGACGCATTAGAAGTCCCAGAAAAAAATTAAAAAAACAACGAGCAGCGTTCACGCCCTCAACTCGCAGAAAGAACAAGCGGCCACGTGATCTGGAGCCGATTATATGCCGCCAATGTTGATCATAGCCACGCGCTGGGGTTGGCAAAGCACAGGACACGCGCTGAGTTCCAGACATTGTTATGGCTCGGCTATTGTCGTCGTTGCAGCGATTGGACACGGGCCACTACTCGAATGCTTCTCGAGCTATCAATTATCACGAGCCTAAATCGAGTGCCCACGCAATGCTCGGGTCCAATCTATGAACCGCATTCAAATATCGTCATACGGGTGTACTGCGATCCCCGCGTTACGTCATCGAATTTTGCAAGGGAGAGATTGAATGAAAATGATCGCTTTTGTCCCTGAAATTACACCGCAACAAAGGAGTTTCTTGGCCAGTGGCATTGCATGCGAGTATCCTTGAGTCCCACTAGTGCCAGTAAGCTCGTGTAAAGTGAAAAACATTCCAATTGAATATCGTTGCACAGCTCCTTTAAAGGGGCTATGCAACAATTTTTTTACTTTGCGCAAATACCGCTTAGAACGGATCCCTGACGTTAATGACCTATGAAACACGCCTTCGTTTTTCACCCGACGCATAAGAAGTCCCAGAAAAAAATTAAAAAACAACGAGCAGCGTTCACGCCCTCAACTCGCAGCCAGAACAAGCGGCCACGTGATCTGGAGCCGATTATATGCCGCCAATGTTGATCATAGCCACGCGCTGGGGTTGGCAAAGCACAGGACACGCGCTGAGTTCCAGACATTGTTATGGCTCGGCTATTGTCGTCGTTGCAGCGATTGGACACGGGCCACAACTCGAATGCTTCTCGAGCTATCAATTATCACGAGCCTAAATCGAGTGCCCACGCAATGCTCGGGTACAATCTATGAACCGCATTCAAATATCGTCATACGGGTGCACTGCGATCCCCGCGTTACGTCATCGAATTTTGCAAGGGAGAGATTGAATGAAAATGATCGCTTTTGTCCTTGAAATTACACCGCAACAAAGGAGTTTCTTGGCCAGTGGCATTGCATGCGAGTATCCTTGAGTCCCACTAGTGCCAGTAAGCTCGTGTAAAGTGAAAAACATTCCAATTGAATATCGTTGCACAGCTCCTTTAAAGGGGTGATGCAAAAATTTTAAGGTCAAAATAATTTCATCTCGTCATGTTTACCTTGTTTAACGTGTCCCGGAGGATAGAGAAAACTTCTCCTTTATTCAAAAAATGTCGCGATTCCGCTGCATAATCGCAAAGCAAAAGTCGAGCTTTTTCCCGCACCTGAAGCCGCGAGTGGCAGCCGGCGGAACTACGGCGAGAGGCTTACGTGACCTCGCTCGGCTCTAAGCTGCAGCATAACGCCCGCTAATGTTAGCAGAGAGAGGGGGAGGAAGCATCCTCTGAGACAGCACACGGGAACTTACACGGCACCCCAAATTACGTCACTAGGAGTGCGACCAGGTGTGACCCTGAAGACTGGGAGTGAATTGAGGGGTGCGAGAAATGCCGATATTCTTTTTTTTTACACAACAACTATACTTTATTTCATCTTATGATGTGCCGCAGGGAAAGCTACGAGCGCGAGCACCTTGCTTTAGGGAGCATCTCGGCGGTACAAGCTCTCGTGCATTGAGGGCATCTGCCAACGCTATGAGTTCGCGCTTCTAGCCTTCGCTGCGGTAAAACATCAGGTGAAACGGAGTATAGGACACGCAGGCGAAATCGGTTTTCTGCTCTTTACTTCAGAAGTGTTAGAGAGGAACTTCCACAAAGTTTAACCAAAGTCTGGAAATCGTTGCACCCCCCCCCCCCTTTCCCGTTTAATATTTAACCTTCTTGCATTAAAATGTACTATCTTGATCACAGTTAGCGTAAAGGCAGGAGCGCCTGGCAGCGGGTACCATCAGAGCAGCCTAACGGCCCGGCTTGCCGGTTCCAGCGCATGCGCACCGCGCCTGCTGAGGAAATATGCTCTCATGGCGCGCATCGCGTCATCGGAGTGCTCGCGCGTCGTCTGCTACGAGCGTCGTCTTCAACGCCAAGCATGTCGCATGGAAGCGCAGGGGTTAAAATGCATGTAGGTGAAATTATCAACACACGGGCATGCGCATGCGAATATTTTGATGCATGGTACAGTATCATAACTTTTTTGTTTCCTATATTTTACTAAAATAATATTTGAGGCCACCTCCCGCGCATGCGCTGCTCTTGATCATTTTAGGCGTCTTTGCATTGTTGTTAGGGTCGTTGCATTATTGCTGCTTTCGTCGAGGCCACCTTTTTTTTGGCCAGGGAAATCCGAGAGGAGCTGGAATTGGACGTTTCGAACGTGACGTCGGAGGTTGAGAAGCACCCGCCTGCATAGCGCCATGGCAGCGCAGAAGCCCCTACTATCTCCTTCAAACAAGGAGGCGAGGCTCCGCTTTACGATGGGACATGCGTTGTGGACGGCGGATATCTGGGGCCGGCTCGTCTTCGCAGACGAATCTTCGACGTTCTCCACGAGGCAAGACCAACTCGTGCGGCGACCTTGCGGCGCACGCCGTGCGTCGCGGGGTCGCTGCACACGTTGGTTTTCTAAGCAACGCAATTAGCTTTAACTAACAAACGATAAATTGCAAATAACATATCAGAACATTCAATTTAACGAACCCCAGCCTTCTATCGAGCGGAATTAAGGTCTGCTGAGTATGTTAGTTGTTCTAGATTTAGATAATGGTTTTCGTTGCGGAAATATTTCGTCGTTCATTTACGTTCTCGATACACACTCGTACTGCAATTCCGTTTGATAAAAGACTGGTGTCCCCTAACTGTTAAATTCTCTGGTATGTTATTCGCAATATATCGTTTGTTAGTTAAAGATAATTACGTTGTTTATTTGTTTTTCATTGGTGTGATCTCATATGCCCGTGTCCCACTAGAACGACAGACAGAGACAAACGACAGCGACAAGCCTCATACCAGAGCCTTTCGCGATTTGAGAGGCTTTGCAGATTAAAGGAGGCTATGATCAAACACGAGCATCATGCACGCGAGGGTATCTTTGGCAGGCTTGCAATCGCTCGGGCTTACTTCACGAGCACCGAACGACTAAACGCCTGCCAAAGGTACCATCGCGAGCATGCTGCATGGGTTTGAGGCTTGTCGCTGTTTTTTGTTTCTGTCTGTCGCTCTAGTGGGACACGGGCAATATGGGGCCGTGACAGTCTTAGTTTTGCTCGTCTTTTCTTTCGTAATTTTTGTGTATACTGTTCGATAGCTAGGCTGAAAACGCACACTGCACAACTAAGGTCGATGCGCTCCTGCAGAAACTATCCTGTCTACGTACAGCGCGTCGCTTCCAGCGGAAGGACTTCCGTGAACGTTTGGGGTGCCATCTCAAAACATGGCCTCGATCCTCTGCACCGCATAGTCGGGAGGCTGACGTCGACCCGTTACTGCGACGAGGTGGACACCGTCCTTGTACCCTTCGTTCAGAGTGGCCTCTTCTCCGGCGTGAACTTCCTTTTTCAGCGGGATCTCGCGCCCATCCAAACTGCGCGCATCGCGAAGGACCACTTGCGGCAGTACGGCATAGAGGAGTTGCCATGGGTTCCGAAGGGCGTGGACCACAACATTATTGAGAGCGTGCGGAGCCGAATGAAGGCGGCCATGGTGCGGATTCCTATTTATTCCATCACGGAAGACCACCTGTGGGACGCAGTCCAAGCAGAATGGGAATGTTTGAAAGGGGACACGTCATTCGTGTCGAGTCTTTACGACTCGCTGCTGTCAAGGATGGTGGCTGTAAACGGTGCTAGGACCCGTTACTGAGCCTGTTTTAGTTGACTTGATTATTCGTTGACTGCAGGCAGCAGCCATGAAGTTTTACTTGAGCAATAATGTTTGCCCTTTTCTTACCCGACACTGCTCACGCAAGGTTGTCATTACTGCAATCGGCTATAGCAAGCCTTATGGGCAAACAACTGAGATGTCTGCACCCGCCAGGTCACCCACACAGATCTATCACCGGCCAAAAGGCAATGACAGTAAGGAAGACAACAACCAAAAGCTATAAACGCACATATCAAAGTCAGGACCACGTTAATTAATGATGCAGACGCGCTGGCCGATAGTTAGTCTATGATCACCGCGCCCGAGATAGCTCCAGACTTCACTGGAAGCGGGTTCAGCGATGCTTGTGAAGACTGACGCGAGAAGAGAAGAAAGTCACAAGGTTTATTCGCTTGAACAAATATTGAAACTGAACCGGGAAAGCAGATGAGCGCATTAGAGCAGCTTTCATTTTAGGGTTTACCACTTTTCGTGTTTGCCCAACTTCTTGTTATCACCACTAGCATGTGCATAGCAGACGACGCGCGTACAAGACGACAGGCGTAGCAGACGATACACGGAGCAGACGACGCGCGTAGCAGACGACAGACGAGCGCTCCGATGTCGTGATGCGCGCGACGAGAAAATATTCTTGCCGCACGCGTGATGCGCATGCGCAGAATTTGCGCGCCGGTCCGGTAGAGCGCTGTGATAGTGTCCGCTGCCACGCGTTCCGGCGTTCCCGCTAACAGTGATGAAGATAGTACTCGTTTATTTCCGTTTTAAAACACTGCAACAAAGAACGGCTATGTATAATATCTGAAAGTTCTGAATACTTGTTTAAAAATTCCGGAATCAAGGAGCTCAATTTTGGTGACCCGTAATTGATGCGGATTCTCTCCTGAATGTATGTCTCATGCCATAAATTATATGTCACATTTCTTTTTGGATATATGTCTATAGAATCGCTGATTTTTATATGATTAGAGGCGAAAAAAAAAAAAAAATTCGCGATCGTGTTATCACACGGGCAGCTTTGTTCCTGCTTCACAAGTACTAAATTTAGCTTTCCACGGTGCTTCCTGCCTGCTCCAAGTCTTTCTAGTATTGACTGATTTATTTGTTTTCGATGACGCTTGCAGGTGAACCATATATTTATTTTGAATAATTGGGGCGTTAATAACATATTTTGGTTAATGCGCCGACTGATCATTCCGATTAGCCTCGTGTACTTATTCCTCTTGGCCATATGACCCACCTGGAAAAACCAAATGAATGTAGCCTTTTTTTTACAAATACATTGTACAGGTCTAATTCTAGGAGCAAGTTTGCCACGGAGAGAAGTGACGCTGTTTCGGTTTGAATTGTGAATGTCTGAAATGAAATCGAGGCAGACGTACGAAGAGGCCGACCGCGGAACCGCCATCCCGCAGTTTATCACGTTTACCGCTACGGCTATTTCGAAAGCTTACTGCACGCGCTGTCCGCAGCTCTCGAAAGTAAGCACATAAATACAAACGAGTGGAAGCCCCTTCTAAAAAAAAATAACGTGGAAAAGTTTAATCAGTCGAACACTAGTCGACCTGCTCATGATAATATGGAATATTAGTACCCGTTTGATACAGGTACCCGTTCGATACGTCTACCCGTTTGATGTGGGCACCCTTTTGAACAGCAGACCATTCGGGTGCGGAGCAATAGCAGGCCATTCGGATGCAAGCCCTGCCCATTATGCGGAGCGCGCGGCGGCGGCGGCGGAGCTCCGCATAATGAGCACGGCTCATTATGAGAGCCACGCGAACCCGCCGCCGCGCGCTCCACCGCCGCCGCGCCCGCCTCGCCCACCTCGCCGGTCTGCGCATTCCAGAGGAGTGACGTCATAGCCGCGGCAGACGCACTGGCGCCGCCGCGTGCTCAGCTGTGCGCCTCCGTTGCGCAGTAGCGCCTCCGTTGCGTCTGACGCTGCACCGGAGCCGCTTGATAGCACCTCTCATTTTGTGCACATAAGCTCACGCTACGTATATCCTGGCATAGCCGAGCTAAGCCACCGCAATTTGTTTTTAAATTTATTTAAGAGGTCTTGATAATCTTACACACCACAAATCAGTTTATGGGTCTGATTACTCGTTTTAAACAGTTAGAATGGATATGAAAATATGCCCTTGTTCTGAACACGGGACATTGCAGTTGGTTTCGTTTAGGCTTCAATCCTTTAACTGCAAGAAAAATGGCCTTCTAACACCATCTCAGTTCAGCTCGGCGAAACCACGGTTAGCGGCCACTAACTGTCGTTTGCCTAACCAAAGTTAAAACGGCCCATGTAACTAGGGTATAAGTATATGTTACCCGTTACTGCGATTCAAAAGAAAGTCGTTATCTCAGCTGGAAATTATCGCGTTATTTTCTTGTTACTCTGAATGTGTGGTGTGTATCAAGAAGTCACCACTTCCTATATTTTTCGTCCCTGATGATTTGTTTTTTTTTTACACGTTTATTCAGGAATAACCGCGGCTTCACTGATATACCGTCTTCACATCCTTTTATGGGTTATCTAGCGTGTGCTCGCTGTGCAAATTGCCGACAGAAGCCGGTTTCCAATAAGAACTGAGTTGGCTACTTGTGGTTTACACGTTCCCCTCCAGAAGTAAGTTCCGTTCCTCGCTACTTTATGAAAGGTTAACAAAAATGCGTTACTCGTTCCTTCTCCTAGAAAGTAACTAGGTCGTTACTTCGTTACCGAAAGTAACTAGGTACAACTAACGCATTACTTGTAACGTGTTACGTACATGTCTGGTCTTCTACGCTCGCCGTCATCACGGAAATAAAACGTCTGCTAATTACAAACGGAGAGTCTAACGCCAACAACCGAAGCGAGCAAGGAGACGTTGGCGCCACTGTGCGGCTCGTAGCAGAACCATTTGCAGTATTCTACGAAATGCCTGCGCGTCTACTTACACGCAAAGCACTCGAGGAGCTAATCTCTGCAATTTACGAAATCAGCTCAGCGAATGATGAGGCGGAACATCTGTTTACACCTCAAAATTAAGTCTGCGCTGTGGCATTACGCAAAGCAAGCATGACGCTTCGCGTTGCATAATGAGACAGCGCAGACCTCCTTTTTAGGTCTAAACGGATGTTCCGCCTCATCATTCGCTGAGTTGCTTTCCTAAATCACAGAGATTGGCTCTTTGAGTGTTTTGCGGGTAAGTAAATTCTCAGGAATTTCTTAGAGTGTACAAATCTTTGTGGCAGCTGACGGACAGAAAGCATTGCGAGAGTCGCTGCTTATACTCAATGTCAGCTTACCTGAGCGTAGCAGTAAACGAAGCGTTTGTGGCCACAGTCTTCGATAACTTTCTTTTATACCCCTGTCAGACGAGAAAGTAAATGTCATTTTGATCGAATGTCATTCACCGCTCGGCGAATCAGCTCGTGATTCTGGTTCTGCACGTGGTGGGTGCACGCGCAGCGTGGCGTATTAAACGCGCGGATTGGCCGAGCTGCAATGTCATTTTGCTCAAATCTCATTTAACGTGCCTGTCTGACAGGGGTATTACACTAGGGATTGAAACTAGAAAAATAGAACGCCAGCTCGGAGCACGTGGAGCAAAAGCTCGCGCTGCAGAACCCAGAAAGTCTGGGTTCAATCCCCACCCCTGTCCGTTTCGATCTGGATGAGCATCGTACCGGCGTGCGGTCGTGTAGCACTACTGCGTGGTTCACGTTAAAGACCCCAGGCTAGCGGTTGTACTGCACTGGCTAAATTTCTCACCTACAGCGAGTGACTCGTCGCATCTTTGAAGTAGCTGACCAACTAGACGCTGTTCAAATATCCCCACAACCCCAATTATTATTAGAAAAATAATCTCTGAAACGGCCGCAATCATGTCAATCTTGGGCCTACGTACTTGATCCACCAGCGAGCAAAAAGGTGTATGATAAAATGACGGGCGAAACATACGCGTGAACGAATAGTATAAATCACTGACACTGCTGGTTGTCGTGCCGCAGTAATTTCCCGCACTAGGTCTTTGTAGAAGCACATAAAAACAGAGATAAACAAAAAACCATGGCGTTTACTTGCCGTCGTTGCCTTATTCACTAGGGGAATCCGGCTGAATTCGAGCTCAGAGCTACTATTCTTGGTTCAACCACGTGATTACACAAGCAGAGCAACGCATGTATGCTTCCGAATGCAAGGTACGACGCCTTTCCGTCGGAGTGTGAACGAGGAACACAAACGCAGTCAAGTCGCGACCGTGGTGGACACCTTGGTATGGCGACTAAGCGGGCAGCGCGTTCGTGTGCGACCTAATACTCATGCCGCCTTTTGTGGCGGTGCAAGATTGCTCCCAAGCGGGAGTAGCACGCCCCTTTGCGTGCTCAAGGAACTTGTAAGCGTAAACAGAGGAAGGAGAAATAGACAGGCTCTTGTCCTTGTTGTCTTCTTTGTGTCCGTCCCTATTTGCACACACTAGTTTTATGAGCATCATTGAACAAATAAACAAACATGAAGTCTCTTTAACCATAGCCTGCTCGTTGATCTTGGGACGTCGCCGCTTTTTGAAGGGAAGGAGCCGCAGGTTTTGGGGCCGGCCGAGTTAGCGCTTCCGAAACACCGAAGGACAGGTAAAGCCTTCCTCCCCCGGCTGCGCCCCAGACATGAAGCCTACTTTCGAAAGTGTCACCAAATCAATACGACATCCGTCACAACGCAGGCGACATGCAACAAGTGACACGGAGAAATTCACCTGTTTTTCGTAGTTTCGAATTCACCTCCGATAATTTCCCAGCGGCTGTTCTTAACGTCCCCGTCTAGGTAGTCTGTCTGCGTTTTATCCTAAAGAAAGGAGAAACGCTCCGTTAGGAAAGGCATTTGTGAAATAGGGATTACAGATGAAACGAAATTACGCTACCCTTCTTTGCAACGTGGAATGAGGCACGGAGAAGCGGCTTCCGCATTGCCATGGCATCGCAACGTCACTATCTATGCCAACTCCCATTGGCTCCTTTCTTCTTTGGCAAGAAACCGCAAGCCCTCCACCGCGTGCGAGCCGGTTGCTTGGACAGCGCCGAGCGGCGAGCCGCCGAGGACGAAAACTGGTTTTGGCGAGCAACCCGCGGCAGCCAGCGGCGGGCGGCAAGCCTCCGCGGCGCTAGTCTGGCCGGGCCTTTGTGCAAAACCTAAGAAAACGTTAGAGAACGGCACTGTTTGACCCAGCCTTTACGCCACGAAGCTTACGTAAGCTTAGATCAAGCTACAACCGCAAGTCAACGGTGCATTTCTGCTTCGTACTGCACTTACCAAGCTACTTCTTCAACTGGTCGCTACGCTTCGTACGATGCACAGATGCGTTGCTGACTGTTGGTTATGCCTCAACCTAAGCGCACGTTAGCATTGTAACTTGAGAAAATACTGCTGTGTGAAAAAGCTTTTAGAGTGAAGGGAGAATTTTTAGTGGTATGTGACAGTGAAAGGAAATGTTAGTGTGTCAATGGCCTTTTAGGTTCCATGATCTAGGACCATCTTTTCAAGGTAAAACATCGGTGCGACCATTGTTTCCTATATTTTTCTCACGTTGTATGCGATCGAAGAACCTATAACAATTGTGTTCATTTCGAGTTTTTCTTCTTTGTAAATTGGCTCCGCTTTCTTTGGCACTTTCAGATTCCCGCCATGGAATGAAACTACTGTTCGACCGAGTGTGCCGAAAACTTCCTCTGTGAAAGTGACGTCTGCGAGATCGGGGCTACGTCTGAGTGGTAAGTGTCTTTCACGCGCACTTTGCGCCTTTCTCCCAACAGCAAAGAGGTCAATCTCTCCGTACTTCTTCGCACCACAAAATGTGCCCCAGCCACGGTGTAAGGAATGTACAGGCGTGGACACCGCGCGCGCCGCAGCTGCCAGATAGATTCATCTACTCACCTTGGTTGCAAGCGGCGCCACCAGATGACTCCATGATATGCGGCTAATGGCAGCCCTGTCGGGGGCCCTGTTTCTCATCTTTCTCTATGGGAGACATGCTTGTTCGAAACTGTATACCTCTACCAGCCAAGGAAGTTTTCGTGTCGTTGGCGTTCTAAGTACAAAACTCCCGGCGAACAATTGAAGGCAAAACAGCATATCTCCTTTGACATCAGGCATACAGAATACAGCTCAGTATCCGTTTGAATAAAAAATAAAACCACAAAACAAGCATCAACAAAACAAACATCAAAACGATATGACGAGTGATAAGGCGCGTGTGAACAATATAGGAACACCCTCCCACGCGTTCCGGTAAAGATTAGGTTTGGGTTTGCAGCTGCTTCGAAAGGAGTTGACGTCATTCGAAGTCCTCGTGTGAAGTGCAAACCGCATGATGGATGATAACGACGCCTGCGAACAATGCGAAGCGCGTTCTTTCTCCCCGCGTGTGTTTTCGTGTCGGCGTTCTCACGGAAAAAGAGACGTCAGAAGATTAAAGCGAAAAGTACAAACACCACGCATACAACATACAGCACAACATTCGTTTCACAAAAGTATAAGCACAAAACTAGCATCCTAGCCATATAATGAATAATAAGGTGCTCCTGAAAACAATGCGAAGCACGTAGCGCACACCGCATGCGTTCCCGGTGAAGATTACTGTTCCCCAAGCTGCCGCAGCGACGGCAGCTTGCGACGAGGGGGAGTGACGTCATTAGCCTTTTATATATAAAAGTAGAACCCGCCAATACCCCGTTTCACCTTACGTCCGGACGCAGCGGACGCTACGAGGTATCTTGGCCAATCCCGTTCTGTGGACGTTGCCCGTGATACGCTTTCCGCGCATCGCTGTGACCCCTCTTTAAGGTCACGTGACACTCACACGGCCTACGATTGGCTCCGATGGCTCGTAACGTCCGCTCCGCTCAAACGTAAGATGAAACGGAGTATGGCAACTGATTTCATTGTTGCTGCAGCACGGCGGTGAATAGGCCAAGCATAGCTAGGACTCCCGAGGAGCAGCGTGAATACTACACTCTAAAAAAAAGGGAGTAGTACTCCCTCCCTAAAGGGAGGAAATGAGATGTCCCCTATGTTACTCTCTAAAAGGAGGAAATTTGCCACCCTACAAAAGGGAGGAAATTTCCTCCCCTAAGAAGGGAGGAAAGTTGCCACATATGTTTGCTCATGGAGAAAACGTTCCTCCCCTAAGAAGGGAGGAAAATCGCCACCTTTTTTCGCCCAATGGAGGAAACTTCCTTCCCTCGTGTAATTCATATAGCTTCCACCAGATGGCGCTCACAACAGAAAAAAAAAATGTTGGTGAAGCGCCAATTTTATTGTCCAGTGTCCCCCAACTCTCGAACGCTGCATGGTAAATACACATACAACACTGAACACACAGAATGCACGAAACACAAGCAGAACACCCCACAACAGCAACAGCGCAGCGACGCCGAACCCCCACCCCTCTCTACGTACGCTAAGTTCGCACTCTCTCTATATATGGCAGTGTTATTTTTTAATCCGACTTGGCCGGTGACTGCCGTCATTTGTCGCATAAACACGGAGAGACTGAATAAATATTACTCGTGCCTAATACATTTTTTTAATTGTCTCTTGGAGTAGCCCCCATCTCTTAATTCAACACCCTGATCAAAGCAAATGTAGATCATTAGGCTAATTAACTAAAATTTAATAATTATTTTTTTAATTAAGTTCGAAGAATCATGTTGGCAATGCAGTGTTGAAATGCAGTACACTGGTGCTGAAATTTGCAACCAAGCTATTGCTTGATTGGAGTGTTCAGTGCCAGTGTAATCTATTTTCAGTTTAGGTTGGGTAATAACAATTTTAATTGTTGCACAAGTATTTCAATTAATTTTTCAAACAAAAAATATTACTGGTTTTAACACGATTCTTTGCAACAGCAGAGAACTTATATGGGGTCATGCTTTGTCACCCGTATTAGAGAAATTTAATATTGTTTTAATTTTCTAACCTGGAGCGTTTTTCCTATAAAAAAAGTAAGTCCCGGGAGTGATAAGGACACACGAATCATGACTTTGGTATGGCAGCAGACAACTAAAATGAAAATGTCTTTGGTGATATAATGCAACCGCTTGAAAACATCACGTTGCACAAGTCAGAAAGTTAAAAAGCCTGTGTTGAGAGTTTTAGTAGATCGTTGTCACTTCCGCAACTCAATAAGCAATCCGTTATGGGTATGGCCTCCGCTATATCTACCGTATACGGAGCCGCGTTTTCATGTTTTAGAGAACGTTTGCAACCCGTTGCAGAATATAGCGTTACGAGAGCTAACGCAAAGCAACTATTTCGGACACTAAATCTAAAATAAAAGTTTGTACAACTGTTAGTTATCTTCTATTCATGTCGCTATCTAAATAGAACGCTATTACCGAGTAAGCTTATGTTCATCCTTGCTTCTTTTAAAAGTACGTCCAGTACATTTGCGACGAGTAGACTTGAAATCCACGTTGTTAACGCCGGGTCGACTTGGTCGTGTACTACAGCCGCGCTCGTATCACGACACGAGAGGAACCGCGCGATAACGAACTAAGTCGGCCGCATAAAAAAAAAAAAAGAAAAAGTGCGACGGGGTTTTTCTTTTCACTTGATTCTCTTTTGTGTGTGACTGCGTTATTTGATATGTAGCACACAGTAGCAGGAGGTGCCGCACAAACTAAAAAAGCGGCGGTGAACCGTCCGCTGTGGTGAATCATCCGTTCCTTCAAGACCGCGGATCCGACCTCCCTCCCCCACTTCGCCCCGCAACCAGAATGGAATGTCTGTACTACCCTTTCTTCCAGGTGGACTCTTCCCGAATGAATAGTTAACCTTGCTTCCCGGATCCGTTGCTTCGTTCCTTCGCCGAATCGTCATTTCAGTGTCATTCCTTGTGCGGGGCTATGGTTTTTGAAAAAAAAACAAAAAAAAAAAACGCGTGCTCCCGCAAGCTGGTCGTTGTCCCGATCTTGACGGACTACAGTGTGTGTCGGACGCAGTCGCTCGCCGCAACGCAGTGCTCTTTCCTATCGACTGGATATGCTGTTCTGTTTTACACAGAACTGAAATGAACGCCGCACGGATTACCTTTCGCTGTATGGTACGTACGCTTTATTTCAAGAGTATATGTTTCTCGCGAAGGTGACGGGGCTAGGAACGTACAGACGTCGACTCGAATTGAGCAGCGATCTTAGCAACTACGTAATCACGCAAAAAAAAAGTTCCATGATTATGACGATTTATTTCTTGTGCGCCCTACTTGTTATTAAAGTTAAAGCAAATAGGCAGGCGAGCTTGGTAAGGATAGATAGACATAGTTTCGTGTCTGTCCGCCTTTTTTTCTTGTTCCCTCGCTCCAGAGTTACTATGTCTACTTGTCATGTAGCAAGTAACGCGACGAAAGGGGTCGTACTTGCCATGCCAGTGATAAGTCGCCACCTGTACTTATCGCAGCCGCAAGGTTTTATCCACCATGAACAAGCGCGATTTCGAAGCGAGCACATACGGCGTGATTCTCGCGAGACACACGCCGCGCTACGCGCCTCGCTTTTCTTGTTAAACTAGTGTACCTCCGATAGCCCCCGCAGCTCCGCTTTTTCTCTCCTAGCATCGCGCATGGGCAGTAGTGGGATTGCTCAAGGTGACGGTAACCAAGCCTTCAAGTTGCCGTCACCGCCATTGAACATCTTCGCAGCGGCAGCGGCGGTACAACCGCCGCTGCCGCTGAGAACACGGGGGAGGAATTTTCGTCCCTTTTTCAAGCGCCACCAGGTGGCGCTGCATCTAAATCGGTGAAATGGAGGAACGGGTGCGATTTCCTCCCTTCCGTTGGCGACACGGAGGAACATCGCTTTTTCCTCCATTTCTCCTCCCCTTTTTGTTAGAGTGTAGGAGCGGCAAAGGGAAAAGAAACGGCAATACGACCAGCGGCAGTGTGCTGCGACCGGTGGTGGCATTTCGTATAGTGCAGTAGGCAATCATTTCAGGTGACACTACAGCTTCGCTGACCAACCACCTTCACAGCGTGGATTAGAGCCCTAACGTTTTTTAAAAGTTTATGGGTGCGCTAAAAGATGTAAAACATGGAACTTGCGCTACGTGTGTTGCAGACGCGTCGAGCGGGAAGAGCGCGCGCTCGGAACGAGACTCCGGGTCTGTTCGAATTGCTTTAGCTGGCTGAACTTGTTGATCAGTGCAGAAACTGGCACATTCGATTCAGACCCAGCTCCTCAGAACCTTGCACCGGCTCCGGAGTCAGTCCAGCGTCCGTGCAAAAGCAGACAACGAAAGCAGACGACACTCCTCGTGCGTCTCTGCTCGCGGTGCCATTTCTCGGAGATCTTTCTCAAATGCCTGCGAAGTTTAAGAATAACGTCGAGACGGCCCTATTGAAGGTCCGTCTATGGGGCCCAAAACGATCTCTGAAATGTTTTGACGTACCCTTTCAAAATATTTGAGGGGCTTGAGAAGTTCTTCGAAGTTTTCTAAGAGGCCTGATGTACCCGTCGATAATTTCTAAAGGTGTAAGAGACACGTCATAGTATTTTTCAGAGGCCTGTGGTGTCTGTTCCAATCCTTTCCGTGAAAATCGTTTTAACGGGTATGTGAGAGTGACCACGTGACCCTTAATAATACATGCGTCAGGGAACCCGCTTGGCCTTTTTTATCGGGCGGCCGCAACGAGTCTTGCGATAAATGTTGAAAGATTGGTTCACGTAAATAGTTTTTTTATGCTATGTGGGTATCCACAGTGTTGATATTCTTAAAATATATGCGGAAAGTATAGCACTCCGCCTTCGAATGCTCTGGTCAGCACATCAGCGACTCCGATGCATTTCAGGGGTCTGCCATTGAGTATAGTGGTACTCGCATGCACCCCTTAGCTGAGCACAATACTGCCTGCATTGTCCTCTGGTTTCTGTGGCCGCCCACAAAAGGCCTCGGAAAACGCCGAGAACCGGCATTGCATGGCTTGGTAATTCCACGCGGATTTTTTACGAGATTCAGAATAAACGCTTCCACTTGACGCCGAAGTGACGGTCGATAGCTGTTTTGGCCAATGCGACGCTCTCGCCATGCCCTCGTCTTCGAAGTGACAACAACCGCGCGCTGCCGCCAGTAACTCTCGATGCCAAACCATCCCAATGCCACGAACCTATGATAAATATGCGAAGCTCGAGAGACTTTGCATTATTGTACTATTGCCAAATGAATGCAAATTCTATCGTGGCGTACGCAGTCAAAGGCCACGAACGCTTATGAAAGAAAAAAAGCGGAAGGTAACTGTTAAAAGTGCAGAAAGAAACGCATTTCGTGCTGAAAACGTTTTTAGTACACGCGAATGAACAAACATTCTATGAAAGGTTTCTTCTATACACTTTGAAACTAAGGAAACGCAAATAGTCGCATCAATTGAATACGACGTGTTGTGGGGAAACAAGAGCCAGCAGATGCAGACGACACTCAAAGCTCCAGTTCTAGCACGGTCGCTCAACTGGTTCTGCACCGCCACTGCACGACTCCTAAACTCCCGTGAATTCAGACAGACAGAAGTAGTTCAGAACTTTCTGGCCAAATTAAACGTACCTACTGTGGTAGGTTTATTTTTGTTTCTTTGTGAGTTGTTTCATCTGGACGTCGGAGATGCTGTCGGCTGAGGCTACTCGGGCGTGCGATCAGATTACTTTATCTGGGCGATCGCATCACGCCGGTCGGCGTGATGTGTATCTTCAGCTAGTGTGCCTTAGTGTCCTTATGTTTAATGCCATTCTTTGTAGTACCCGATGCCGACAGCACTCGCTTAAGGTGAAAATACAACGAAATAGCTAAGAACAAAATGCCGCCGTAGCACTAGGAATGGCAAGAGCTCACGTTCAAAGCCGCCGCTCGATAGATCCTTCCCAAAAGTCGGTGCCATCGCCTGCCCTCCATTGCTTCATTAGGTGCTCTGAGCATGAATTGGACACTAGTGCTGCGACAGCGATCGGCGAGGTCTCGGATTCAATCGCACGCTACGTGTTCGAGCAATGGCGACCGCCAATGTTGCTCGACGGACTTTTGAAAAGCCTCTATTGTCGACGAGACGTTGCAGGAAAGAACAAGCATCGAACCCAGTCTGCTCGTATATCTGTCTTGACGAGACGTCCATAAGGGGAAATGTATTCGGGAACAAAATGTATTTATGACAAAAACAATGCTCTGTTTCCGTTTGTCATATTTCAACTAATGGGGCCTCAACAGTACCAGCATAGAGGCGGCGTAGGAACAACGTAAACGAATAAATAACTATATCTTCGATTCAAACAAGCCATTCCTCTTGTTTAGAAAAAATGCCATTCTTCGAAGCACCCGATGCCGACAGCACTCTCTTACGGTGAAAATACGAACCAACTGCCAGAAACGAAGCATGCACCGGCTTATATCAAGTGGCACGCGCAAGAATCTTTATCCCACGGAAGGTAATAAAAGAGGAAGGTCATTACACGAAAACCAAACAACTCATTGGTGATATCGTTTCTGTGACGCATGATGCACCACCAGTGCCCGTCTGCCTGTGAGGCGATTAACTTTAACCGCGGAAAAAATGTCGCCCTACTCTACTAGGTACACGTACCTGTCAAGTTTGACGAGATCCGAAAGCGCGATAGCTCCGTATATTATTATGATGTGGTAGTTCTTGTAATCTAGTGGTTGCAGCGAATATAAACGGCTTTTGAAGAAAATAATCGAAAAAATCACGGTATCATGTGTGATGTGCGCAACAAAGCGCAATAACCTGGGCTAATGTGCGCATCAGGATACACTACTCTGGTGCGGTATGCGCACAAAAAAACACTAGGTTGGCCCGATGTCCAAACCAGCACAAAATGTTCCAGTGTGGTGTGCGCACCAAAACACACTAAGCTGTTTTATGTGCACATAAGTAAACATTAGGAAAGTGTGGAGCACACCAGTAAACACCAGAGCACACCAAACCGTTCGGGTGGATTTTTTTTCCTGGGTACTTCGCTTGGCCGAGCGACGGCCATGAGTTTTGCTCAAATGTGTGTCGCGTATTAGACAAAAGTATGAACATTTCCCGTGGCGCCACCGCCACAAAGACGGCGACCAACATAACCAGCGTTGGTAATGGTTCTACAAAATTGTCTAAAATATACGACGAGTTTTCCCAACCGCTTTATTAGAGAATCTCGAAATAGCGCAACCAATACGCCCCACAGCGAAGAGGCTTTGTCTAGTCCTGGCCTCCCTAACCCTTAGAAACACGAACGCTCCAAATAAACGCTTTTGCAAACTTCTCGGGAAGCCCGTCAGTTTTATACTATTCCATTTTCACTGAAGCTGAAGGCTCCACAGGCACCTGTTTACACGCGGCTACCAACGCCGGGCCTGTCCTACGAGCTGGTATCGGGACGGGCCTGGAAGCGGGCGGCCGGCCGCTTATCGAGCCTTTCACAGGACGGGATTAGGCGCCCACCCAATTCCCGATGAACGCGTCCGAAGCGCGCCTCAAAGCCGCCCGACATTCGCTCCAACAAGCTCGGCCATCCAGTACAACGACTAGAAGGAACCACCTGCACCACGTGACCACCCCTCTCCGAACGCACGCGTGCTGAAAAGGTTCCGATATGCTTCGAAAGCGGCAATCGATTAGGCGAGCTGTAGTGCGATACCACCCGCGTACACAGGCCCTGTGGAAGCTGGTTCCCTTCTAGACAGAGAAGAGCAGTATTGCATCGGCGCGCGACGCCCCGATCTTGCCGTGTTTCGACCGGCCCTTGCTGCTCTTGTTGCCTTCTCAGAACCTTGGATGTTTCCTCCTTATCTGGATCTGGAAATCTAGCTTGGTGCCGGGTTCGGTTCGATCTCGAGACGAGGTGAGAGTTGTGTCGGTGGGCCGCTTTGCATCGATAGGCGCACCCAGGCCGCTGAGATTGGACCCCACATGCATCCGTCTGTACACCGTCAGCGGAGCTCCCAATATCACGACGTGAAGACCTAGCCACAGTTACCCACGCGAGAAGAAAACAAATTGTAAGGTATGCAGCTGCGATCGACAGAAAGGGACCGATGCAACGAGGTGGACGCACAGCGCTCCTAAGCCGCTTCGTCCTTTCCAATAACAGACTCGCTCATATTCCTGTTGACGTGCAAACACGTCGTATGCCGTTTGGCTAGCCCTCAACAATCTTACGAAGTCAAAAATAAGTTATCTTTTATTTTTTTTTTTGTCGAAAGTGTTTGGGATATTTGCATATGCTTATGTCGGGTGTTTCACGAAGACTTTAAAAGAAAATTCTATAAAATAAACAGGTTGATAAAAAAATAAACTCTTTACGGGAATGAGCTACCAGCCACGGCGGACATCATGCATTGCAAAAAAAAAACTAATTAATTTAATATTTCACACAATTTATAATACACTTTGTAATTAGCGAAAATAAACATATAGTTCCTATCACAAACTTGCTGAGCATGATCTAAAAACACTAAATTAACTCAGTTTAAAATTATATAAGTCCCGTAGAGCATTGTATAGCGTTCCCGAAAAAGCTAAATTTTGACGTGTTTCTCTAGGTTTTGGTAACCTACCGCAGCACATCTTTGCGCCAAGTGTCCTGCCCCCACGTGACTGCGAAGCAGATGCCACGTGCGCCGCATTTTCCTTCACCTTTTTGGAGGCTTGGCAAGGCAGTACCGCTGTCACAAAGATGCCCTCTGATAGAAAACCCAATCCTAGAAACGCATTCAAACGAGCGTTCTTTTTTAAAAGCCGTAAAATGCTCTGCGTGACTGATATCGTTGTAAATGTAGTTCATCTTGTAGTTCTCATTTGGCCCACTCAACGGTATGCCGTCAGTACAATCGCGATCTAAAATCAGTTATCCCAACTCAAAATGCATGCATCTGAAATATGCCAGCTGAACGTTCATTTCATTGCAGTGCACCTTGAAACCCACAATGGTTCAAGACGCAGTCAGTTTCGGTTAACATTTGGCGAACCAAAATTCAACAAACCGACTTAAAATGTTCAAGTAACACGTACTCAAAATTAAGAACTCATTAAGTCGTTTTTTTACGAATATAAACATCATCCGACTAACAAAAATAACAATCTCAACAAGAAAAATACGCGAAGGTACTAACAGAAGTAACCGTACTAGTACGCGGTATAAACCATTTGGAAGCACTCGCGTTGACTAATTCAACGGACTTTCATCCAGCACAACCGAAAAAGAATCTGTAAGTATTTATAGCGGGCATTTCAGCGAATACTTTCAAAATTGTAAAGATGAGGTGGGTTAGAAAAACAATATCTATTTCCGGAACAAACTGCCAGCCACAGAGGACATCATGGTTTGCAAAAATCATACTTTTTATCTAAATAGTTACCTATCATTTACTCGTTACATTTTAATATATGAAAATAAGCATATGGTGCCAGTGGGAAACCTGCGAGCCTATTCCAAACAATTCCAGAAAAGCATTTTAATTTTTTTTTTTCAGATAAAAAATTTTAGTAGGACGGTTAAGCTTTGCTTTTATGAGTAGATCGCTTTAGCTAAACATACAAATCCTCGCTCCTTCCGAAGTCGTGCAACAGTGTCTGGGTGGCCGATGTTAAGTTCTCCCATTTCACCTGCAGTTTCAACAGCCAAGTCATGCGAGACTGGATAGGGCTATGTCTCAGCGAGTCTTGTGCCCCTGTGTGAAAGCTAAAAAGTTAAACATCTTTTTTACAGCGATTACAGCTTAGTCATGTTTACGCTTAAAGTGAAACAAACGATGTCTCGTTTTAACTGGCAACTGTGGAAATTAAACAATAAGCTTCTGAAAGATAATTATTTTGTCAACTTTGTAAAGGAACGTTTAGAAAAGATGCTATCGGCTGAATCACACGGCTTTGTCGAAAAGTGGGAGCTATTTAAAGACGAAGTTAAGATCAACTCCATCGAAATAGCATCTATCTTAAATTATGAAGAAAATAAAAAATAAAAAAAATATTTACAGTGTCGGCGGAACTTCTTGCTACGCGTTGATAGCGCGCAGCCCTGAGAGTTCACCAGCGAAATAAACAAAATTAAAAGCCAAATAGAACTTATTGATGTGGAAAAATATTGAGGTGCAGGTCAACATAAAAAAATAAAAAAATTCATACACCTTAAGAGATTGTAGTGTCTTGAACTAGCTTGGGATGAGAAAACATTGAGTAACTTATGACATCCCAAACATTTAGGCTAAAAAAAGAAGTCGGGTAGTACCGGGTGTTCCCATGGCTTGGCGAGCACCCATAGACTGCAGAATTTCACTGATGTGTTGCTGGTGGCTATCAAAATAACATGGGTTTGTCATTTCTTCGGTTTTTTAAACATAAAACAGGTCATAGGCCTGACGATATTATGCCGTCAAGTCATCCACAATTATTGTAATCAGAATGGCAACAGTGGTAGAAAATGACGGTCATCAATTTGGCAGGAGGAAATGGGGAAAAATAACTTGGCATTCGCAAACACAGAGAGGACGTTATTGTAAACCAAACATGTCACAAAAAAAGTTAAAAAAATGTATATTTCCATAGTGAATTCGAACAAGTAAAGCCCTACACCAATAAAATGGAACAATCATTTTTTAGATCGCTTTACTGCAAAGAAACACTTATGTGCCAGGCCAAAAAAAACCTTTATGAATTACTGTACCCGCACCCCTCAGTGTTGTGTTTATGTGAAAAAAGATACATTGTTTTCAATTGATCTTTGACCTGAAACTAACACAATGAACAGCCCAAATCACCACCGGCTTGCATTAAGATTTGGCCTCTGTTTCACCGCAGCTGACCATAGACTTTGAAATTTACAATGGGATGACAAATGAACATCCGGTCCTAAAATTCTGAAATTTGGATTATCACTTCATAAAGGTTCACATAAAAAACTCCTATTAGTGAATCTGCTTTGATGTAACCAAGCATGCCACATATTGGTGGAATTGTCGGCGTGTATTTTAACAGTCTATATCTGGGCAACAAATTAAGTCCCTGATATCCACGTCCTGCATTATCAGCTACTCGTCAATTTCGCTGAGACAAAAAAGCCGTAGGTCCTTGACACCCTACAGCTCAACATTCTCTGTGTATCGAGGCAGGGCAGACTCATCTAACTTTTTTTCGCAAAAATAGTGAATTGGTCGAGTTGGTTCATGTTAATAGAGATGAAAGCACCTCAGAAAAACGGGGACAAGGAAGACAAGACAGCACATAGCAGCTACTTACAACTGAAACACACAATTACTTATAGACACAATCGCGCTGCCCGCAGAAAACGGCGAATTTCTTATCGAAAATGTGCACTAACGGTGCACTTAGGCAGCTTTCCTCTCCTGCCACTTTGAATAGTTCTCTCTCCATTTAGTTATTTTTAAAAGTTAACCAAAATATTTGTTATCTGCAGATTTGGTACGCAGAGGCATCTGTTACAGGGAACAGCACAATTTTCCGAGAGAGAAGTTTTGATTGATGACGGCGTATTCGCGAGTCCTATCGTTAATACAACGCCTCGTCTGTACCACACACACCTTTCCGCATGTCATTGCTACATCATAGACCACTAACGTGGCAAAGTCAACGAACAACTTTGTAAAGTGTTTATGTACACATGGCGTTTTTACCTCATTTTTTATTGCTATTTGAGCACAACCCTGTTAGTCTGTGCAGAGCAGAGGAAACAACAGGCCTCTCAAAGCGTGGTGCAGCTCTTTTAGATAGATTGTCTCAAAACCTAATGGTTTAAGCACAGTTTGCGGTGCCTGTTTTTTCTGGTATACACAGACTATCAGGGCTGTGCTCAGAAATCATAAACGAGAAAGAGGCGAAAGCGCCATGTGAAGTAGAAAACGCTACAAAGTTCGTTTTTGTGAACGCAACACCCGACTGTACCGATACCCACTTCATCACATCTGCGGAGTGACTTCACCGCGGATCCTGCGGGATGTCAGATATTCTCCAAGATCGACTTAGTCCAGGCATACCACCAGAGTCCGGTGGAGCCTGCCGACATTCCAAAGACAACCATCGTTACACCGTTTGGCCTCTTTGAGTATGTCAGGATGTCATTCGGTTTGAAAAATGCCGCCCAGACATTTCAACACACCACCAGTGAAGTCACTCGAGGTTTAAAAATCGTCTTTGCTTACCTCGACGATCGCCAGTTCGTCGCCAGTTCGTCACACAGCCAGTACGAGGGGCATTTGCGTGCTCTTTTCATTCAACTCGACAAATACGGGTTGGTCATAAACCCAAACATATCCGTACTTGCCATGACAACCACCGAATTCCTGGGCCATCTCGTAACTCTGCAAAAGCATCAAGCCATTGGACGGAAAAGTTACGGCCATTCGAGACTTTCCGCAGCCGACGTCTCTGAAGAAGCCTCGTGACTTCCTAGGGTTTCTAAATTTTTATCGTCGATTCAGTACCAAAATGTGTCGAACGGATCAAGCCACTGACTGATCTGCTTAGCACCAAGAAAGAACCATCTGCGCCTCTTGAGTGGAATGAAGATTCAACGTCTGCTTTTTCTTTAGCGAAAAAGGCACTTGCTGACCCGGCAATGCTGATTCATTCAGTTCTAGATGCAGAGCTACAACTTCTCACTGACGCATCGAGTGTCGCTGTTGGCGCAATTCTTCAGCAGGTCGGCTCTGGCTGGCAGCCCCTCGGAGTTTTTGCTTACAAACTTAAAGAAGCACAACAAAAGTACAGTACATTAGCGCGAGAACTTCCGGCAGTGTATTTGTCCGTCAAGCATTTTCGTCAGTTTCTTGAGAGCCGGGACTTCCCTATTCTCACCAATCATGTGCCCTTGACGTTTGCCTTCAATTGAAACCATAGTGACTACACCGCGCGTGAGATCCGGCACCTCTGCATCATATCAGAGTTTACCGTAGATGTTCGTGATGTTAGCGGCCAGAACAACACGGCTGCTGACGCGCTATATTGAGTCAGTACTATTTCTTCGACGCAACAGGCAGTGGACATGGAGGCTCTAGTAACCGCTCAGAGCGATGATGCCGAGCTGCAGCGCTTTCGCGTCTCTCCTGGATCATTGAAGTTCGCCGACGTTCCCGTACCCATCTTGCCGGTAACGATGGCCTGCGAGAGGTCAACTGATGAGTGTTGACCGTTCGTGCCACCAGCGTTTTGTCGTGCCTTGATCGACCGCCTACACCACAAGAAATATCCCGGCATTCGAGCATCCCAGAAACATTCATGCTGGGCCAGAAACCGAGCACCGCTCGTTTCTCCTAACCCAGCATGAATGTGGATGTCCGTGGCTGGGCTTCAACGTGCTTCAAATGCCAACGCATAATTATAGCACGACACACCGTAACCACCGTCTCACTCTTTCGTTCACCCGATTCAAGGTTCACCCATGTTCACATCCGAGTAGAACCTCTTCCACCATCTCGAGAAACCCGCTATCTGCTAACGTGCGTGGGCCGCGTCTAACGATGGTCCGAGGTATTATCCTGTCCCCGACATGACGGCAGAGACAGTCGCCGCAACTTTCATTGACGGCTGGGTGACCCGTTTCGATTGTACCGCGGAGCTTCCTCCCAAGGTCGAAAGCGTTCCCCAAGGCCGTCGTGTCCGCCTCCTTCTCTAACGCCCGTGTGCACCGCGAGACTTCGATGCCAACATTGGGAGGATATAGAAATTCGATCGAAGATAGCGTCTCTCTAAAACCATGGGAAGCGTTTCCAATCTAATGGCGAACGTCGCCCGCGGAGTTTGGTCGCCAGCGCACATGCGATGCGTTTTTGCGTGGCGAAGGAAACCAGGCAGAAAGGCGCTGCCGTTTACAGACGATCAACGCTTTCGGCACCTCCCTTCAGCTCGTATTTCAAACGGGGGACATAAACTACGTGACCACCATCGATCCGTTGAAAACTCGTTTGTAATACAGGCTCTCAGGACTCCGGGGCGTTGCGTCCGACGCGTGATCTGCTCACGCCCTACAGAGAGTTTCCAACTGCTCGATCCGAGTCACGTGGTTTATGAGACACATTTCCAGTACGAGCTGCAAGCAGGTGACGAAAGCGTTGATAGTCTGCAAACGTATCCGCATTTCCTCCTGCTTTCCTCCTCGCCACGCGAAAACGCATCCCGTATGCGCACTTTCAACAGATCGCTGCAGAAAGTGTCCACCATTACATTGCACAAGCTCCCCATTGTTTGACATGAACCCTCTCTTCAGTCTAGGCTCTCGATCCTGCCCCAACCAAGGTGGCGCCCCCAAATTTGAAGCAAAGGCGGGGGCGTGCAACTTATCAGACGGCGGTTCCCTAGTTTATTTTATGTCCGTTTTACAGGCACAGCGTAAACCGGATGCATGTTTAGAGAGAAAGGCTTGTCGTCTACCCACTAATCATTCCGACCAAAGTTCGGTGTTCTGACGTCCCCGCGTACTTTCATCCTCTGCCTCAGTTTTAATGAAAGTAACTAAAGAAGATTAAAAAACAATCATGAGCCATTCCACTCTGTGAAGGTGGATGGCCAGCGATGCTGTCTAGCACACGACACAGACCCGCGCCGAGGAGCCGGAGTAAGCTAGACACGCGTGACGGTACCGCAAGCCCGGGAGAGCGGAAGGAGAGGAGACTAGGCACGCAAGCGCTTGGAGCGACGACAAAGAGTGAGCGTAGACATGGTCGACGCGGGTCGCAGAGCGGCAAATCTTTGAGAAACCTTTGTTATCTACCTGAGAGTTATTGATCTTGAACGGTGCCTATTGATAACGTTGATAACTATACTTCGTTTCAGCTTCCGTCCGAGGGCAGCCAAAGGCTGAGGGACGGTTCGCAACTCGAGAAGAGCATTCCTACGCACCACAAAGTAGTCCGCAAAAGTAATTTTTGTTAAATAACTGTTTTGTGCGTAAACATTGCACAATATTCCAGATGTGTACTGCTTGAGAATTATTTGCAGCTAAAGGAATAAAATATCTGAAGTTTATGTTTTTATTAATATAGTATGTAAATGCATCTGGTTTGGCGAAAACATGTACATCCGCTGGCAACACGGCTGCAGCGCTCGGTTTGTCTGTGTGATTTCGTTCCCCTAATGGCCGAATCATGCGCTTCGCTGCTTTCCCCCTCCGAGTTGCTTCAAAACGTCCTTTCGCAAAGGCACGTCTGGGCGTCTGGCGCGAGAGGTCGTGATGAATGTATACTTTCAAATTCGGCAGGAGACTCCGGCCGCGTCGTACCGCGAATGTGTTGTAAACAAGAAAAGCGTCCGGGCCACTACAATTTACTGATAGGCGGCAAAATCAGAGCACCCCTTTACCTACCGAGTCGATCAGATTGAACGCCGAGAAGCTGATGGAAAGGACTGCGCCTCGAGCCCTGGTATATCCAGGCAATACAAGGAAGCATCAACGGCCGGATCATCGGGCGCCTTGCAATGTGTACTTACATCTCGAAACTATGCCGAAATCCCGAACGGGTGGAAAGCTCGGACACAGACGCCAGCGGCCAGCCTGCGTACTGATATCCCCTGTGACTAAATTTCAGAACGTGAAAGGGCACTTTTTAAACCTGTAGCAGACGATACCATTGATGCACCCGTAGCAGACGAAATACTCGGCGAGCGCGGGCGGCGCAAACGACCAGCGGCGCAGCGGAGTGATACAAAAGTGCAGGCGAGATCGCGTGACCTATTGTCGACGTGTGATTGGCTCCGGCCACACGTAGCTTTGGCTGCGCTCGGACGGAAGCTGAAACGAAGTATAATCTACTGAATAGACCTACTGCGAAATTACGCAAGCATCAAGGAGAATGCAGGGAATGGTGTTCCACGCGCGTCGCGTGCCGGCGTCTCCAGCAGTAACTGTTCTAAAACAAAAGCCTAAAACAAATGGCTTTTGGCGCGTGCGTTCGTCAACGCTTTATTTTGGTTATTTACTTCGATTATTTTATACGGGGAAAGCGTGCACGTGAGGCACGTGGGGTGGTGCGAGCGCAGAGTTTTTGGTCACGCACACAAAACAATCTACGCAACGCTAGCCATAAACAGCTTGGCTGTAAAATTTTGAGGACATCTAAGCACTTCCTTGCATTGTGAATACGAAAGCATGAATATCGTTGTTCCGCTCCCTTAGTTTGTCTGCGGTGTACTGGCGTGGACGTCCACGTTTCGCTACTGCCGAGGTGGCGGCCCCCGACGATAGACATGCTGCAGGTGCTGCCATATTCCTCGGCACCGAAAAGAGCAGAAGCGGCCGTAGCCCCCCTCCTCCGGCAACGCCTGACACGAGAGCGGCGGCCGAGCGCTCGCTCCCGTGAAGCGGCCGCCAATGAAGTGGCCGCTAGGAGCCGTTTAGGTGAGCCAATGGGAGTATTAGCATTTCTTTCCACTTTTTTTTTTTTTTGCGCTTACAGACGCTGCCGGCTCCGCTTCATGGGATAGCTCATAATTTCGCAGCAAAAATATTAACGGCAAAGCCCGCTACATGCCTTAAGGAATGCCGGGGAAAGCCCTTCATCGTATGCCCACTTTATCCGTACGGTCAATGTACATCTACTGGTTTTTAAATACGAAACCGACTGAAAATATCCTTCGTTATTGACGTTTTCAACAGGCGCCAGATCGCAGCCGCCATTGCCGCCTTCCCTTGTCTTGCAGAGATTCCGAGCTACTGAAACGGGCGTTCACGAGCCTCCACAAAGGCCATTGCTGGAAAGAGGGACATTGTGTAATCTAAAATGGCAATTAACTGTCCTGCTGTGATAATCACGAAGTGGAGTAAACGGAACGAAAGGAAACAAAAATTGAATATGGGTTATATCGGCGCCCATGCACTGTTCCTTAAAGGCGTCTGTAGTTAACAGACTGGGTGGCGACATCCTTCTAGAACGACCGACAAAGTTCCGATTCACCGAGACATTCTAGTCTCACCCCCGCGGCAATAAAATAAAAACGCTGTTAAGTAGTACAAATTAGCGGCCGTTGATATGCGTGTATGGGAGATTGTGTCGCTGCCTTGGCGCACTCCAGGGTTGTCGAATTGTTTCAGCAGGGTAGCGCAAGGCGAGCCCACGTCTACTATGTTGCTGAAGCGCTCCTTCTCACGCGTGTAGACGCGAGCACATTGACGCACACTCTTTCGAGCCGTGCCCCGATCTAAAGGAACGCACGGGCGCCCAAACACCCGATAAATTGCTTTGCCCCCGGAGTTTGAAGCCGAAGTTTCTTTGCGAAGGCGGCGAATTGAGACCAAACCCACATTTCAGCTCACTTTTATGTTATTTCTTCGGGCGGGTGCGTAAGAATAAAAAGGGGAAAAAAAGAATCCTCATCTCAGTCCACTTGAAAAACAGTGGAAGTGAAAGAAGAAATAAAATAAGACTGAGGAGATCGTTCCTTGTGCGGAGAACGTACACTGGGGGAGATATGTCGACGCTTTCGGCTCCAACGTGGAAAAGGACCCTCGAACCGATATCACCATCGCCGCTTTCCATTGTCCTTTTCTCTGTAGCTCGGAGGGAGAACAGCCAAAAGAAAATAGGGAAACCTGAAAGGAAAAGAGGCGAGCAAGGCGCTCGAATTTCTGTCGTTTCATCATCATCCGGGCTCCTGGGTTTCTTTGTCTCGGCGTAGGCTCCGTTCCGTTTCGTTTGCCACGAATCCGATGTCTCTTTCCCGGGCCTCGGCGGGTCCTGCGTTTTAAGAGGCCCAGATTAGGACGGCCCATTGCGCCCGCTGCCGCTGTTTCTGCCGCAGTCCGGGCTGCTCCCGGCGTGCCCGCAGGAGCCGCACTCCAATTGCTGCGGACGCAGGGCCCGGGTCGGTGGGCTGTCTTCCTCCTTGCACAGCTTCCAAAGAGCTACTCACACCCAAAAGTCAAGGTGAAATTTGGTGACGAGAATTAGACGGCTAAAATTGTACGAACCATTTTCTTTAAAAAATCCAGAAATACGTTCAAATGTTAACTTTTTTTTTTTTTTCCTTTTTGAAAATTAAACTGTCATTCGCCTAGAGCAGTGATGTTAGCCCATAAAAAAATGTTTGTTCCTTGTAACTAAACGTGCCTATACACAGTAATATTGCAAATTAATGTACCAGGAATTAGTAGAAAGTAGCTTATATTTGTAAAAACAAGGCTGCTTTCTATACGAACACTTGCCTTTAGGACCAAACCTATTTCTTGGCACTTCGCATTTATTTCAAAATGTTGTAAAATATTAGCGTAGTAGAAACGGTTTTATTCAGGCCTTTTTAATTAAACCAAGCAAATATGAAAACCTCGTCAATTATACACCGTTTTACTTTAAATGACTACTGTGAACACAAAATCCGCATCGGTACGAATGAAAAGTGTAGATGAATATAGAAGTTAAAAGAAACGTTTAATTTGGCGACATTGCCCCAACAATGAATAAAAGAAACCTCATTTTCTGTCGGTGATAGAGGGGTCCCGAAACAGCCCATAACCGCTGCTTTTATACACGAGGTATGTTCATAAAGTTTCCCAACTAGAACACCCAATGGCAACATAGAATGGGCTGGAACTTTCTCGAAGAGCAAAGATTCGCAAAAGTAAGCACCTAGATTAAGCGGAGTTGGAACCCTGCTCTTCTGCATGGCACCCGCGTGTGTTCTGAAATCAGCCACGCACTCGACATTACACCCCTTCCTACGAAGCAGCGACCCGATGCATCGTAGGTAGCAGCGAAAATAAAGGCACATTTTCAAGACAATTAGCCCCATAACAAAACGTCTTCACATTATAACAGTCTGTCCTATACACAGTTCCGTTGGGAGTTGTATTGTGCCTGCCATTCTCGGGAAAATTTCGTGCTGTCGGTATTTCTCATCAGCGCGCACTGTTAATCGCCACTTATCGTTGTTGTCCTGCATAGTCACCTCTATCGCGGTCACTGTTCGTCGTCGTTGTCCGTCGTCGTCGTTGTCCGTCGTCGCCGTTGTTATCCGCTGCAGTTGTCATTCGTCGTTGTCGTTCGTCGTTTGTCGTTCGTTGCTGTCGTTTGTCGTTGTCGTTTATTATTGTCATTCGTTATTGATTCTCATTGTCTTTGTCGCGGTTCGTAGTGCTATCTGTGGTCGTCTGTCGCGACGCTTGTTGTCGCTTCTCTTGATCTTCTGTCGACGTCCGCCGTCATTCTGTTGTCTTTGAGGGTCGCCTTCGGTAGCATGCAGTTGTTTACCGTCGTTGGTGCTTATTTGTTGGGAGCTTCTGTGTCATCGTCCTCTGTCGTTTTTTCGTTGTTACCCTTTATCGCTCGTCATCTTCATCGTCGTTATTTCTGGTGGTGTCCAGAGGGGTTTTGAAAAATGAGTTGACGAAACCCCGAACATTCACCAGAGTGACCAGAATAAGAAAAAGAACATAAATTGAGGTCTGAAGACAAAAGTTTGATAAGGCGAACTTGTGCCTAAAAACTCAGAGAGCAAAATACAGCGCGTCCTCCGTCGGTGAGAGAAAGGTGACAGTTTCAAAGCAGCGCGTTGCCGCTACTTCTAGGCAGTCGCCTCTCACCGAAGATGCACTCGCTGCGTCCAGGAAGCCTAAAAACCAGAATATACGATTGCTGTCTAGAATGTTGTCGAACTCTTAAGAAAAGACCGTGCCTAGTGGGGTTCGAACCCTGTTCCTCTGCGTGGCAGCTGCTTGCGTTGTCATCTCCGCCATGCACGTTTTTTTTTTGTTTTTTTTTTTTTAATGCGAAAGCAATAACTGTCCCGTGGACAGAGCCGACGTCATCAGCCGCGCCAAACGGCAGATAAATTCCCGAAGCCGCAATCTGAGGAATTCCAGCTTTGAAACCACGCAAAAAGCCACACAAAGCGGCAGTGATATGAAACCGACGCGTGTCAGTTTCAGTTAGCGCCGCCCCATGGCACTGCGTGCCCGCGCCGGAGCAGAAACGGTCGAGGCGCGAAGAACGACATCCCTGCTTTCGCAATCACAACGTACAAGAAGTGCTGAGGTGTACCTCTAGTCTTTTTTTTTTTCTTTATTACCTTTTCGTAGTAAATCCGCTAGGATGCTAAAACCGCCAGCCATTCTTCAGGAAGTATTAGCGAGTCGTTTTTCGAGCATACGGTTCCGAAATTATGAACGGTGCAGCTGGTCTGTTCCGTGAAACGGTACGTGAGATTTCACATATTTAGCGAATCGTGAAACTGGCGCGACCGTGTGAAAGATGATGATGCTTGCATTTGACAGGCAGCGCCATCTTCTAGTAAACATGTGAAACATTCTGCAGCGTATAAAGCCGTGGCGGCTCGTGTTTCTGTTGTGTGACTGATGTAAACAATACGGCCGACGTAACATTTACGGGTTGAAATTTCAAGACCTGGGATGCTAGATAGAGGAAAAAGTGTCTGAACAACTGTAAAGGTAGGTGGTGTGCCTCCGTCATCTTTAACTTGAACGATCGTTCATGTTGTGTACCGTCGAACCTAATACTTTCGTCTCATCACAGTCGCCACGGCAGCTAGTCCGCCCGCAGATAGCAAAAATCTACTAGCATACGTAGTTTACAGCATTCACGATTGCTTACCATTGTGAGCAGTCCTCGAAATGATTTGATTCATCCTCCCAAATGAGAGTATTTAAAATGTCGCGCGGAAGCGTGTTTACAAACATATTGTAGCGTGAGCTACACTGGCCGAGGTTGAACAGTTTCGCGTGGCTCGCATAATGAGCCGTGCTCCGTGCTGCGCAAGCGCGAGGAGCAGTGACGTCACACGGCGCACAGCTGGCGCGCCTGAGGCGCCGCCGCCGCGGGCTCCGCCGCCACCGCGCGCGCCTCGCCGGTCTGCGCAAGCGCGATGAGCAGTGACGTCACACGGCGCACAGCTGGCGCGCCGAAGCCGCCGCCGCCGTGGGCTCCGCCGCCACCGCGCGCGCCTCGCCGGTCTGCGCATTCTAGAGGAGTGACGTCATAGCCGCGGCAGACGCACTGGCGCCGCCGCGTGCCCAGCTGTGCGCCTCCGTTGCGCAGTAGCCAAGTCTGACGCTGCGCCGGAGCCGCTTGATAGCGCCTCTCATTTTGTGCGCATAAGCTCACGCTACGTGTATCCTGGCATAGCCGAGCTAAGCCACCGCAATTTTTTGTTGACGCAGTGATGCCAACACCAGTGTACTGCTTTTTTATGCTGGGATAGTTCAGGGAAAGTTGTCTTCAAAAGACTTACGAAGACGCCGGTAAGGCCATCTATACAACTTTCTTTTTCTAGTTACACAGTGGCATCATTCCCCGTTAGACCCTGGCTTCAGGAGAAAGGCCTCTCTGTGCCATGGTCGGTCGACTGCATGTTATGTCGGCAACCGGAAACTGTAGAGTATATCTTCCTAAAGTTTTGGGATGCTTTTTTTTTTCTGTGGGACATTTTCCAACGTACCCTGAAAGAGGACCTGCCGGTGAGAGCGTGTGGTATTCCTTTCCTACCCATAGAAAGTGAAAGGGATGTATTTCACAACATGTTAATGCTGTCGGTCTCACAGTCTATGAAGAATTAGGATGGCTTACGACATGCCAATGTGAACCCTCGTCAAGCTAGGGACTATTTCATTGGAAGTGTAATTCATGTCAAGGAGGTTATGTGACTCTGAGCGAACAACGTGAATGGGTGCCCGTTCTGGACAGGCTGGTTGCACTGAGACCATTTTAAACCATATATGCCAATCAAAAGGAAGTTTTATAAAGTCGTTTCCACAAAAACTGTTCGTCCTCGAACTCATCGCCGTCGCCGCTGCAAATGCGCGAGCGAGCCGTTGGGGGCGACGGGAGGCTCTTCTCATTTTTTTCCCCCTCTTCCGGCCTCTAGAGTCGTCACCCCAACGCAGCCAGCACCGTTCACGACTCGAGTAGAAAAATATGGCGGTCGGTTTCACGACTTACTCCACCGACGCAGCCGAGCGTTGGGCTCATTAGAGCGGGATGCGGTTTGCCATCCTGTTAAGGCCGGTTCTCACATACAGTGACGCGCTGATGTGGCGCTACTCGCGTGTCGTCAGCTACTTATCGTCTGCAATGAGCCACAGTTTTGACGATGCGATACAAAGTTGGCGAACGCTCCCGTCAGCACGCGCTTAGCGCTATGCTTGTAGCGCTCCGCTGCGTGTGTGAACAGGCAAGTTCTTTTAAAAACTGAAATGCCCGAACCACTTCCAACTAGAAGCCTCGTACCCTTGTTTCTTGGAGGTTGCTAGTGGAAAAAACAAACTCAGGTAAAGCATAACGCAATCTGACTTCGCACTATAAAAATCCTTCTTTTGATCCCGCAGAAGTATAAGTCGTGAAACAACCTGGCTTAGGAAGAAATGAACAAGACCAAGTGCGCTACTTTGTTTTGAATGAAACAGATTTGTGCGACAAGTACGCTCAAATCCCCATCTCCAAGCAAATACAGCAAAAAATCTACGCAACTTCTGAACGCACACTCTCGACATTCACAACACTTGAAGTATATACCAGACTTTGGCAACAATAAACAGATTGTAAACTGTTGACCGAGCAAACATTGACGGATCTCGGCCACCCCACTTTACTTTTTTTTTCTTTAACTTGTTCTGTTTCCTCCCTCCACTAGTCAGTGGTACTTCTATAGTACTCGAGTGGCACGCCGAGATACTGCGGCGGAACAACAGTAAAAGGAATATTTAAAAACAAAACGAGTGGTTTGGATTTCCAGTTACTGTGCCAAAAGCCCACACATTTTTCCCAATTAATTGCACTACTTAGGGAATATTGCGGCATCCTTCACAACCTCACTAACACTTTCTGAATTATTGCAAAAAAGAGCAATGTCGTCTGCATACTGAAGCACCTTGACCACACTTGAGGCCACTCGATGGTGACTTTCAGTCACTTCTTTGTTGAAGTCTCGTGAAAAACGTTGCGCACGATAAGTGACGATATCTTAACCACTTTTTAAATAACTGAACCAACATTCACATGTTCCAGTATAAAAAAAAACGGGTGTGGTGTGCCGTTTTATAAAAGGCCTTTGCTGAATCGAGCTGCAGCATAGCCACACGACTGCCAAATGTGTCACAACACTCTAAGATACTTCTAGCCATATGAATAGTGGTGAAGATCGTGCTTTCTTTTATGCCACATGTTTGACGCGGTTCGACATAGGTTGCTACAATACGCTGCATTCGCCTCGCAAATACTTTCATAAAAATCTTGTAATCTAGATTGGTTACGCTTATTGGGCGATAAGACCACAACAACAGATTTTGAGGGTTACCGTATCACTTTTGGACACCAAAAGTGTATGAGTTCTGCGGAAATAGGGTTATGTTTCTTTCGCATCGCACGCCTCTATAGTAGCAGCCGCTGCAGGAACTCGGCCACACAATCTGTAAACACCTTGAAATAAGCTGCTCCTACCCCATGAGGTCCGGGAGACTTTCCTAAGTTTAAATCGTCAATAGCCCTTTCTATCTCCTGAGCACTCATCGACGTTTCGAGGCGTCTCCGCCACGCACGATATTTTTATTGCCTGTTTTGGCAAATGTTACAAATAAATGTTAACGATAAACTGACATGCACGACAAACTATGCGCGTTCATGAAGTTTATTATTTATTCACGTCAGCAAGAACGTCCGGCCCTGCCAGCCAATCAAGTGTGTAATGACGCGGGTCTGGTGGATTGTTCGTTTTTTTTTTTTTCTCGGCCTTTATGTTTTTTCCTGTTAAATTTCAGTTGTAAGTCAGCGCCTTGTCTGTGTGTATACTCTTCTACTGGTTCGTCGTTTGCTTGCGCTGCATTCTCGCTTGTTCCTTTTGATTCGGCACATTCCAAGATTATAAAAAGAGGAATTGCAAAAACTTGTCTTAGCGCGGCACTCATAAAATCATGCCACCGCACGGCCCAGAAAAGCATTCGGCTCGCCAGTTGAACGACTCCAGGATTCTGAATATCCAAATTCATTTCTGTTTGACATCTCTGAACGCTTGGCGTATCCCAAAAGAAGGAGTGGAAGACCTGAAAATAAACGTAGGCCTGCCGTTTTTTCATCCATCGCCTATCTCACAACTTGAAGAGGATAGCCTCCAAGTTTGAAATACCTATTATTCTTTTGGCAGCGAAGAAACTCAAGAGGCTTTGCTCCAAAGTCAACACGTCAAAAAACAACAATGACCAATTTGATGCAAGACACGTGCACAAGTAGATCAACCGCTGTGTTGGCAACTTCTATCAAATCCTGTGCACATGTGGAAAAGTTTATCTGGGAAAAACTGGGCGGTGTGTAAATGTGAGACTGCGAGAGCATGCCCGTTCGCTCAAATTGACACCATCTGGCCCCTTTGCTGTACACGTGCGAGACTGCGTTTGTTCCCCAGTGTTCGACGATACGTTAATTCTAAGGCGCTCCCGCAACAAGAGAGCTCACGAACTCTATGAGGCAAAAACTATTTTGTCAAAAGGAGCGTCATATTTTAGCGCGCCGTCTGTGGTACTGCCAGTTAAAAAACAGTTATACTTGGACGATTCGCAGGACTTTTCTCAGCACCTAAATTTTATTTTGATTTGTTTTCTTTTATTTTTAAATATATTTAAAAATGCGTTCATTCCGCTCATTTTCCTTTCCTTTTTCTGTTCGGTGGTTCTTCTTTATCACTAATGATTCCCTCACTTCCTTTTTGTCACTTTCTAATTTCTTCAATACTCGTCATTGCAAGTAAGCGGTTTTTCATGTCCTCTTCTTATCTTCCTAAGCATTTGCGCCTTTTCCCATCATGTTTAACCAACTAGCCCACCAGTTAATCTTGATGCACTTCATATTGTCGTTATATCTTACCATTATACGCTATTCGATTTGGCAGTATTTTTTCCCTTCTCAAATATAGCGAAACACTTTAAGGGGAGCCGTTCACACGCTCGCGGACCTCGAGCGTCGACCAGAGATGTAGACGGGAACAATTCGGTTCCGAAATATCACCGACAATTGAGCCCGAAAGTTTCGTCACTCGTCGCCAACTTCATTCGACGGAGTCGCGTGCTCCGTCAGAAAGGACCACTGGAACAAACTTCATGGGTTCGCGAGGGCTTCGTGCAGTCTGCTAACAAGGCAAAACATGTTTCAAAACTTTATTACGGGTTTTATCATCGCTATATTGCACTGAGACGATAGAAAGAGTCTTCGTGATTACCTATTGAGAAGACGCAACGCCTAGAAAAAATATTAACTTTTATATCGGTCACATTCTAACCTCGCGTCGGGCTCCCATACATTTGTCCGTAACAAAGGCCCTAGAAACGGATTGTTTGGAGCACAGCGCCATCTTGTGACATCATAACTTACGGGGCCAATGCAGGTTATCATTTAAGCGGCAGAAGGTTCGACTATGCAGCGCGTCTAACTTTTTACGCCTGGCTGGGCGGGCGATGGTAGCCAAGGCCCCCGGCGATTTCAGTGTGATCCCGCAATGAACCACGCCGAGGAGTGTCGCGTCTACGTTGGTTCTGGTTGTCCCTGTGCTAAGAGCGACATTTTTTGCCTCGGCGGATACACGGACATCAATACGGTCGTGTCCTGCGAGCTTCGTCTTCCCGGGGAGAAAGGCGGGAGTGGGGAGGCGGAGACCTTGGTCGGCGTCCCAGTGCCCCTCGCCGGCGTTCGCCTCTTAATCCCGGACAGCCTAATCCCCAAGACGGACACGCACATACGACCCGGGGTCCGGAACGAAGCAGAGACCGACAAGAGGAACAGCTTTCCACTCGGCCAAGTTCGCTCGGGTCGTTGATTTGGTTCCAGGAATTCGTTCTCGGTTTTATCTGCTCCGCGTCCTTGCCGGACATACTATGTACATATCACGAGCTATTTTCTTGTCTCGCTAGACCGGGTCCTCTAAAATCTGCACCTGTCAGCTAACTATTGTTCTTTATTCGATGCCTTCGTTTTACTACTTGTCGCTTTTTGGTTTCTTGTACTGCGGTCTTTACGGTAACGCCGTTCTCCACTTTTATGGTGGCCATACTAATAAGAAATATAAAAAAGTGGTTTTTAAAGAAACTATAAACTTTGTTTAAGATTATGCGAGAAGGTTTTAATAAGAAGTATTAAGCGAGACAAAATCTATGCGCACCCACAAATGTATTTAGAATTGTATCTATTTTAGTTTATAATAGGCTTTCTTAGGTAGGCCAAACCACGGCCGTAAGATTTACTACCACATGAACACAAAGAATAGGCATCCTGCAAGCCCCAACTAGACCACAAAAAGTTGTAGAAACTCGTTTCTTCCTGAAAAGATCAGAGAAATCTATAAGGAAATTGCTACAAAAGCCGCCCATTAGCCGGTTACAGCAGATGCGCCACAATTTAACAAATGCCGTGACGTTGCACCTTTGAAACTCTGGACATTTGGGCTCGTCGCGTCGGTTGAGTTTCTGCCTTAAAGGAACCGTGCAACAATGTTGGCTAGCAATGTTTCGAACTTGAGACAAGCTTACTGGCACTATACTTCGTCTCACCTTAGTATGGACTATTGTTATCCGCGCATGCTAAAAGCGCGAGCTAGTCGCTTTGAATGAAACTGCGGCGGCTGCACGAGCGCCCGTGCAGCTAGTGCTCTAGTCAAGGCAGTCAAGGCTGGCCGCTCGCGCTAGCACAGCCTTCGTGGTTAGTCCATGCTAGGGTGAGACGAAGTATAGTGGGACCCAAGAATGATCGAACGCAGCGACACTGACCAAGAAGCGCCTTCAATGCGATGGAATGCGAAGAGTAAAAACGGACTTTTTTTTTTTCATTGTCTTTTTTAAATATTTAATTTGAAGTTGCGAGCATATTCCAAAAATGCGGTGCCTGTGATTTCGCCATCGAGCTCTGTGATCTCCGCTTTGGCAATATATATAGAGGGGTACTCTGGCGTTTTCCTCATAGTTTTCAATGCGCCTGTAAATTTACAAGATACACAAACAGACATCGCTGAAATAGTAACCCAAATATTGGGCCAAATATTTATTTTTGGCGAAGTTCATCAACTTCCAATTTTAGTCCATAACGTGCTTTTTAAAGGGAAAGTATCTCCTGGCAACAGTAAAAAGGTGACGTCAGGGGAAAGCTGGGGTTCACTCTTTGTACTGCAGACTTTGTTTCCAACTGATTACAAAAAGTTTCATAATGTCAAATGAATGCTTCGGAAGCTCGTTCTAGCACCCGCGTAGCTGCACGGAACGAATGCTTGGCATGGCTCATTTTTCGCCTGTCCGCCCGACCCGCCAGCCTGTCGTCCCCTACTGTCACGGCAATGAAAAGCGCAGGTATACTTGAATGTTGCTTTTAGCATTTTTTTCACTCGCCGATTTCGCAGATATGTATTTTGAATGTTGCGATACGAGAAAGCGTATTAAAAAAGGTAAAAGCCGGTGATTGTGACAATATAGTTAGTTGGGGTAGCTCCAACAATCGCCGGAGATCCCCTTTCAAGGTGGTTCAGACTGTGGCTACGAGCACGACGTAGAAATTTTATTTGGGCTCGTCAAAATCAATCCCACGCGACACGCAATGAGTTCGTGCCCAATCGTTCCGACGACGGGAAATATTAACAATGTGTGAAATTGAGCGCGCTCCCTGTGCTGTGCCAACCCCATCCTGTGGCTTAAACATTGGCGGCATTTATTCGGCGCCAGATGACGTGGCCGCTAATTGTGGCTGCGAGATCAGCGGGTAAACGCAGTTCGTTTTTTTTTCTTTTTTACATTTTTTTCTGCGATGGCATTTGCTTGGAGAGAAAAAAAAGAAACGCGTGCTTCGTAGGTTATCAATGTCAAAAAATAATTCTAAGCGGTACATACTGAAAGTCAAACAACTGTCTTGTCGCTCCTTTAATCTGAAACGAGGTATAGCAACGACTGGACTTCGAGACAAAACTGCTCGGGTTTCTAGGTTCTTGTAAATTCTCCCATTGTATGAGTGCGCGTCCGTTCGTCCTCAGTCGATTGCTCCGCTGTTTGTTCTTCCCCAGCGGCGCGGTCGAAGTGGCCACGCAGTTTTTCTCTTTCCGGGCCTTTTACACCGCGCACCTGCTCTGCGCTAGGAGGGCATGTCCTAAATGCGGCCACCAAGGCTATACAAGTTCGTCAGTTTTTTTTTTTTTAAACTTAAAGCTTAGTTGATAAAGTTCCCCTCCACAAAGTCAGGAGAAATTGAGGGATTTTGAGAGAAAACGGTTGCTTTCGCTCCTAATCCAGCATCCGGGGGGCTGCGGCGTCGTGGACTCCGGCAATTGGAAGAGCACCGAACGACGCAGTGAGGCGGCTGGCGGGGGGAGTTTCCATTTTCCGTAATGGAATAAAACCAGCGAAAGAGAAGCTGGGAGCGAATGCTGCGGATATTTTATGCGTTTTTTTCGGCCCAATGCGTGGTGCCTCTCGAGACGAGCACTCAGCCTTCACAGCGCTTGGGTATGGAGTTGCATCAAATGAACATTTTAGAAGCTACCTGCGCGATTAACATGCATTACCGGGAAAATAAAATTTAGGTTCTTTTCCAGGTAATGTAGGATGGTGTAGTGGTAAGTTTGTCGACGAGCCTAAACCGAATAGAACAAGCTAAGTCAAAGGGAGAATTAAATGGCCGTTTTAAGGAACGGCATAGATCGGTTTTTAAACGTATAAAGCTCAGTTTTGCACCCACGTGGCCCACGAACGCACATTAACGGTCTAGAAAATTTACTCTACAAACTTACCCGAATAAAAATTTAGAAATGAAAACCTTCAAATCCCTACCTGCTGCGGCCAAGTGCTAACCCAAGGCGTCTGATTGACGGAACAGTCGACAGATGTCAGCTTCGCTCTGTGTTCGGCCGTGCCGGCAGCGACTACCGCATTTCAGCGTTGGCTACTGTGGCGACACCACTTTTATCGGTGGCTTGTGTCGGATGTTTCCCTCCTCGTTGCAACACCTTACCCAGCCCATCGGTTGCCGCCGCAACGTGGCCCGAAAACGTCGGCAAACCTCCCTCGTCCTCCGGGGCTCTCCGTACTAGAGAGCAACCTTCCCTCGCTCGTTGGCAGCAAATCGTATTATGAAGATGACTTACACCCCAAGGAAGCACGTACGAAAGTTGCCGTAAAAAGGTGAGATAACAACCAGCGAGTGCAAAGCAGACGACATGTCGCCGCAATTAATTGTCGAAAAAATCAACCGAGATGATGATGTTGGTGATGATGAGGGTAATAATAATAATAATAATAATAATAATAATAATAATAATAATAATAATAATTCATTATTTTTGTTTATTTATCGTGCTCATGAACGGCGAGTAGCCTAAATAATGATGCACAGAGTCAAAAGCAGCACACACAAGAAATCTACGGCACGTGAAACAGATAATATCTATTACGGGGGAACAGGAAATAGGTAACAGTAAAACATCAGCCATTGAACGCCTAAATGCTTGAACTTTTGAGTTGAAAATGTCGATGCTGGTTGTACTGAACGTGTTCGAAAAATGTTGGATGCGGTTCATGGGACTGGAAAGGTTGATTTGTTTAACCAAGAAAATTAGATTTATCCTCAAAAGCACCCGCGATAAATATATATTAATAGCTGATGTGAGGGTTGAACAAGCAATCTAAAATATTAGATCGCGCTCAAGTCTTATCGGACTTCGTGCAGTACAACCGTCCGATAAGACTCGATCGTGATCTAGAATTTTTGTATAAATGCGTGCATGGTCGCATTGCTTGTTCAACCCTCACATCAGCTATTGATATATATTTATCGCGGGTGCTTTTCAGGATAAATCCCAATTTCTCGGTTAAAAAAAAATCAACCCTTTCTGTCCCATGAACCGCATACATTTTTTTATAACACGTTCAGTACAACCAGCATCGACATTTTCAGCTCAAGAGTTCAAGTATTTAGGCGTTTAATGGAACGCAGAAACGTTTCTTTCGTATATTTATGATCGACATTGTTTTTATGAGAATAACAGGCTTTTACGACAATGTGCACATCGTCGTAAAGCCTGTTTTACTCATAGAAACAATGCAGCGATCATAAATATACGCAAGAAACGTATCTCCAAGCTTTCGCTTTCTGCTTGGTTTGCACCACCAGTACAATTCTAAACAACAGAACTACATTCAACCTTTCTGCGTACCAATAAAAAAAATAATGAATACGCAAGCTGAAGAAGGGAATTCACCCGTTACTCTCCAAATAACACCTAGCGTCCGATATGCAGCATTTGTGCAGTTGCAAACATTTTCATTGATTGACAGTGATGAATCAATATATACTCCAAAATCAATTAATAGTAATAGTCATAATAATAATAATAATAATAATAATAATAATAATAATAATAATAATAATAATAATAATAATAATAATAATAATTATTATTATTATTATTATTATTGCATTCCAAATGAATAAAGCAAATGTGAAGTCAGACATGCCTAAGCCACATGGGACTTTACTGGCAGCGTCTTACAATCAGTGAAACCAGCCACGTACAAAAGGAAACAGGTAAAATAAAACCCACACAAAGGAATTAGTAAACAAAAACAAGCAAACCGGTGACCGCTTCACAAACTAACATTTCTCAAGGCTTTCTTCAGCTTGTATTTTTTCTTACATTAAACGCGTACTTGGGTAGTAATTTAATTACAGTAATTGAATTACTGTAATTTAATTACTTTCATTTTAATTTGTTATTGTAATACTTACTTTCGCCTAAAGGAAATTGTAATTGTAATTTAATCAATTTCTAGCGCCAGTAATTGCAAAATTTCATGCACAATTACAATTATTTTTGCAAGATTTAGCGGTGCCGGCGCTTCCCCCCTGACCACGGGGACGACAGTACAGCCAAAGCGGCAGGGGAGAGAGTGTATCCCAACCTGCTCAAAAGGAGGGAAAGGAGAAATGGGAAAGAGAGGCTGGGATCAGTTGCGGATTTAGAGGGGGGTCCGGACGTCCTGACCCCCCCTTGATTGCTGCATGTGTAAAACATTAAGGCGTGGAAACGGGGGAAGTAAGGGGGGGGGGGGGTTCCTAAACATATGGGACACTGAACAACGCCTGACCCCCCCCCCCCCCCCCCCCCTTCCCCCTCCGGAAACTCCTGCACCCGCCCCTGGCTGGGATAGCACAGAATGGACGGCTTTGTAGTCTGCAAAACGATTTAATGAAAACTTTGAGAAATAATTTCATAAATTATGGCTATATTCGCGTCCGTTTTCCGTTCCTGTCGAAGTTGAATCTTTCTTCGTCTCGTTCACTTACTGTTGCTCGTGTCTCTAGAGGTCCCTCTTATTTCTCATTCCCATCCGGGGGCATTGGGGGTCGAGGTCGAGCTGGTTGTGCTCCGATCACTTCATCCGGTCGAGGCGGGCAGGTGGGTTCGAGGTTCTCTTTACGCGTCCTCGGCGCTAGCATATTCGCTTATATATTTCAGTTAAGGTTGGGGATTTTTATTGACTATCAAAATTATTCTCTTATCTTTATGAGTTTTTCACGTCCATCTTCTCTAACTCGTCTGTTGGTACCACTAACAGTTAGTTGTGCTACTCTTACATCGGGGCGAAGAAGCAGCAGGTCTCGTTAGAATGACTCGTCCCGCCTTACTTCCAACCGTTGTTGTTACACTGCTCTTCCCTCTTCCGATCATCGTCTACCTTTTTGTATACATTTTCATTCTGTACTGTTTTCTCTAACCCCTAACCCTTTCAGCCGTTTCTCAACCTGATTAGACGAGATTCCGAAACTTTACAAACCGCGGCTTTAGACTGTCGGGAGCTTGTTTGTTACATATGCTTTTCGGTAAAGCCTTTCTTATTTTTTTTACAGGCGGCTTTTTAAACATGTTTGTGGCTTCGAGCAAACCGGCGTTATCAGCTTTTGAAGCCCCACCAAACGGCACCTAAATTACCCTGTCCCATAGAGCGAAGCCTGTAGTCTGTAGCAGTGAATTGATGGAGAAACTCCAATTGGCTGGCGCGCGGCATGGTTCCAAAGGACCCACTTCACAGAGAAGCCCTCTCCATTCCATGGCGCAGCGGACCGGCCGCCGGCAAGAGGAAAAAATGGCCGGGCTCTGCACAGCAGCCGGCCGCAGAGCCCGCCCAGGCGGGTCACTATCATTTTGTCGAAACTCGTTTCGTGGAACTACGTTTTGGGGACAACTTTTCATGGACACAGGTTTTGGCGACACGATCATTTCATCGACACTCGTTACGCGAATTGCACGCTGTAAGGACATTTCGTCACGCATTTATCACTGGGGTGTGCGTTAACCTACCACCACACCTGCGTTTACGCCCCTTCGCGGCGACAGTCTGCGGCGGCTCATTACAAAAATGTTAACCCACCTGACCTAGCCGTTACACGCCGCCTCACCGCGACAGTCTCATGCAGCTTATTACAGAAAAAATGTAATTTGAGCTGTCGATGAAACAATCTGTTGATGAAACATCGCGTGTCGGTGAAACGATCTGTCGATGAAACGTTGTTCGATGATCCTGATTGCCAGCGCGCCCCGGGCAGCCTCCGTAGAAATGGCCCGGCCGGGCTCAGCGCGGCGCGTTAGCAGTCTTAAGCGTCTTTGTATTTTCTTTCAACTCAGTGTACATAATCTACAATAACATGAAACGTTTGTAGGTGTATGTGGTGGTATTAGTGCGTGTCGATTGTAGTTCGATATTAACACTAATAAAATATTCAGCTATGACTAATTGTCGGATTTTTATTGGCCTGGCTAACAAAAGTATGCAAACCCAAATTTACTTAGCGATCTGGCGTCTTCGAGTATATAAAATAATTTTATTGTATTTATGGAGAATATAAGAATGCAAGAGTTCATTACTCCACACTGTCAAGTTCTATAACTCATTTAACAAATTTTATAAAAGAAAAGTTCAATACGTGACACTTATACAGCGGCCATACTTGTAACTCGTTTAATGTTATGTGACCCAAGGTGGGTAGTTCTCAGAAAAAAGTATTTGTAATGTAATTGCATCACTTTTAAAAAGTAATTTGTAATTGTAAGAAATTACTTTTCACCTAGTAGGAATTGTATCAAGATCAATTGGAGGCTAGTTGGTTGAACATCTAGATGGTGGTTTAAAAAGTGCAAAGCACTAAGAAGAGGAATTGCAAAAAATTGCCTGAATACAGCTCTTAAAAAATCTTGCGTACACTCAGCGGGGCAAAACTTCGATGCTCAAGTACAAAGACTGAAAGCGTCGGGATAGCCCGAGTTCGATCATATATGACGTCGCCGAATCCTCGATGACCTCAAAGAAAAAACGTGACACTGAAAAACACAAGAAACATCGACTGACTGTTCTGCCATATATACACCGCCTGTCCCACTACTTGAAGAGAACAGCCGCCAAGCTTCAAGTCCAAGTCGTGCTTTCAGCTCCGGACAAACTAAAAAGGCTCTGCCCTAAGACCAATTGCCAACAACATCAACAGGCAGAGTGCAGTGTAAAACATCCACTCAGATATGTAGAGTCTCAATGTGGAGTGGTATATCAAATACCATTTACTTGCGGCAAAGTATATGTATGTCAGTCGGGGAGATTTATTAATACGAGATTAAGAGAACATGTCCAAACATTGAAATCAACACCACCGGGACATGTTGCGGTGCATGTCAGAGACTGCAAATGCTCACCATCATTCAACCACACGAAAGTTCTGAAGCGGTTCCGAGACAAAAACACTAGAGAACTGTACGAGGCTCAAGTCATCCTCACCAGTGGTGACAAATGCATAAGCGCGCCATCAGTGAACCTAACACAAAAAGAACTCTAGTTCTTTCGGAGTTTACCTTGAAGACTTGAAACACAAAAATAACTTCAGCTTTAGCGGTGTTTTCCTTGAAGACTTTTTAGTCGTTTGCTCTGCGTCCTTTTTTTTCTTCTTTTATTCTTGTTTTCTTTTTGTTTTATAGACATTTTTTTACGTGAGAAGTACTCTGCCTTTAGGTAAAGTTAAAATAATTTTCAAAATAATTTTTATTTCGATTTCTAAAACTTAATATGTTGTCTTAGTAGCAGCAGTGAGTTTATTTTTATCTTTCTTTTCTCCTTTTTCACTTCCACCTTGTCGTTCTCTTGATGCCCTATTAAAATGACAGTTGTAAGTAAGCACTCCTGTCTTGTTCCCTTTTCCTCTTCTTAGTCCTTTGCGCTTTTTAAGTTACTGTCTAGTAGTAATTGTAATTGCAGTTGAACTACTTTTGGAGCAAAGTAATTGTAATTGTAATTAAATTACATTTTGAAAGTTATTTGCCTTTGTCTGATTAAAAATAATAGAAGGTAGTTTGTTCAGAAATGCTGGTACATAAAACTGCGAGCCATTTTTCCAAATCTTGTCGAGCCTCGAGGTATCTGGCAACGCCCTTTGGGGCTAAAGTACGAGAAGGTACACACAGAACTTTAAATTGACTTTCCCGAAAATGCCTATGAACAACATTTTCCACAATAGCGAGTTAAAATCAAGCAAATACAATGCTTTAAAAGTGGCAGTGTCCTTTCCAAGGAATAAAGCATAGAAAATTGTCTTTGACAAAGCACGAAAAATCGAATTAATTCGAAATTTCCAACGGAAAGCACAATGACCATACACGGTAATGCCATAACGAAGCAGACTGTAGACTAGATCATGTAGACCAGTTTTCTGAACGAATGGTGGCATAGAATATATAGTGTTGTAAAACAAACAAGACACTACACGAAGTTTCTTGCATACATGAGCAAGATGAGAGTTCCAGGTTAGGTCACTGTCAAAGAATGATCCCAGATATTGTATAGAAGATGTAGGCTCACATGGAACTGATAAACATCCAGACGAATGTAACCGTAGAAATGAGGTCATAATCACTTTTTCCAAAGGGTTGTGAAAACATATAGTTTTCGTTTTGGGTGCATTACCTTAAATTAAATTAGCTTCGAACCAGTTCATAGTTTTAATTGCCGCAGTTTGCAAAGAGGAAAAAGCATCTGAATAATTCGGCACTCTAGATAAAATAGCGGTATCGTCAGCATATTGATATAGTGAACTTGGTACAAGAATAGAGAGGTCATTAACATAGAAATAATATAATAGTGGACATAGAGAGGATACAGTCTTGGTGTCAGGAATGGCAAATGAAGCTGAATACCTCAAAAACTGTTTCAATGTCCATTACGCGGAACAAGTGTCCTCTGGAATTTTTCTATTGCATTGATAGTCAACCTATTCAACTTGTCGAAGAATATAAGTACTTGGGGTTATATTTTAGTAATAAACTATTATGGGACAAACACATTGATTACAATACAACAAAGGCGACCCAGCGGCTTTGGGCCTTGAAACGTCTCTTGAAGAACTCTTCCCCAGCACAAAACGTACAGTCTATAAAACGATATTAAGGCCAATCTATGATATGCAAATGTTGTCTATGACCCGTTCGCTAAAATTAATATTAATAAGTGAGAAGGTGTACAAAGGAAAACAATACGGTTTGTTTACAACAAATATGAAACGCGAAGCTCCCATTCAGAACTGTTGCAACAAGCTAACCTGCTAACATTAAGCGAAAGAGCGCGGATATATAGATTAAAGATGTTATTTTTAATGATTCAGGGTAAATTAAATATCGACACTTCCAGACATATTACATTTTCAGGCAGGTTAAACACCAGATCATCTCATGCAGGTTCAATACCGGACCGCCAAGTGCAACTGGACACACTCAAATGCTCCTTTTTCCTAGGACCATTGTTGAAATGAACAAGCTGCCCGCTGATGTTGCCAATTCAGACTGTGTTGATTATTTAATGGATAAAGCCGCTCTCTTTTTTTTTCTTTTTCAAAATAGATTGAAATTTATTTTTCTCATGTTTAGATGACTTGTTAATAGTTAGTGTTCTTTATGCTGGATGATATATATATTGCATAATGTTTCAGGTCTCATTTCTGCACGCTGATGTCAGAAATTCAGACTCTGTCTTATTAATATTTATTGTTTTGTATGATGGGTGCTATTTACATTTATGTTGTATAATGTTTTGGGCCACATTATCCCTGGTGTTCAATTGTATTCCTCTTATTATTTGCATTTTTTGTGAATCTCCAACCACGGCCCTTTGGGCGAGGTAGTATTGATAAATAAGTAAAAATATGACCTAGCCCTGGGGGACTCCAGCTTTGGTTGAAAATATTCCGCTTTGATACCCACCAAATGAAACGCATTGACGCCTATCCCGTAGAACGTCTTTCGGGAGCAGTAGAAAAGAACCTCGAAAGTCTAACTTTGAAAGCTTTGTTAACAAAATGTAATGGCTAACACTATCAAATGCCTCGCGAATATCAAGGAACAGTATTCAGGCATCTTGAATTCATTCAAAAGATGTATTGAGCAGGTCAAAAAAGTCCTCAAGGAGTATTTGAGTAATTCGGCCTTGTTTGAATCTGTACTGACAAGGAGATAAGAAACTGTGTTCATCAAAAATGCTATTCCTATCCACAAATATCTTTCCAGTATTTTAGCAGGACATGACAGAATGGAAATAAGTCGATAATTTTATACCTTATTTTGCGCGCCTCCCTTGAATAATGGAATCACTAATGCTGTCTTTCTTGCTAATGGAATGATACCATTTGATATAAGACAATTAAAACTTGAAAGCGGACAATCCTAATCACTTCAAAGTTTCTGCAAAAGTTATTAACTGAAATACCATCGATACCTAGACATTTGTTGGGCTTGAGGTGAAAAAGGATTGACCAGAGTTTTTCTTCAAAGAGAAGAGAAAGATAAGGCGAGTGTAAGACGCTGTCTGATACTCGAGAAAAAAAAAACGGTTAAAATAATTGACAATACTCTCTTCATTCGTAGACAATTGTGAAAAAAGGTAGCTATCATTATTTTAGTGCACTTTTTCGTACCATGTAAATTGTTGATGAGCAAACAAGATTGATTTTTTTTTTTTTTATCAGAATGAATTTTCTTAAATTTATTTTGAAAGTGCATGCGTTTCGCCTGACGAATCATGGCATTAACTTTATTTCGATATTGCTTAAATTTCAGGCATATCATAGTGTTACCGGGGGAGCGTTTCGACAGTTTCGACGCCTTTTAAAAGGGTTAAACTGAGCTACAAAATGTTCATAAAAATCAGCTGGAGATATAGTTAGACGAAAAGTATTCCAATCATGTTGCTTCACATGTTTATCGAAGTGCCAGGGATCGACCGTGGAGAACTCCCTCTCAGCGCTGGCATAAGTAAGCTGTTTAGATATCTGTATTAATGAGCAACAAACAAAATAATGATCTGCAAGTCTCGTTTCAATAATTTCATTGAATGCACTGTATAATGTTTATTATTATTATTATTATTTTGTTGGTAGAATATGTCGATATTTGTTTAAAAGAACATTAGCGTCGTTAATTTTTGAACTAATGTGGCTTTCATAATGATCCCGGGTTGGATGCTCAGAAAAGACGACACCAAGAGTCTTGACAACGCTAACTATTCAAATTCGATTAGTATCCAAGCAGGCATTGACGCTAATATTTTATAGTCTGTTATAAGATCTAAATATGATAGCCTTCGCTTTATTTACATATATGTTTTAATAATTATTATCAGTCTAATTATTTAATAACACTACAACCGAATTTTCGGAAGTAATAAGTTGATTCGGATTGTCGTCCAGAAAAAAAAGCTAGTGTCGTCAGCATAGGTTAAGTAATGAGCTGTGTCCAAAATATTCAGATAAACACTTATATAAACATTGAAAAAAAAAAAGGAGCGCAGGAATGTTACGCTGGCGTAGTCCTCTCGTACATGATAAAAAAAAAATCATGAAACAAACACTGCTTTCGGTCAAGGAAGTAAGTTTTAAGTAGAAAAACTGCTTATCCCCTAATGGACCATTTTCACACAAAGACGTCGCCAAGTTTCGAAATTCCAACTACAGTTGGTGGATGGAATGGGAGCTGCAATAACTTCCCTGCCTTCTGCCATAGCTTCTATGCGATTCTTCCGGACGAGAAACGAGAGTAACGCTTACGCCGCTGCGAGAGGAAGGCCTGCGCATGTGCAGAATCCTTTTTGAAGAAGGTCCATTACGTATTTTTTCAACTTCTTTAGTCACATGTTACGATTTATCTGATCAAAGACCTTTGTTGAATCCACGAAAATTCCAACATCTGTTTTCTTATTGTTATCGTTTTATGTTTTTTTTTATTGGTTGATTAATATTATCAGTAGCTGATACTTCGCGCAGAAAAATAGCGCATCGCTTCTGGCTCAGAAACGGTGTCTGCTATTGCCGAAGTTGAGAGAAGCGCCCGTCGTAGCAGACTGCGATCTTTTCACCATCTGTCGGATGTTGCGCCAATCGGGTGCCTTTATTCGCTTTATTCGTGGCCTCCGAAATTTCTGGTGTGCAAGGCTTGCTTACCAAGGCCTTTCCATTACCGTCTCTTCACACCGCGAGACATCAACCGATGTGTCCGCGCTCACCCGGTCCAACTCGACTATGCTCGACAAAGCCGAACCGAGCCGCCGGCCAAGTTTTAGCCTGTTCGCCCACCCTCTTTGTCGTCAAATTCGTTGCGTACGCAATCGTCAATTATGGGAGGTATTTAATATGTACACATAACTTAGAACGTCTTGATTGTTGCGTTTTTCGCGGGAGTTCGTCGTCGTCTTAGCTCTCGTGCACATATAGGATTTTAATAAACCTAAAACATTTAGTCATTCAAAAAGGCACGTAGAAACACCGTCACGCACAAAATTACATATTACTAAAGAGTAGCCTACTTGTCAGAAAAAATTACCGTCTGCAAGTCCAACGAAACGAGAACTCTTCGAAACCGTTTCCGACATTTGCTGATCTCAAATTCTTTTGCGTGCACGTATCCAGGAAGCCACGTTTATTTCACATCACAGTACACATAACAGCACACACTGGGGCGTACGGATTATTTCTGGTTTGCTCAGAAATCCCTTCAAACTGAAAAACAAATTCGACGAAACGCACTACGCTATTGTCACCACCGCCATTGACGAACGACTGAAAAATAGAGATGTAAGGCGGCCGGACCATACCGTGACGTCATTGGAAGGGCGGAGAGGCCTTAAAGTCTAGATGGTTTTGCCTCAGGCAGTTTCATTCCTAAGGTTGAAGCTAAGAAGGTACGAACATTTTCTATGAACGTCTATAGACCTTTTCGGCCTCCGTCGCATGGGCGCTGCCATCTTGGAACCACGTGACGCGGCCGCCATAAGGTGGCTTCAACTCGTCGCTCCACTCTCCCCTCCGCGCCTTGGCGAAGGCGCGGCATTCGCGTTTTTCGTCGCGTTTCACCACGTCTCTCGCCTCATTGTAAATTGCCGCCCGATTTTTACATTTACAACTTATCATTATTTGCACGACTACATATGCAGTTTATTTTTTTAACCGATTTTGACTATTTACGCCGTCGGCGTACCGGATACGCGTGAGGAGGGAGGAGATACAGAAATCAGCGTCGGACCTGATGCATATTGAGCCCAATTATTTATGACAACTTAAATTTACACAGTGATAGTGGCGGAATATTCGAAATAAGTATAGTGCCATGTATATTTATAATCGCGCATTTGACCAAAATACTACGCAGCATATTAAGCTATGTGTGTTTTCTGAAAGCCTCCGTCCTTGCCTTCATAACAAATTTAAATAGTTGTTTTTTATTATATAGGACATATAAGATATACAGGACACGAACGTTTAATTCACATTTTATCTGATGCTTGGGATAATGGTAACGTCCACATCGGGCGATTTGTTTGTGCAGGACATTACACCTAAATCTGTTAGACGGTCTTCAATCGTTTTTGCAATAGAAACGTTTGCTTGATTTGTTTATTTATGAATTTAGAGAAGCTGTACACGCTCGGTCAAATATCTGCAGTCATTAAAGGGTGTTGACATTTTTTATACAAAATCTAATTAATAAATTTTATTTTTTCTAAACCCAAAGACCCTTGTGAAATAATCTGTCACAGGCAGCTTGAGAGTGCCTAAGGCTCGCATTATGTGATGCCGAAAAGAAGCCATCTACATGGAAACCACCCAAGTTGAGGGTTGTTGAATTTAAATCGCATCAGTTTGCATGAAGATCTGTCATGGAGGTTCATGAAGTCGTGCCTAGCATTCGACTTCAACCGAACGTATGAAAGATCATTTCTCTCGTAGCCTTAATTTTATATGGCAAAGTTTGTACAAAGACAAAATTTCAGATTTCAATTGATGTGCCTCACTTATCTCATGTGCTAAGCACGTCGTAATCAAATGCAGTAAAACAAATAGTTTATTGTCTAACGCCTACGTTGTTAAATGCTGTTAAAGGGAAGCTGGAACACTTCTTGAAAAAAACGTGTTAGAGGTGAATTCTGGCGTATTTTTATCCCGTGAATCTGAATATCACGTTCATTTTCCCCAAACATGTAACTAAACGCGAGGAAACACGAAAAACCTCCGACCAGTCGTGACGTCATACTAGGATCTTTGGGCCGCCAAGCGCGTGCCGCACGTGTGGGCAGCGCGTGCAATTGCAAGCTTGACAGGTATATTTTGCCGCACTGACCCCTGCCGTGACGTCTCTTTCTGACCTTTTTGAAAATAGCAAGAGTGCGCGTGCATAGCTTTGACAGGCGCTGAAGATGCGCGAGAGCAGAGATTCCGAAAACTCCTAGTGTGACGTCACGCCCCAGGGAGGAGGGGCTTCGGCGGTACTTTAAAAATTAATTTATGCAGCCTCCGTGCGCCAAATCGAAAAACAATCTCGATATTCGTGATCCTGGAGGCCGAATGAAGGCCATTGAAGTGTTTTTTCTTAAATACAGAACCGCTTCAGTTTCCCTTTAATAAGTACTTTAGCAAGGTCAATAGCTAAAGGAATTTCCCACCCCACCTAGGACGCGGACCATCGAAATATATCTCGAGTACTTAATATCTTTTTTTAAAGAATACATCCCCAGACAATATCACTTATTTCTTAAAATATCTGGGTATTATAGGAGACATTTCGAGTTTCTAAAGTTCACAGAAAGTTGGTGTCTGTGAAAATCAGTCAGTGAACTTGCGACTTCGTGTGTTTTTCGCAATTTAGGAGGTTTTTAATCAGGTTGTGGACCTGCATTTTTACTATATATCTACTCATTGGTATTTTCATTAGTTTATTTTTTTTTGCAAACTAGGGTCAGTGGGTCAGGCCGTAGACGATGGAATCCTCCTTGTGCATCGTAGTCGTTACGCCGCCGAACCTGACCGAAATTAGCAACGAACATGTCCAGATGCATCGTAAAGCGTTCGTAAAAAAGTCCGTGAATATCACTCGAAACCACTTCGTGGTTCTCGAATTGGCTCAGTACCACAGTTGTATTAGTTGTGCGCTATAACGGGCACATTTGTATGACGAAATTAGGCGAGAATGACAAAACACACCAACACAGCCGAGAGCCCGCTGAAACCGAAACCAACCAAATTGAAGCCACCCAATGGCGCCGAGTGCGTCAGCGCCCTCTGTCGGCCGGTTGGGTAACTACTGAGATGAAAAGGTCTATAGAAAATCCTGTAGTGACCTATCGCCGTATATGGCCCTCTATTGTCAGCCATAAGAAACCATAAATCACGCTATAGCCACCTGCAGGATAAGCTATGTCTTCAAAGCTATAGCATCTCGATCATTCAGATTTTTATAGCTGGCTATATAATAATATAACTCTATGAAGCTATAAAACAGTCTAGATTCTATGAAGCTATAGAGTCGAGACTGTTCAATATAATTAAGCGAGCGATAGAAAATGTACGTCTATAATGCTATAGTTTCGCCACAATTCGATATGATTTAGCCGGCTATAAAGTGGTGTATGTTCCTAAATCAATAGACTCACGACCATCGAATTTTCTTTAGTCGATTCAATGGCGTGTTATGCAGCCAAACCTATAGGCACCCGACCTGTCAATCTGCTTTAGCCGGCTACAGAGGGATGTATGTCTCTCAAACTACAGACTCGCGACCATTAAATATTCTGAAGCAGAATCAATGGTATTTTATGTCGCGTAGGCTATCGACCCGCGACCTTCTTCATAGCGCTACAGAGGAAGGAAAATGGAAGTGAGTCGTTCATGCCCTCGCTCGGGGCGAAACTTTTCTTTAGACAGCTTAATGGGTCGGACGTCGCTGGTGCTATAGACCCGCGACCACAAGACCGTCCTTAGCTGCCTATAGAGCCATTACAGTCTTGACGGCTGCTCTTCCTTCGCAGTCGCCTTACCTTGGCGTTCACGTCGTCTCAATCTTCTGCTTTTTAGCGGTAATTTTCTCTGTCGATCTCCTACAGTGTATTTGTATTGTCTGTAAGTATATAAATTTTGTTGCGTTAACGTCTTCTACTTTGTCCCTATCCCTGCCATGTTTGTTACCCGTTCGTGTGCATATATTTTTTAATATATATATACTGTAAACGACTAAATTTTCGCGAGGGCCTAATTTTCGCGAATTTCGCGAATCGAATACAATTCGCTAAAAATACGTCCCGCGAACAATGCGGGCAATGTGTGAACGCTACGGAAGCTACACTCAATTCGCGAAAATTACAATCCGCGAATAATTTCAAATTTTCAGCTTTGGCCGGATCCGCGAAAATTAAGTCGTTTACAGTATATATATATATATATACCGGGTGTTCATTTTTAGTTCGAACAGATTTATTACAAAAAATCCGTAAAAGATGCACTAGTACGGTTTGTTCAAGTGAGTTATACGGCTAGGGGGGCATTATGTGGGTGGCTAATCCTTGCGAGAAGTTGGCTAATTAATTAAAATTCGTTAATTAACTTTTTAATTAATGAAAATAGACATATGGTTCCAATGAGAAACTTGCTCAGCGTCATCAAAAACCCCTAATTCAGTCATTTTCAGAAAGTCTTTGAGCGCGTGAGAAGCGTAGTAGTGCACTAAAGTTACCACTCGTGGAGCAGGTACATGGCTGGGGCTAGATAAGAGACGGAAAAATCGCACGGGCGCCTTATCGCAACCTCTAGCTTTGTACCTGCTCCACTAGCGGTAACTTCAGTTCACTACTACGCTTCTCACGCGCTCAAAGTCTTTCTGAAAATGACTGATTTTGGGGGTTTTCGACGACGCTGAGCAAATTTCTAATTGGAACCATATGTCTATTTTCATTAATTAAAAGTTAATTAACAAATCTTAAGTAATTAGCCAACTTCTCGCAAGGATTGGCCACCCACATAATGTCCCCCTAGCCGTATAACTCACTTGAACAAACCGTACTAGTGCATCTTTTTACGGATTTTTTGTAATAAATCTGTTCGAATTAAAAATGAACACCCGGTATATATATATATATATATATATATATATATATATATATATATATATATATATATATATATATATATATATATATATATATATATATATATATATATATATATATATATATATATATATATATATATGGGCGGTTTCATTTGGATTCAGGCAACGAGTGGCAGTCGTATTTTTTATTTTGCTTCACATTTTTATATTTTGTGGAGCATGTTCCAAGAAGAACAACCCTTTTTATTTTAATGTCCCGCCATCATTAGTTCCTGAGAAAGAAAATCTCAAAAAGAGAGAAAGAACGACGAGGTTTTGACGATTGTTGCGTGTGCCGTTTTTGAATAACTCTCAATCTCAAAGTATTCAAAAAAGAGCGTCTATATTTTTTTAGTGTGAGATTTATGCAAGTAGGTAAGACGACATTATAACTACTATTTATTATTCGTCCCTCCAATTTTTGTAAAAATCCCCAAACATGCCTCCGCAAACAACTGTGACCTAAACTGCGGATTTTTTCGTTTTTGAGTCGACTATGTTTAGTATCGCTTTTAAAATAATACCACGTGTAGAACCTTTCATTGCCTTCCAAATTAAGCAAAGGTTGTGTTTTTATCATGCACGAGTACTGAGAAATAAATTATGAAACAGAGAGGGTTTTCACTTTTTGTTCAACTTCAGCACGTTGTATAAAAAAAAACAAAAAAACATTTTTAACTTTTTTTTTATCGCGTCGCGTTCTCTTCAAACCCTTTTTTTAGCCAGAATACATTCCGTTAGAAGTATTTGCCTTGGTTTTGAGTTTTAAGCCTCTATATATGCTAAAAAAGAGCAAATGCCGATGGTGGGATTTGACGATTTTCGTGTGTGGCGTTTTTGAACCACTCTCAATCTCAAAGTACTCAAAAGAGAGCTTCGATATTTTTTTATTGTGATATATATGCAAATCGCTAAAACGTCATTCTAACTACTATTTATTATTAGTCGATACAATTTTTGTAAAAATACCCTAACATGCCTCCGCGAACAACTGTGACCTAAATTGCGGATTTTATTTTGAGTCGACTATGTTTAGTATAGCTTTTAAAATATTACAACGTGTAGAACCTTTCATTGCCTTTCACATTATGTAAAGTTTGTGTCTTAATCACGTACGAGTACTGAGAAATAAATTATGAAACAGAGAAGGTTTTCACTTTTCGTTCAATTTCAGCACGATGTATAAAAAACAAATATTTTTAATTTGTTTTTTCTTTTTTTTTTGCTTCGCGTTTTTTTACACTCTTATTTCACCCAAAATACAATCCGTTAGAGGTATATGCACTAGTTTTGAGTTTTAAGCCTCTAAATATGCTGAAAAATGATTCGGTTCTGTTATCAACATGAACGAAAATTAAAAAGCGCGAAAGACAAGGACAAGAGGGAGTCTACACAGGACAAGCGCTTACTTGCAACTGACGTTTTAATTCGGAAGATGGAGAAGATGAAGAACCCTAACGTTAAATGTTACAAATATCTATGAAAAAGGAGTGAAAGGATCTGAAAAGACTGAGAATTAATAAAAAGAAGTAAAAAAGAAAATTAGTAAAAACAAAAGGAAATGGTGGACATGATTAAAGCAACAGTGAAAAATGACATTAAATATATTAAGAAAAAAGAAGAGGAAGGTAAAGCAAATTAAGAATATCTAAGGAAAATATTTCATGTACTCTAGTTCTTTTGATGACAAAGTCAACGAAAGGGCACTGATGCAGGCGTCTCCTTTGGTCGCAATGACTTCAGCTTCAAGAATCTCTCGAGTTCGCTTATCTGGACACTCCTCAGGATCCTTGTGCTGGACAGTAGTGGAGCGCATCCACAGTTCCTCACATGTAGAGCGAGATGCCCCGACGGAGAGGATTTTAGAGATAGCGCGTGTTCTCTGAGCCGTACGTTGATACATCTTCCTGACTGTCCCACATATACAGTATCAACATGAATCTCGCATTAAAAATATAAACTTTCGCATTTAAAAGTCTAGGTTTCCAATAGGAAGTGTATTTTACTCTAATGTTTTACAATATTATACCTTGATATTTCTAACGTAGTATAGATTATGTAGCGCATAGGCTTTAGGCTTGAGGCCGTTCCAATCATGGCACCGGCGGAAATTGTCTGAAAACCCGCTTTCGGCAGTTGCGATTTTATAGTGTTTAGACGTTTGGAATTGCAAACTTGTTATTATACGCCTAATGACATTCATATTTTTATATGAGTATTTATTCAACATCCCTTAGAATATTATAATAAGGAATGAAATATACAGCTATAACCCATAAACCCACCATCAGCATTTCCTCTTTTTTAGCATATTTAGAGGCTTAAAACTCAAAGCTAGTGCATATAGCTCTAACAGAATGTATTCTGGCTAAAAGAAAAGTGTAAAACAACAAGACGCAAACAAAATCAAAAAGTTTTTTTTTTTCTATTTTTTTTACAGCGTGCTGAAATTGAATCAAAAAGTGAAAACCTTCTCTGTTTCATATTTATTTCATAGTACTCGTACGTGATTCAGACACAAACTTTACATAATGTGGAAGGCAATGAAAGGTTCTACACGTAGTATTATTTTAAAAACAAAACTAAACATACTCGACTAAAACAAAATCCGCAGTTTAGGTCACAGTTGTTCGCGGAGGCATGTTTGGGGATTTTCACAAAGATTAGATTGACGAATTATAAATAGTAGTTGGAATGTCGTTTTACCGACTTGCATATATATCACAATAAAAAAAATATCGAAACTCTCTTTTGAATACTTTGAGTTTGAGAGTGGTTCAAAAACGCCACACATGGAAATCGTCAAATCCTACCATCGGCATTTGCTGTTTTTTTAGCATATTTAGAGGCTTAAAACTCAAAACCAAGGCAAATACCTCTAACGGAATGTATTCTGGCTAAAAGAAGGGTGTAAAGAGAGAAGAGAAGGGCGACGCGAGAAAAACAAAAAAATTAAAAATGTTTTTTTTTGTTTTTTATACAGCGTGCTGAAGTTGAACGAAAAGTTAAAACCCTCTCTGTTTCATAATTTATTTCTCAGTACTCATACATGATAAAAACATAAAATTTGCTTAATTTGGAAGGCAATGAAAGGTTCTACACGTGGTATAAGTTTTAAAAGCGATACTAAACATAGTCGACTCAAAATGAAATCCGCAATTTAGGTCACAGTTGTTCGCGGAGGCATATTTGGGGATTTTTGCAAAAATTGGAGCGACGAATAATAAATCGCAATTATACTGTGGTCTTACCTACTTGCATATATATCATACTAAAAAAAATATAGACGCTCTTTTTTGAATACTTTGAGACTGAGAGTGATTCAAAAACGCCACACACGACATTTCCCGCTTCTTTGAGATTTTCTTTTCTAACGAACTAATCATGTCAGGACATTAAAATAAAAAGTATTGTTCTTCTTGGAACATGCTCCACAAAATATAACAAAATAAAAAATACGACTGCCACTGTTTGCCTGAATCCAAATGAAACCGCCCATATATATATATATATATATATATATATATATATATATATATATATCCTGGCTCCGCCAATTTTTGGCTTTCGGCGGGTTCCTGAAAACTTTGATTCTTTGATTCATTAGATTAAGTACGGTTCATTCATCTGCGTATGTTTGCTATATATATATATATATATATATATATGCGTGCTGTATTTTTATATTTAATGTTTCTGTATATATTCCGTCCGTTCTCGACGCGGGCGTCAATTAAGGAACATATAGCCGCTGCTTACGCCGCTACCGAGGTTAGTTCTACTCTTGTCACGACAATCTATCGCGCTATACACTCGTCTGTTAGACTGGAACTGGCGTGTTCTTTTAGGCTATGATTAAAACAACGGCCAGTTTGGCGCACATAACGCTTGCCGCATGACAAAGGGAGTGAATAGACCACTCTTTCAGCACAAGTGACGAAATGATCACGATGCTTTGTCTTGCAAGTGCTAGCATTCCTTACAAAGGAATGGACGGTTCTGCACAAGCTTGACAGTTTGTCAGGAGCAGAAAACAACAGGCCCACGTCACATCTGCCTGCTATTCTTTTACTATTCTTTTACCGGTTGTGTGCCAAACCGTGAATATGTGGAATGAAAACAAACTTTCTTTCTTCACCGTGTTTTTTTTGTAGTATTTTTTCATGTCATAGGCCTAATCTTTATTTCTTTAAGCAGACACTCGGACACCGATTTGAACATACGGGGAGGGAAACAACCAGTGACTGTGAGCAACAAAAACATATATTTATTTAACATTTTCCGAGACGGGGGGAGGGGGGGGGGGGGGGTGAAGGACAACAGAACACGAGGTTTTAATTGAGACTTCATGTTGCGTTGTCCTTCCTTTTCCCCCAGTCACGGGGTTTTGTCTAAAATGTTAAACCTTCACCAGATTGTCTGCGCCCTAACTTTTTGGTCCTTAATATTTATTTGCTCGCGCGACCATTACAATTTGGGCCCTTCGGGCACTTTTATTATACACACATGTAGATACACTACGTGTAAGCATCAACTGAACATATACATTGAGCACATACACATACACGGCACAACAAACAAGAATACAGCAGCACACTAACCCCATAAATACTTCTGAGCTCTTCGTTTCCGCCCTTTATACTGGTCGTTTTGATGGTAGGAATTTTCTCGGTGACCCCCTAAGCAAAAGATATTATTCCTAGCTTGCTTATTTTTTTCAGTAATGTCACATCTCTGAGAGTGTTTTGAGCGGCTCAGGCGAAAAATCTTTAAGTAAAAAATAAACGTTCCTACCGTAATTATTTGAAAGGCAATAAATCATCCGCTCCACTGCGGTTCCAAGCAACGTATTTGCTTCCCTGCACGGCATGTCCTTGCCGGTATATCTATTGTAGTATTTGTTTCTATTTGTGTTGTTCGCGTGCGGTCGTAATTGTTGTCTTGAATTAATATCAGTAGAGTGGTCACTGGGGTGGAAGCGAATGTTCACGGGCAGAGAAATCGTTTTTCGATCAACTTGAACGCAGTTAAAGCCGCGACTTGCGGCACGTGTTAAGTGTACGGAGCTACGCCGTGGTGAGCTCGAAAATATCTAGCGCTCATCCCAGCGCGCCAGCAAAAAAGAGCACGTTGTCGACAAGACGTCGCAGTTGCCTATGTTCACGAAACAAGTTTCCACGAAACATCCTAGTTTCGATGAAACGTATGTCCATGGAATATGTCAATGCAACGCGTGTCCATGAAAAGTTGTCCAGAAACGTGTTTTGACAAAGCGATATGGACCTCTGTCGAGCTCACAGGTTTTTGCAGTGAAAGACTATTTCGAGGCATCATACTCGCGCGTTTAGTTTCCTCTTCACTCGCACTTAGAGTGAAACAAAGCTTGCTCTCTGCATATGCGCAGTGCCAACCATTTTTCTCATGACCACACGCTTCTTTGGCGATATTGATTTGGTTTATATTTTGCAGTGACATTCCACACGGATTGAAGAAAAAGTAGGCTAGTGTGCCATAATCAACACACAACGTTCACATGTGGCCAGCCGTGTGGATAGGCGTTGTTTTCTGTCAAGCACAATTGTGACGGTGTAAAATCAGGTTGCGAAAGTTCGCTCTCGGCGCTCACTTTGTGGAAAGCCTTTGCTCAATAAAGATCGTCAGCCGTCAGCATGCGGATTTTTTCCAGCGACCTAAAGTAAGAATGCTTCCACTTGTTCTATTGCAAGCAAGCAGGCGACACAGCTTATATATCGCCAGAATGTAATAAAATATTATAAAAATGTAAACATTATAGGTTGTGCAGTACATGTAGAAGCGTTAGCTTTCGATGCGCAAAAAGTATAAAATGTAGCGTTTTTACAGTCTTCATCATATCGCGCAATATGTGTTCGTACACAATATTTGACATGACGTCACACTCCACCCCTTGTACATTTTTTTTTCTATTCTATTTCGTGCACTCCACTACTTGGCCCGCACAAATGACCAGATGAATACTGCTCCACTGCTTAAACTCAGTGATATATATCCATATAATAAAATAATTGAGAGGCTGGAGTCATTGTAAATGTCCCAGCACTCAGTGCTAAAAGTAATTTCGATCATATAATGGCCTGAGTAATTCTTTAACATTGGTATTACTCTTGTTATGGTGTAATTATAAGACGTTTGGGACAGTCCTACTTCGTGTTTACAAAACTAAATATTGCCGCGTGCGAATAGCTGAGTCAGCATCGTGCTTGACTTCCACGACCCTGGCTGGGGTTCCATACTCGCTAGTGCTTGTACTTTTTGTCTCTGTTTTGTTGGCATGACTGGAATGCTTCATATGCTCGAGAATCTTGTTTGTTCGAGCTGAGAAAATTTTAAACACCCACGCGCTCATAAAAGGAGCTTCGCGTGGCTACTTGAGCCAGTCGTCCTTCCGTCGCCTCGAAATATGCATGGTCTTTGTTACTTTATGTTTCGTGGCACAAGTTCGCCACATTAAACTCTAATATTTAAGTTTTGTCTAATCAGGTTTATATTTTTATTTGTGACATTTTAGTAGAGGTGCGGGTTAACGCAGTCTATGCCCACGTTGTGCATACCACCTGTGACCACGATAACTCAGAAGACGACCACTCTTAAGGCGATGTGTCCGAAAACATCCGAGTATGCCTCCAACTGTGACATCAACGAACACCTCAACTACTGCCTCAAAAACGACCCGGACTATAAACTCGACAAAGCCCCTGGCTACGACCTCGACGATTGCATGACGACGAATTCGAAAACGACGCCAACGATGAAACCGGCAGCGACTCCTAAAGACAAACCCCGGCTACGACGTCAATAACCAGCGCGACAACAGCCTTGACGACAGTGTCTTCGACCTTGACGACAAGAATGAAGACGGCACTGACGATAACACAGGCGACGACTCGAACGCTGATATTGACTACAATCCAAGCCACAAATCAGACGGCAAACCGACGACGACTTGGTCGGCGACAGAAGGACGAACCGGACGATGACTTTAACTACAACCCCGATTACAACCTTGACGACGATCTTGATGACGAGCTCGATAACGTTACCGAGGGACGACGATGCTCGGTTCATCACACAACGGGCGGAGGAAGTCTGCCAGCTCGGCCGCATTTTGATCCAAGCCCCACAACTTGCTGACGATGGACGGTACAATCCTCGTCGCCAAGATGCCCAGTTCCTGCCAGGCTACCAAGTGTGGATCTGAAGACCAATTAATCGTCGCAGCGAGGAACTGTTAAAGTGGTGCTTTGATCTCAGGGTTCTTCACTACCTGAGGGACCCATACTGCAAGACGTTGCCCGGCGGACACATGAACATTGTCACGCCGCCCGCTGCGACCCGAAGGTGATTCACGTCGTTCGACTCGGACTGAACTATGCTCGGTAGGACTGTGAAATCTGCTGTTTTAAATAGGCGGCTCTGTATTTTGATCTTTTCTTGTTTTGAGTTGTCAATTTCAATCTGTGTTGCTTCGGACCAATTTGTTTTTCTCAAGAGGGGAACAATGCGCGTACGAATAGCTGAATCAGCAGCGTGCTCGACTCCCGCAACGCTGACTGGAGTTTCATCGCCGCCAGCGCTTGTCCTGTATAACTCTTTTGTTTTCGTGACTGGAATGTTCCAGATGACTCGATAAGCTTTAAAGTTAAAGCAAGGGTGCAGGCAAGCTGCTTGAGTATAGACAATATTTTAACCCTGGAGAGTGGGACAAGGAGGAAAGCACGACACATATCTCCAAACTAACTCCGAGCTACATAATTCCTTTCTTACCTCACGCACAGCTCCAAAATCACGACTATTAGTCCTAAACGACCTGTCAACAATGCTACTTAACCGTTTCACAGATTGATCTATGAAGGCTGACTTTTCATCACTAAAGAAGATTTTGTGTGCCACTTCATGAATTTTTGCGTCCATGTCTCTTCTTGAGGGTTTTACGTTTAAACAAAACTTGGGGCCTTTTTCTAATGCACGGGAAACCGAAGCAGGCGAGGGTGCATCACAAGGGTTACGAATCTAACTCCTTTTCAAATCCGGTTTGATACGAGAGGTTCCAATGAGGCTGTTCGTTGAAGATGTAGAACGAAGGTCTGAAGGTTCCGTACATTTGCTCCGTAAAACTTGTAACAGTTGTCTTCATTTCAGCAACCTAAGGCGATGATACGAGTCTTGTTTCAGTCGATACCAGGCCTTGAAGGCCAGCGAAGAGGTGAATTTCTCTCCGTGGGCGGCAATCCACAGCTTAGCTGACACTTCATGAACAACCTTAAGTTGATACCCAAATTTCACCCCTTCACGATGCCGGATATCCAAAAACCTTACTGGCTCCCATATGTGAAAAAATATGCTGCAGGGTCAAGAGGAACAATGTCCAAAGTGAAGAACAAGCAAGGAAAACCAAGAAGCCCTTTGCAGTAGACGCGTATATTCCTGGGGTCACCCACAAATTGAAAAAAAGAATAGGAAACCGGCAAAACGTTTCAGTTGTGTGCTCGGCACCCAATAAGGCTTCCTTATGCCGCATGATCAATGAGACACAAACGGACAAGAACGATATGTGTGACACCTGGCACAGGTTAAAATACGTTCTGTGCCAAAAAGGAGTCCTTTACAGCATACCGTTAACATGTGGACGATGCTATATTTGACAGACCGAGAGATGCATAAACGACCGTGCACGCGAACATGTGGCCAACGTTAAGAATCTCGCGGGACCAGGACATCTCGCTGCCCATTGTCGAACTTGCAAATGCCAACCAAAGCTTGAGCATGCCAGCATCATAGGGCACCATAATAACCAGCTTGCAAGGGAGATGTTGGAGGCTTTGGCTATAAACAACGAAGAAGAAAACTGTGTGAGCTCCGACTCAATAACCCTGCAACCTCAAAAAGAGCTCTTTCTGAAGGGCTTCCTTTGTCCGTCCGGTGTCTACAGGGGGGCATTCACTGCTTCAGGGTCCACCATGGGATGACGTCCGTCTCGTAACGGACTCTCCGACGTGGCCAAGGCTGACTGGCAACAAGTGGTAGACCAGGAGTTAGAAGGGAACTCTGTGCCGGCACTTCATTTCCCGGAACAACCCTTGAGTGGATTCGCTCCATTCGGGAAGTTCCGGGGTGGGTTGAGGCCGACACCCTGGTCTACAAGACCTGCTGGGAAAGTTGGATTTCGGACCCAGGGGGCACCTCCGCCAGGTTGACATGCCTGGGGAGGTATGCAGTTGGCCTTGATGGCTCTTAACGGGCTGTCGGTCAATAGCACGAAAGAGGTTCCTCTGCCTAACATCCCAGAGTGACTATACGCTTGGGGGTATGGGCATCCACCCGACCCCATGGGCCAGCTAAGTATAAATAGAAGGAAGAAAAAGGCACAACTAAAGAAAAAAAAGAAAAATTGATACTCATAACTTGATCTAGTAGAAGAGGAGAACGATTTATTAATATAGTTGATAGTCCAGCGATTGGTTGTCTTTTCTGTTTTTCATTCCTTCCTTGTTCAGCTGGTTCCACCCGAAATATATCATAACCAACTAGCTCAACTCATCCCGATAGTAAGACTTATTTGTTTCTAGTTTGCAAAAAATGGCGTTAATATTGTCCTGCACAAAATAAAACCGGTAAGTCTTCAACAAGTGAATTGAAAAGGTTGACAGATCGCAGAAAGACAACAGAATTCTGCAACTGTGTCAAAATGCCTTCGAAGCACGCACTGTAGTTTCATCGGCACAAAATATGTATTACTGTCTCTCTGTTACATTCGTATTGTCGAAGGATATGACAGGCTGTTGAGCATGTCTGGTGTAAGAGTGGCGTATGTATTTTGTTATTCACTTTTTAAACTCGTTAATTAAAGCTGTTGCCTCCAAACGTTTTCTTATTAACTCCCCACCAAGCTCCCAAAATGCCAACCAGTTCATCTTGAGTTTCAATGCCTAATTTCTCAAGAAAGATTCATTTTGTCTTCGAACAGGGTTCACAGGTTAAGAGGAAGCAGTTTCCTGAATTATTGGTAGAAAGAGAAAAAATCCTGAACATCATCAAATGTTTAGTCTTCCCTGTGGAATATGACAGAGATGTTTGGGAAAGTGAGAAGTTTTCACAGTCGAAGCCAGAGTTGTACGGAACAGCGTTCCAAGGAACGACGTTCCTGAACGCGTTCTGTTTATGTGGAACGAGCGAACGCCGCCGTTCTATTTTGCCTCGGTGGAACTGGATCGGGTACTCGTTACATTTTTACTGGAACGAAAAAAGGAACGTCGTTTCTTTATTCGTCTTGTGGAGTAATTTTTATTTTATTTTCAAGAGATGAATTTTAAGAGTACAAAAACAATATCTTTACGAAGAGCAGGATTCCGTTAACTTTTTGGTTATTTATCATGGAGTTTATTTTGAGTGGCCCTCGCTTTGTAACAGTATGGTACAGGAGAGCTAGGTGACATCGATTCTTTTTTAAGTGCCCGAGGCTGCGGTACAAAAAGCAAAGCCTTATTTAAAGGAAAAGACACAGAAGGAAGACGTTTCACACTCAGCTACTTTTTTCCTTTCACGAATCCGCATACAACCAGAAATTTATGTCTGACTGCAGCCATCACTGAACCTTCCACAAAGAGACCTATGGTTACAACAAAAGAACAGGTTGCGAGACATCGAACTCACCCCTGTATATTGAAAATTGGTCACTTAAAAGATACACAAAAATTAACCAATTTTCTTCTCCCCTTGTCCCCCACCTTCAAAGTGGACAACGAATCCGACTTTCGCGAAGAAGGGCTTGTAGTTCTCAAGACTGAACTTCCAAAATCCCTACACTCTTCTTCACTTGCTCGTCTCGCTGACAGCAACATCGAGAAGCAACTGTTGTTAACTTCGAACAAGAGACTTTGCTAGATTGAAACGTGTGTGGCTGTTGTAAAACGCTTGAGAAATGTAGGGAAACAGTACATTTGGCTCGTATGAATCGCCCACCGCAGACATGAAAATGGTTAAAGCTGAGATGAGATTCTTAAAGGGGAATATATTAGCAAATGAAACTGTGCTTCCCCGTGTTTTCTTCTCCTGGTGCCTTTCCATCACGGCATTAAAATTCGTATGTTGCCATTGAATGGCATAGATTGAACAAAAACACTTTGCTCAATATAACTATATATGGTAATTAGCAAAATGCAACTGCAACGTATATGTAACGATACGTTTCATTTTTTTTTTTACTGTAAGAAGAACAAGTTCCTTTTTCGCTTATGAATCTTAAAGCGGGAACGCGTTCAAAAAACCAAAAGGAACAAGGAACGAGCTTTCGTTCCTTTTTTGAGAAACGTGTACAACACTGGTACAATCACACACACATTCGTCGTGAAGTGGGCGTTTTTACACCCACTAGATCGAACAGAGTAAAATTTGGTTAGGCCTATTTTGATTCGAGATGGACCGCTTTATATTTTTTGTAGGCTTTCCTAATTGTCATGTCGTGAACCGCTTCGTGACCTAGATTCAACGTCAAAGAGAACAACGTCAACGAGAAGCCCCACGGGCTTTGCCTTGAGCAGCCCGTAGCCTCTGACAAGGCTACGGGCAGCTCAAGGCAAGAGCAAGAGCCACATCATTTTTGTCAATTAAACGTCCTTCGCATGGGTCATCTGTCGGCCAGATGCCCATTTCTCTTCTGACTTTTCTTGACCTGTCCAGCAAGCTTTTTAGCTTCAGGGATTGCTTTCAAACTATCCGTCTTTATGAAATCGGAGCGCAAAACAGTCAACAGGCGGTAGCGCTCTATTTGCGACGTGCTTTTGAGATAGGCCACACAAATATTGCCGGCCAGTAGTCTGCGTGTAAAAAAACATGACCCTTAATTGTGCACATTTACAGTTGCTTCGTACAAATGACTCAATTTACGACCAATTTTCTTTTAGGACTCTTTGATCACTTCGAATCGTTTCAGTTTAGCATATCCGGCACGCCTGCGCGGATTTGCGAGGAAGTTTCAGAGGTGTCGCATTTACCTCGACAGCGTCAATTGCTTTCGCTATTCATTGAACCAGGTTTTCCACGTCAACAAATCTGTCCGCAGGCGCCAGGTATGGTGACGATGAGTTTGATGACGATGCTTCCCCCCCCCCCCCCCTTTCTGATGTTATTCAATCTGTCTGCAGAACATTGTGTAGCAGTTCTTGTACACACGTCATTGGGGTTTACGTGCTCGGCGTCCTAGACCGGTAGAACTTTCTTAAAGGGGCCCCACAAAGACTTTATCAATTGTTTTTAATTTGCAATGAAGCTGAGCGCACTGAACGTAGTAGCTTAGTGAAACTCTTTCTTTGCTCGAACTTCGCTTCATTTTAGAAGTTATAGGCAAAATAAAATTACAAAAACAAGCAAAAAAGTAACCTCCTTCATGACGACCCTGGTCTTGGCTTGGGAGGCCAATGGTAAAAGCGATGCGACTGGACAATAATTGGTTACGGCTTACGTTGATGGTTGCTTCCCCTGCAGCCGCATGCGTGTCAGCGGCTTGTTGCTTGCTTCAGCACTCCACCGCTCTTGCCGGCATGAATTTACCGGGTCTGTTGGAGTTGAAGCTTCAGATGCTCGATAGAAGTGCGGAGCTGGGACAACTGCCGTACGAAGACACTCCTCGTAAGCGTCCGGAGCGCGCTGGCGAAGTATCTCGTCCCCAACTCGACGACGCTCAAGTTTCGGGCACGTTCCGGGTGTGTCTCCTGTGGCGGAAAACCAGAGGACATCGTACTTTCGCTTCTTGCTAAATGTGCCACCGACGTCGTGCGTCGTCTGCTAGGATCCGCAGGGGTGCCTGGGCCGCCTCTTCCTTCGCTTGGTAGCAAGTATGTCGACGGGTCATCGCACGCTGCTTCTTCTTTCCGTACTTTCCAAACTTCATATGTTTCGTTTCTCATCTAAAATACTGACAAACGATACTTTCATAAATAACGTAAACGGTTCGCGCCACTTATATTTCGTATTTCGCCTAAAAAGGTTTTAGTGGCTCTGACTCGTCCTAAGGCAGGAGCTGACCGTGACCGACGACGTCACGAATCTTTATTAAAAATACGTCTAAAAGGCCCATCAGTCTTGAAGGATTATGGGACCTCACAGGACTTCAAACCCCTTCAGGAATGCCCTACAGAAATACATTTTTGGGAGAGCCCACAAAAAACCCTTCATCCCTTCAACCTGTCAGCTCGTCAAGCCCTTCAGCCCATCCGACCCTTTAGCCTGTCCGACCCTTCAGCCCAAACCCCTTAGCCCATCAACCCTTTAGACACCCAAATGACTGTGAACCATAGAAAAATTGAGTTCAAAACGTTATTGAAAATTTATTTCAAACACTTAGTTTTGCATGCATATTGTAACTCAAAAGGCAATAAAAACCAACGTTTGCTCAAACCCCGGCAAAGCAGCTGTAGAAGAAAGCGATCAGATCAAATGAAGACAACTAAGTTCTTTATCACGAAAAAAAATATTTCAAAGAACTAACAATGCCGCTGGGTAAATTCCTGATATACGGTAGTTCAGTTAATAATACCGAGCAGGTGCACCTCATGGAAACATACACACTCCCAGTAAGCACGTTTAGCGAAAACCACGAACTTGCAAGCTGCACCCGCCACCAGTGAGAAATCCTGAGCACAGTCACGGTGTCGTCCCTAATGCCGTCGTGGCGGCGTCTTCGGCGTCTTTTTCGCTCGCTGGATCCTTCTGAAGACGGACGGACGAAGAGGCGCAGGAACAGGGTCGGACAGCGGCCGTCATCCACCGTCTCAGGACACACAGTGACGTAACCCCGGTGCGCAGGCACTACTTGCGGTGGGACGCTGACCCCGACTGCCAGGCGTGAGGCGAGTTGGCCAACACCGGCCAACATCTCCTTGAATGAGCCGATTACGATGACGCTCGAGATGTGCTGAAGGCAGCCAACACCGAACTGAGGTTCACCTGCGGAACCAAGAAAGAAACTGCACAGATCAGAGCAGACAAAGGGCCGAGCCCTGAAAGCCATACTCACCTTCCTGGAGGAAACCGGTCCGCTCCAGGCATAAACGGCGGTAACAACAAGCAAACCGCCCACGAGCGGAGAGAAAAAGGCCATACCGGCTTCCTCGGCTTCCTCACATCAATCTCTCCTGCCGACCGCTGGAGAAGGGCCTGGCGGCCCTGCACACTATTAAATATTGAGGACATTTCTTGCTAATTGTGGATACGCGCTCGACTACACACCTCACAAGAGAGGAAGGAGCATGTGCTAAGAAGAGAAGAAGAAGAAAGACCACCGGCGCGAGCAGAGCCTAGTTGGAACCGTTGGTCGGTACATCAACCTTCAAGAGCCCTCCCTATGTCTAAACTGTAAATATGTTGTATAAATCTCTTTTCTAAATCGGAGTATTCTAAATTATCGAACACACCCTCTCCCCATCGCCGGACGGAGAGAAGCGCAGCACTCCTTCGCCGTGCTAAGTTTGGCGCGGGGAGCGGGGGATCTTCACGCATTCGCCTGCAAACGCCGCTCGGCCCGTGCGTCGTCAATTCTTCACATGGGACGGTCGCCCCGAGTAGCCCCCTTGGCGACCGAACACAAGGGCAATAACAGACGGGTCCAGGAGCCCACACCCATGACTGTCTCTGTTTCCTTTTCCAACTACATCGCCCGATTTAAAAAAAAAAAAAAAATGGCTAAGCGGCTTCCTCGACGCATATATCCCGAAGCGTCACTCGATTTCTACCAGAAAGCCCGTTAAAACGATTTTGATGGATGGTGTATTGTCACGGACAGGATTGGGAGAAACCCCACAGGCATCTCCCAAAAACCTATTACGGGTCTTTTACACCCGTTACGAATTTCCTAAAGGGTACATCAGGCTCTTTAAGAAACTTTGAGGGACATCTCAAACACATCAATATTTGATGGGTACGTGAGAACATTCCAGAAATCCTGGTGGGCCCCATAGATGGATTTTCAATAGGGATTCGTCACATGCCGCGCGCGTTCGGCACCACGGGGCGTCCCCGTAGAAAGTGGAGGTTTCCCCGTCGCCCGGTTAAAATATGACTCACTGATATTCAGTGACTCTCTCCGTGCTCGCTGGGTTGCCCGAACCAGAAAAGATGCGAAACCAGTAAAAAAGGTAGACGCTTAAATAGGATTCAGGGCCCCTTTAAGGAAACTGAGAGCAAGCTCTGAAACTCTACGGAAATGACGACCGTAATAAACGATTGACTTGTGTCTTTTTAAGCAATCAGCGCATGTTTGCCGGTCTGCACTGAACTTGCAAGCCAAAGCACAAACGAACGCTCCTGGCTTTCCTGGAAGCAAGAGAGTGCACTTTTCAGGTACATGAAGCTTAAAACGGAGATAGAGTAAACACCAGCGCTTCGAGATTGCTTCCGTTTTAATGTAGAACATGTCAGATGGGGTACACAGGACGAGGAGAAAGGGGAAGCGAGGAGTGCCAACGTCAGAGCTAACCTTCAAATGCCCGGTTTTGCTATCATCCTTGTTTGCTGTTTCCCAAAGAGGCCCTTGAAGCCTGCTAGATACACTGACTGCAGACGGGAGCAGGTTTGATGGCGTGATCCACTAGGTGGGCGTCTAACTTATATCATCTGTAATTCAGAGTAGGAAATGCGCCAAGGATTAGGCAGGGAGTTTAGGTGTAGCACGAGCAAGCTTACAAAAACCGCGTTTTTTTACTCCACATTAGGCATAATTCCCTTTATTTATACGCTAAATGTTAAGGTGGGTATTAATATTAGGTCATTAACCATATTCATGACACAATATTCTTTATTCTTTCTTTCTTTCTTGTGTCCAGGAACAGCCGAAGCCTGAATGCTGGTACACACAAAAAAACTGTACAAAAAGGAAACACAACATTTATCCTAATAAAGCTGAATGTTTAGGGCATTTTTAAAGGAGCGTTCACTGCCAAATTATCAATCTCCGAGCAAAGTGTATTAAAACTATTTTGAATACGCAACATGGGGGAAAGGGAACAAAGGTTTTGTACATAGAACGTGTTGGGGTTGCGACTGCTCACGCGCGGAACAGATAAAGAGAGCAGAGAACAAGTTCAGAACAACTTAATGTTCCATGCACAGCTTTGTGCAAAAATACATAATCCCGAAAATTTCGCCGAGCTACCAATGTCTGCAAATTCATCCTGTGCAACATTGACTCGTGACAAAAAAAAAAAAAATCCGGCGACCGTAATAACGGTCGTACACAATGCGTGACAGCTTCCTCTGAACATGTTCTAACCTCTCAGAGCCTGACACACTCAAACAGTTCCAGACAACGGAGCCGAACTCAAGTTTTGAACGCACAATAGAGGTGTAAAGCCTAACAAGACACGAGGGCTCTTTGAAATCGCGGGTTATTCTCGAAAACAAACCTAAAAGTCGGAAGCATGAACTCACCAAATTTGACACACGTGCGTCAAAACTGAGGGTGGAATCCACATAGACGCCCAAATCCCGCACACAATCAACTCGACGTAATGGTTCATTATTTAGCTTATACGAAAAATTGAGAACACATTTCTTGCGTGATAGAGAAATGACGAGCTTTTTTTTCCTATTTAAACGCAAGTTTTGCATCTCACACCATAACGAGATTGCAGATATGTCTTTTTGCAAAAGATCGCAATCAGCATCCGATTTGATATGTCTGTAGATCTTAATGTCATCGGCGAACTGGAGCAATTTGGAATGTTTTACACAACGACAAAGGCCATTAACAAAAATATTAAATAGCAAAGGTCCCAGAGTTGAACTCTGGGGAACACCAGAAGGACATATGTATGATCTCGATAACTCACCGCTAACACGGACTCTGTTAATGCGCCCAGTCAGGTAATGCGCCCAGCAAGCTTACAAAAACCGCGTTTTTTTACTCCACATTAGGCAAATTCCCTTTATTTATACGCTAAATGTTAAGGTGGGTATTGATATTAGGTCATTAACCATATCCATGACACAATATTGGCCATAATTATGTCCATGCGAAGGCGCACTCACAATGCACATTTTACGAGATTCAAGCTTTAATTGCGGACATACTATCAATATACTGCATTCTCTATCTACATTTTATGGTAAACCAGTGTCATACCTTACTACTACTAAAATGTTGGAATTTAAAACTGGGATTTTTAACAAAATCAATCCCAAATTCGCAGCATTTTCGACACCTTGGTTAATTCAAATGTATGTAACAAATCTCTTTAAGATACAATATAAAGTTTATAATTCATTAAAAGAACTAAGTTTAGGCTTTCTTTTGATATCAAGTTCATTCAAATACCTTTAATAGGTAACGCGTAACGTTGTCAAACTTTGCCAAAAATGATCAAAAAGACACAGTTCAGCCGTTTAAAAAAAAAAAACATTCCAAAGTATAAAAATAATCCATTTAGATAGAGACATTGAAATATATATATATATATTTTTTTTTTTGCAATTGTCACCAAAGAGTCCTAGTGCAATGGTCGATGTGGTCAAAAATACCATCTCCAACAGACTGAAAAAACCTGTTTTCGCCTCGGCCGCTTCAATAACCAATAACTTTAAAAAAATTCGCCAAGCTTGTCGTTTACGATGAATTTAATCTTAACAATGCTGCCAAAACATGAATTTGTTTATCAAAATTAAAAATTCACCTTTAAAATCGTGACTATGATGAGATGCTAACACACCTCTGCATTCGTGCAGCTTGAACGACGCTGAAAGCTCTACAATCGCGCCCTTCACTTCTTTAGAAATACCCCGCGCCTCAGCACGGTCGTTCTTGTTGCACATGAACAATAAATGTGTGAAACAAATCAAGAATTACAAAAAATCCAAAAGTAATTCAATGCAGTGTTTTGATAAAGCTCTCAAAGTGGTGTTCCTTTCTTAACATTTTGATAGCCCTAATAACCTGAGGCTGACAGGTGCTTATACCACTTATACTCCGTTTCAATAATTTCAAAATCACAGCCCATGTACTATCTTCAGAAACCAGCACACGCGTGTTTGCCGCATTGGAAAGCGAGCAAAACGCCCGCCATACGCATGAAATATAAAAAACGCACAGGCCAGAAGCTTTTTGTTTTCAAAATATTGGGTTGTGAAGGTCTCAAAGCTCAGCATGTCAACTTCGCAGCTCATCACGCTCATATTTGTCGATTCCAAAAACGGGAAAACAGGCGCCATATGTACAAGTTCTGAAAATGGCACCACGGACAGGAACCGTTTTCTACCTACGACCGGGACTAGCGCATTATCTGATTCCCCTCATAGAGGCTCGAATAAAAAGGGCGAATTCTGTGGACGAAGTTCAACAGCCAAAGTCGCGCCGCCAACATCAATCACAAAACGTCGCCGCGTATTCGTCGGCACCAAACTTCATGCGACAAACAAGCGATGAAGGCGGTCGAAGCAGACGCATGATGTCAAGGCGTCAATTGCGTGAGTGTCCTATTGGAAATACGTCTATGGGGTCCAGCAGAATTTCTCAAATTCTTTGACGTGCTCATAAAAATGTTGGACTAGTTTGAGATGTCCGTCAAGGTTTTCTAAGGGGCCTGATGTTCCCTTTAAGAATTCCTAGAGGGTGTAACAGACTCGGCATAGGGTTTCTAGAGGCCTGTGGGGTCTGTCATAATCCTTTCTGTGAAACCACAGCACCCATCAAAGTCCTTTTAACGAATCTGTGGGAACGATCACGTGGCCCTTTATTACATATGCGTCGGGGAAGACGCTCGGCCATTTTTGGGAGGCGGCGCGACGAGCTTTAAAAATTGAGGGGACGTTGCCCCGTCCCTTCCCGTCGGCGGCCCGACACGGCCCACAGCGAAGTGGAAAATGGCACTCACGAGAAAACTGTTGCGGAAACGGGCGGGCACTCTTTCTCCTCGCTCACAAGAGGGAGAGGGTGAGTGGGGGATTTGGAAAGTAAATAACCTGTCTTAGTCAGTCGAAATGCAGCCTTCGTCAGAAGCTTGTCGCCCTGTTTTTCTCCGTCACCAAGCGCAAACTGAATGCGCAACAACGAACGGACGCGCAGTGTTGCCTTCCCGTCCCATGCGTGAAGCCTATCTTCTAGGGCATCTGGGTGTGCAGATCAAGAAGGTGTCTCGGTGCCCTGTTTCTTGCGCCTCTTCGTCCGTCCTTCTTCAGAAACGTCCAGCGAGCGAAAAAGACACAGGTGACGACACCAGGACTGCTCAGGATTTCTCAACGGTGGCTGAAGTTTGTTGCGCGTTCGTGGTTTTCGCTAAACACTCCACTGACACTCTGTGTGCGTCCGTGCGGTACATCTACTCGGTTTTATTAGTTGAACTACCGTACATCTCAGAAATTTACCCACCAGTATTGTGAATACCTGGAGAGATATTATTTTGCGACAAAGACCTTGGTTGCCCCTATTTGGTCAGATCGAACGTGCATGGAGAACACAATGTCTCACAATAATTTTAAACAAGGTTTTGTACTGCATTTTCGGTTTATGGTTCCTAGTCATTTGGGTGTCTAAAGGGTTGGAGTGATGAGGGGGTTTGAACAACTGAAAGGTCTGACTGGCTGAAGGGGTTTCAGGGTGTGAAGAGCTGAAGGGGTTTGTGGGGATGGGGTGTTCGATGTGCTGAAAGGGTTTGAAACAAAGAGAAGGTCCCATAACACATCAGGGCTGAAGTGTTATTTTCAATAGGGCGACTCCTAGTGCACTGAAATGACGCAATTTCAAACGCTAAAAACTCGAGTGCACTAACAACGCAGAACACCATTAGCAAATAGGGTGTTCATAAGATACGTTTGAATGGCTCGAACGTGGTGCCAACTTCGGAGCCCATCGGAAATCAAAGCCAGTAAAAAAACTGCCGATAGTGGCGGAAGCAGGGCGAACATAACCTAGCTCGCCTTATATCATCGAAAACAGCCTTGACCCGAGTTAACCCAGGGAGCCCGAGCTGCATGCGCAGCTGCGAGCAACTCGTTTGTTCTGAAAAAATTACACCATCAATGAGAAAATGCTGCAAGTTAATCGCGGTTAAATCCCTCTTAAACGTCAACCATAATTCAAGGAATATCTGTGTTTCACCAGGGTTCTTAGACAAAGAATTTGAGCATCCTATATCAAAGAAATTAAAGTCACCAAAAATTGAAACAATTGGCATGAGGAAAGCGTTTATTATCTCTAGCAGGACAAAGTTATGGTCAGTCGTGAAATGTTCATCAGTGTTTTGCGTCATGTAGACAAACTAAGTCTAGCTCGTCGTCATAACGTTGGACGCAGTGATTTAGGGCATATCTCCGAGGTTAAGAAACTTTACTATAACAATAAATTGACTTCCTCCTGAAATGGACCGCAGCTAGAGCCCTCTAGGTGTCTAGTCGTCGCTTTAAGAAATCCGCCTGCTCCGGACATCGAACCTCTCCAAGACGAGAGGAGAGCTCTACCAACTGAGTTAACCCGATGCTACCCGCCAATAGAGCAAACATATGTTAACAGCTTCCACTAGTCTTGATCGTAGCCACCGCGAGGGTGAGATCAGTGTGATTTGATATAATAATCTTAGAGGGAAGCACCCATGGTAGAGAAAACTTACTCAAATACCTTGCAGACCATTCCTGGAAACTAGTTGCAGCGCCCCCGGCGAGCATAGATTCTCTGCTGTCCGACGAACTCATCGGTATGCTTTGGCTTTGCATATCCCCGCCCAAGGGAACCAACGAAAAAAAATCGCGACGGCTTTTTGTCGCCTTATTGCTAAAACCTTTTTACCATTTTCTGAGTGAAGGATGTGTCCTTTCCGTGGCAAAATATTTTTTTTTCTTTGATGGCGTGGTTTTGCTTTTCAGCCAAGAAAACATGATAATATTATAGTTCATGCAAGGCATGCGAAACATAAATGTATCTTCTCGCATTTTTATTTAAATAGTCAAACATCTAAAACTTTCTAAACTTAGCTACTGCTGAGCTACAATGTTCCGATCTATCAGTACGTCTTACCTTTGCTGTTGACATTACTATTTTCATGAACGTCTTGCTCATACCTGTCTTGTCGAAAAGACAATATTGCGAATCCTGCCGACACCATAACCAACTATAAAAATAAAAGGCCGCAGAAAAACCCATCCGAATATATTCACTGCCACGATGAAAATATGTTGCATTGAGACGATTGTGCATACAAGATCTGAGGTCATTACCGAAATGAAAACAGGTACAATTAATTGAAAAAAGGAGCTTGAAATAATACCTGCCACTTCTCATGCATGCGAAAAAAGGAGAGCACCTAAAAAGGAAAAAAAAAATACAAGTACGAGAAAGTAGACAGACAAGAGCGCTCTGGTCGGTCTACTTTCTCGTCCTTATATTTTCTGCGCTCTTTTAGATGACCATGAACCAACTGGCCCAAATTGCTACCTTAATAAATGGAGTGATATACACCGCACACATTCAGTCGACAACTAGCTTCCTTTACGCACGATAAATGTCAGCACTCGGAGGACCAACACGCGACTAAGCCCGTCCTTTAATTTTACTTTATTTACGTTATAGAGCCATCGGACTGTTTATATTTATTATTTCTTGGTTTTGTATGTTTTCTACTTTTTTACGCCGCTTCGTTCCTTGCAAACGTCTGATACGCCCGTACTCTTGATTTTGATTCTTCGAAAGCCAAGGCATTTCTGCCGCCTCCAAACTTGTTTTTCATTCGCGATCCGAGTTTGCAAACTAACAGAGCGCGTGGTTCTCACTCGCCTCAACTACATCCTAGAAACAGCCACCGCATTCGTTTTCGATCCAGGACAAGTTGGATTTCGACCTGGCCTCTGTACGCCTGATAGTTTCTACCCAGTGAAGTCTATGATCGATAGGAATAGAGAAAGAATGAAACTTACGTACCGGAAATGTCCGCAGCAGCCGACTTACGAAAGGAATTTGACGCGGGGGAACATGTGGCTTGCTGCACGAACTGGACATCGGCTAACGAATTACCAATTTTGTCAATAATTTTGATTTGAGACAGGATAATTGAGATATGCACCGGCAAAGAGTATCTTGAAGCATTCACTGCCAACAAAGGCGTACAACAAAAGGCAATCATCTCCCCAACTTATGACGAAAGTAGCTAGGAGCCTACAGTTAGTCGCATACATGCAACACAGAATGCAAGCGGAAGATATCACGTTTGGATTGGCCCAAGGAAGACCTTTCTTACTCAAACACATCTCCACGATCAAGTCCAAGCAGCCCTTGATAACATCATACTTGCACTACATTGCACTAGAATGTCACCATCTCTAGAGAAAGTACAATACTTAATATTTGGAGGCACAATGGAGCAGAAACAGGCATATCACTTCAATTTAATGGAAACCCCTTCGAGCCTGCACATGAAAAATGGATACAGATTTTGGGTGTGTGCATAAATAAGGACGAGGCTTGCACTTAATGACCGAACGCCCTAAAAAATTCATAGAGTAAAGAGCTACACATCTTTCAAAAGATAAGCAACACGGAAGGATCAAAAACAGAAACGTTGAGAAGTCTTACACAGGCGGTATTGACTTGTAAAGCAACATATGCATGGTGCAGTCAGTTTTGACATGACAAACGAACAACAGAGACAGCTAGAGGCGCTACACAGGGAGAGCCTAAGGGCCATTACAGGGCTGCTTAAGCAAACCAGAACAGAACTTTACAAGTACGCGCAACGACTGCTTTTAACCGAGATCATCTAAACAAGACACGAAGGGCACAAAGTACGAAGAGAATCCTCCAGCGCGGGTAGGGGCACTAATCAGCCTTCACCATTCACGCCTGGAGACATGGGACGCCATTCCAAGCAAACAAATCCCATGGGAGGATGTTACTGTCGTTAAGCCCAAGCCACTTACGCACAAGAGTCGCACAGTTGATCACGCGAAAGAGAGACAAGCCAAAAGCGCGAGATTTAGAAAAGAAGGAGATATGCGCAGATGAAGCATGGGATACAGATTGTTGTATAGCGGGACTAGCGCCAGTACGTTCTGCATGCGACTCTTCCGAGTCGCGTGCAGAATGACGTATGCGGAGGAACCGCCTTCAGCATACTTAGAGCTCGGAGCCATTTTTCTCGCGACGAAAACGATAGCCGTTTCCAAATTTCGAGCATCGTGCAAACAATTAACCGTACTTAAAGGGGCCATGAAACGAATTTTGGGCAGCGATAAATGATGTTAAATTGGGACTTTACTAATCGAATATCGTTTATTTGGCCAAACGAAAGAGGGTAGAAAGTCAAAAGCCAGCTTTTCGGTACAAACATTTGAAAATATAGCGGACTATTTTGTACCATCTCTCCTTCGAAAGCTCTCCGCCTTTTCACTATGATACATCCGCGATTCCCAAAGCGCGTCAGCGGCGCCAACCTGACGTCAGCCGATCCAAGCTCACGCATTGGACTCGAAAACTACGTCACTCGGACGTATGCGCTCGTCAACAACCAATCCGTCGACGAATATTTGAATTCGCGTTCGTGGCCAATGAGTGCCCTGACGGAACTTATCGTCACTGGCGAATGACAAGTTCTATGGTGGGCATAAAAAGCACTGTGGAAGCTAGGAGTCATCGCACCGGTGCCGCAGAATGTCACGACGGTGTGATTTCACAATTCGCATTTGAGTTGAGGATTAAAGCTAAGGAGGAAGAAGTAGGAAAATCGTTTCATAACCCCTTTAAGGACAACCACGAAGCTGTAAAGACACTCGGAACGACAGCTAACAGAGGATCAATAAGCGACATGATTAAGACGCTGTATAGTATTATCAAAATGGAAAAAAGGAATCAAGGTGACGATGTACTGGGTGCCAGGACACTGCGACAACTCCGGTAATGAGGAGGCACACAAACTGGCGAGCGAGACTGTCCCCAACCGCTCATGCCCTAGCTCTTCCCACCATGAACCTCGACTTAATCCCACGAGAAGCGTATCACTCGCAGAAAGGCTGCAAAAAAGAGACTTGTCACTATGATACCTACCAACGACCACCCTTTACCCACAATTTTGCCCCGGGGAGTCCCGGTTCTTAAACATAAAGCCCGTGGCGGTGCAGCCCTAACAGCGGACATTCGTCAAAAGTGGAGAGCATACGTCACCAGGATGGGGAGACCAGGGTTGCAAGACAAGCAAGCGGGTGGTGCCTCTATTCCTTTTGTTATCCCGCAGACGACTTGCCGCACGTGTACAACTGGCTTGAAACCCAATATACAACAACTAATTTGGGACTGTTAGAGACTCCAGCAGGACAAAGACAAAGAAATAATAACCTTACTGCACGAGTGCATTTACCCACCAGCGCCGGAAGATAAGAAAATCTTCACGTCGCTTTGGAACTTCGCTCAAGCATGCCGAATGCAACTACGTACGTAAAGAATGCTAAAGTCCTTAAACCCCAACCACCTCTTCCCCAAACAGGCCGCGACGCCATTCTTTTCGAAATAAAAATTTATTCATTAATTGCGCCTATTGGCAGCCATGGGCCTATCACTGTAGTGCACTAATATTATTCGGAACACAATACGCGGAAAAAACACACAACGAGAGTGGAATGCTCCTCTTGCTCGAGAAGAGGTCATAATTGAAAATGTCAACACACGATGTGTCAAGATGTGCCAAAGATGTGTCAAGATATTGCGAGGGAGGAAAGGAAGAGCAGCGGAAGAGGACGACGAGCCAGCGCCCGAAGTAGAAATCACACCTGTACAAGGACCATGGACACCGCTGAGGCAGAATGCGTGGCAAGGGGAACCTTCGGCAACCCTGGCCAAAGAATCAATGCCTACCACACGTCCTGAGAAAACCTAGATCAACAATGCAGGCTCCTAAGAGAACAACAAGAGCTTGTCAAAAATTCACCAAAAAACGTTTAAGAAAAAGATCGTCGACAATCAGAACGGTCGACCGCATTCACAAGCCAATTTCAAACCATAAAGCACACGCCCAAAAAAGAAACGAGAGAGCTATGACGTTAAACGCATCCCTTAAGTCACATCAAGAGCTGCGAAGTGCTATGCGAATATGTGAGGTGACAGATGTTTTGATAATTGGTCATGAGTCTTAATGCAACAGATAGTGCCTGGAGAGAAAGGCTTCAGAGAGTTGGGTAACATATCTTGAGAACATAAAAAATTCTGAATAACCAGCATTTAGAGAAGGCAATAAAATTGATTTCTTGCGGAAGTGTGTCAGTAGTTCGAATCGAATAGCGCAGTGTCGTACCCTGCTTCACTACTGCTCAAAAGCAAGTTTCGTGGCTTTCTCCTGCTCTGCCAAGGTTACGAAAGAGGCAGTGCTATTTGATAGGAACCGCTATTCGCTCTCTCTTAAATTTTTCAACTCCTCCAAAACACAAATCTTTCAGATATGAGTAGAAACATTGAGTCATGGAATATCATTTGTACTAAAAAAAAATTAACAAGTGTTCAGTTTTTTTGTTTTTTTTTGCTATCCGCTATTGATTTGGATGCAACCGGCAAAAGTAGAAAGATGTGTTTTTTTGTAGCTGCTGGTACAAGGCTGCAAAAAGAGACCGGCCACAAGGCCCAGCGGGGACGCGAGCCGATCGGCGGTGTTTGGCGCCGTGGCTGCCGTGCGCGTCGCTCTCGCAGCCGTCCTTCGACGCGGCCGCCCCGAGCACGGGGTCCTGCATCGATCTTGAGGTGGAGTGCTGCTCAGGAAACCCGTCAGAGATCGCATGTCTTTGAGAGTCGTTAGAGGGCTTTTCTGTTTTGCTTGTGGCTCGTGCAATGGCCGGCAATGGGTCGCCTCTTCGCGTGCTTCGCTCGCTTTCTTCGTCGAGCTGTGCTGGCACTTTCTCGACTTTCTTCGCCGCTCGTTTATTTCCCGGGGCGTGCCCGCCATTTATTGGATACTTTTTGTTTTTTTGCCTACTAGCATTGCCTCGCCACGGTAGGCATTTTATTTCCTGGTGGCTCTTTGGGAACTCACTGCGGGGGAAGAAGTCCGTTCACCTTGAAGGTAAAGCACGAGCCATCGATCGGCAAGGTCCCTGCATATTTGGCTCTTATGCATGCAATTACCTCGTCGAATTTCATTTCGGTAGTCGCACGGCTTGCTAAGCCTGTATGTGCATCTTATTTAGTTCTGTGTTAACTAACTTAGGAGAGTTTAGAAATAAACAACGAAATATACCGTCCTTACATCCACCTAACAACACAATGTTCTCGTGAAACATTCCCTCGGTGATGCACACGTTTTTAAATACATTTTCCGAAATATTCGCAGCTCATCGGAACTCCATCGTTTTCATTCTGGCAAAGGCTCGCAATTTGGGTCTCACTGTAAAGTGAAAAACATTCAAACTTAACATCGGTGGACTGACCAGAAAGCAACATGCCAACAAAGGTTCGGTAATGAAGAGCGCTGTCGTTCGCAACTCCTGTGAAGCCGACGTCCCCCAGCCTATCCCGGAGTCCCAGTATCGAAACAAAATTTTGCCGACGCCGACTTGGGTTCGGGTTCACAGTTTTCGGCTTAGTCCCGGTTTCGCACCCGAGAGAAAAAATACCGATTCAAGCTGGCTCAAACTGGGTCGAACCGTTTTTGAATGACTAAAGTTTGAATATATTTCTCTGTGTTTTTTTTTTTTTTTTTTTTGCAAAAGGCACTACATTCGCTCTAAAGTAGTCTGTCATTAGTGTAATCCCCTCATATATTCAAGTAGCAAAAACAAAACAAAAAAAAACTTTCTTTTGTTTGCATTAAACGCATCAGTTTGAAATATTAGGTTAAAAATAAAAATGTCGTGTTTTTACACCTCAATTATTTGTTGCCTACCCCATTCACGCGTTTTATCTAGATAAAAATAAAACTGTCACTAAGGAAGTATAGTCAACACAAATACCAGCTATTGCTACAACTTTCTGCCACAGTCTTAAAAGTTGCATCGCCGTTGTGCTCTTAGGATAACGCACTTTTTACGCTGCATGAAATTGTAGACTGCGCAATTCGTCACTATGAACAGCGTGACATTTATTTCACGAAGTGTTGGAACAAATTGTATCAGTATACTTCTTTTATATAATCACTGAGCGCAAATCACGCTTGTTTTCCAAATGAATTTCCTTTACAGTCAGCACCATGATGTAGGCAAGGAATCATGCAAAAATAAGTTATGCAAACTTCTAACTTCAGCATACACGTGGCCCCATACTCAGGTCGAAGCAGGTCCGAAAGTGCACGTAACCAAGTGAAGAGTTTCTCCTACATGGTTAAATTTGACCAGCCTGTCAGTAGTAGAGATTTGTCCTTGACAAGTGGAACTATAACGATCAATGCTCTTTGGAAATAGGATACCACTCCGGCTAATTCATATAGGTCTTTTAAAATAACCAAGTATTACTCGATACTTTACCCGCTATAGCAGCTGCTTAGAGGCTCTCTTTAGGTCTTAAGGTGTCACAACGAGATCGTAATAGATTGACCACGCGCCCATGTGTACTTTGCTTTTCTCCTGCCAAGAGATAGGTAAGATTGCTGTACATCACATAAAAGCAACAACACGAGGCTTCTGTGTTTTAAAAAGTAATTTGTGTGTGAAGAAAAAACATTTCTTTAAATCAGCTTCCAGCTCAGTAATTTTTTAAGGCTCCACAAATCACGGATCCACAGGCATATCCGGGATGATAAAAACGCCAGAAGACATTCGGAGATAATTTCTTTGTAACATCTGACTGAAGGAACTACACATCACCGCTTGAGACCGACAGTGGAGCACGCTAAGTAAAATGTGCCAGAAGCCGGTCTCCGGAAACTCTTGTTTTCCCGCTGGCGGTGTGAAGCACCAGGTCCCACGGTACGTGAAGACAAATCATGTGCTCACTTGGGAGACCTGAAGGCAAACACACAATATTTATAATTCTTCTGAAGAATCCCGTACACCGTGTAGCAAAAACGACATTGGCAGCGTTTACATGAATGCAATCATAGCGCATCGAATCGAGAAGGAACCAATCGCACGCCTCCTGTCTTCCAACTTATTTCTCTTCTACCCATCTGCTACCAATCGAAATAGTCAAATCTCGCTTTGATGCGCTACAGTCACACCCATGTAAATGCAGCCCATGTTAGCCACTGAGATTGTTATCAGTGCTACAGGAGCACGTGCCATAATGGGCAGCGTGCGCGCATGACCGTTGCGTGACTTCATCGACTGACTGACCCCCCGAGCAATCGCATGCAGAAATGTTCCATAGGGCTCATAGCTAAACCTTTTATGTTTGTCTCTGAGCAAATACACAACACTTTAGCGGCGAGGATGGCATTTCACGAAGAATCCCTGCTGCCAACGGAACGTCGGGTCGGATGATTGTCTGATTGCTGTGGGTTCAACCCATAGAGTTATTACAATAAACGCTAGACGCTCAGCTGGCGCTAGTGTCTACGGGACTTCCGGTTGCAAATTGAAGCAGACAGCATGCAGCCTACTTTTCCAGTCTTCCTGTGTATTCCTATGGGAAAACGCGCGTGAAGTTTGTCTCTTCGCCGTAAAATAACATGAATAACTTTTGTTATTTCGGTTGTACCGGCTAGTATGTACCTTTATTAATATTGTGAAAGTGTAATGGGTTTAGTTACAGCATTTTTTCTTTACCGCTGAACGATGTTAAACTTCGCTATATTTCAGGCCCAAACCTCTGTTCCATGGCAGGTATGTAGAAACGAGCGACGATTCTAAGCAAAATAACGATCGAAAGGAATGCAGAGTATGTTCAAAGTTCGCCAGCATTCCGTTGGTGCTTATGTATTGCTAACATGCCCGTCCTGTTATGAAAATGACCCCGTCGTGTATCTTTACGAGTGGTTAAAAAAAAGCAAAACGTTCGAAACGTAAAGAATAAAGTACGTGGGCTACGAAAGGTGTGTTTTCTTATTATTTTCTATGTCGGGCAGTTTGTATCGGGCACCTGTTCTCTGGCTTCTCTCTATTTGCAAAGATTTGGAGCGTGCGGGTGATGATCTGAACCCAGAACAAGCATCTTCGCACATATTCATGAGCAGAAAGAATAATGCAGTACTTATTTATTGAAAATCGAACTATATTACGTGACTTCCAATTTATTTTGATCGTCTGCAAGTACAAGGAGTTACTTATCCAGTGTTACTGCGTAGTTCATGCCGTCTCTCTCGGTTTTCCACACTGATCTCAATGTCATTGAGATCAGTGGTTTTCCACATGTCCTTCGAAAGCGCCGACGCCGTGTTCGCGCTAACAGTGTCCGACAGTGCACATGAATACATGTACGAAGCGGTTTTAGCGCCGGTCTTCATGCCACGATTTTAAAATAAAAACGCCGTAACTGACCAATTATTTCATCTGCGTGACTGGGAAATGTTCCAATGTGCCTAGTACGTACGAATTATTCGTGATATTTGCTCTTATAATCGAGCGCAGAGAGGAAATTCACTCGCTTTTTTCCATAGAAATGCATTACCGGAAGTCAATTTCCGACTGCTTGCTGTCTGCTTCAATTTGCAACAGCACACTAGCGCCAGTTGAACCTCTAGCGTACATTATAATAACTCTATGGTTCAACCTAAGCCAAGGATTGTCAAGCCTCGGAATCCTGAGGTGACGGTCAAGGCAACAAACACCCCAGAGCTAATCTTCTGTCGCATCGATACGATATGACGAGCGATTGACTTTCGCACAACGAAAGACCAATGTCATACCTTATGATCAGCGAGGTTCCGAAGATAAGATGGTTTGCGCCCTTCTTAGTCTGATCGGTCTGAAAACATGCGCTTTGATGAAGTCGCTCACGGTACCGCAGCAACCGTCCGAAAAGTCGATGGTTGCGTTACTGAAGCTTCTAGGCAAACATTTTGCGCCGCATCCCTTCATCGCTGCGAAGAGAGCAAAGGTTCACCAGCGGTCCCAACAAGACGGCGAGTCTATCGCCGATTTTGTAGAGGAACTTCGGCACCTGTCGCACAGTTGCTATTTTGGATGATATTTTGACGAAGCGCTTCATGATCGCTTGTGTGGAGAGGAGATATGCAACGAACGTGTCGAGGAGATATGCAACAAACGTATCCTGTTCTCAGAAAAAAAAAAATTATAATCCAAAAGACCGTCCAGAATGTTCTTGCGAATGAGACCGCAACGAAAAGTATAGCCTTGACGCATGCCAGCGGGGCAACGGTACTTGATGTTCAAAAGGTTCGGGTCAACAAGCAGACTGCAGAAGAGCTAAGCTGTTTCCGCTGTAGCTCGCCTGCTCATGATAGTGATGCGTGCCCCCACGTCGGCAACACATGTTTCAAGTGTAAACGGAAAGGGCACATTTAACGCGCCTGCCATGTGGGTAACAAGGCGCAAATGAAAACACAACCACGGTGGCAAGTAAAAATGTTGGCATGTATTCCGGAAGCTGCTAACAAAAACAGCTGTAGGCAACGATGCTGTCACTGCGCACGTAGACAGGAGACCTCGCAAAGCCCAAGGGCCTGGCACATGTCATTTTATCAAAGGCACAGCGCCGCTCACGTGGACAATAGCACTTGGCCATCCCGCGGTGAATATGACCACCGAGAGTTTAAAATGCTGACAACCTGATTCAATGATTACGATCACCAGGTAGCCGACACACCTACCCCCTTTAAAAAAAAAAAGGGGGGGGGGGGGGGGACAGGTCAGGACATTTGGAGGTTGGCCTTCCTTCTCGGTCACCGAGGTTTCGAGTATTCGCCTTTGCGGGGGCACCTATGAAAGCAGGTGTTTGGTGAGTAGCGTTACCACGGACCCCAAGTCACGTGGGTCCACCAACCCACGCCTAACTGTACGTGGCTTTCCCGTGTCCGGGGGAAAAGGGCATCCTGGTGGTTGAGTCGAGCCCGGGGTAGGTTCGGACCCTTCGGGGCCCCCGGGCTAGGCGATACACCACTTCGCCCCACCCTCCTTCTCGTCCACGGGAGTCCTGGTAAGGCTCTGCCAAGATCATTCAGTCAGTCGCCTCTCTGGTTCTATAAACTACCGTTTTATGGAATTCGAGGTTTTGCTTTAGATGGGGTACGTAGTTAATTATCTTGTCGGTTACCATATACGTGTCTTAATGGATACTGGTCCAAGACAGAACAAATGTTGTATGGGGTTTCACAGGGGTCTATTTTAGGTCGTCCCTTTTTATTATATATATTAATGATATTCTACATATACCAAACACTCCCGAAATAGTTTTGAAAGTAAACATATTCGGCAGAAATCTGCCTGGTTGGGTGAGAGTTAAGGCCCGAAAATGTATCTTCAACCAAAACTTCAAAGGCAGCCTGACGTTTCAAAACCAACTCGGTTTTTTTCTTTCGGGGGTGACTGAAGGCACGTAGACACAACAGCAGCTCCTAACCTCTCCGTCTTCAAACAAGAAAAGAAAAAAAGGAAAAGAAATTAAAAAAGGAGAAATTAGGAAATTGAAAAATTGTAAAATAACTTTTTAGCTATGGAGATGGTTGTCTCTTCAGCTTTTCCGCCATGCGCGTACATAGAGGGCAAAGCGCCCAGCGACCTGTTTAGGTTTCCTGGCGTGTGCTGGATTTGCCACGATTCCAAGAAAAGTATTCTTCGAAACTTGGGCCCTGTGTCCACCACGTGCGCATTCGCGAAGTCAATGCGATGGTCTAGGCCAGTGGTTTTTAAATGGGGGTCCGCGGACCCTTTGGGGTCCGCGAAGGCATTCTAGGGGTCCAGCGAAGTCCTGCCTCATCAGTCAAGCCCGGCAATAAAAGTTGTCCTTTCTTCAGGTCGAAAAGAAATGTTTCAGTTTTCGGGCTAGTTTTCTCGCGTGAGCGTCAATAATGAGAGGTCTACTTCACACTAGCCTTTAGCTATATCTATTTATTAAATCAGTATTATATTTAACCTATACCTTTCCTCTCCTCTCACCCCGAACGGGGTCCTCCATCATCTCCGCCGATCCAGAAGGGGTACGTGAAACATCGATGGTTGAGAACCACTGGTCTAGGCTATCGCAATGTTCGGCGATGGCGCTGCGCTGACTGTCAAACTTTCGCACGTCGTTCTTGTGTTGGCGGATACGCTCGGGAAAGTTCTTCGTCTCTCCGATGTAGGTTGCGGGGCACTCTGCCCAAAGAATGGTGTAAAACACGCCCTGTGCCCTTTCTTTTGGTAGACGATCATTCGGTCTTGGCATATACCTTCCGAGTGTGATGTGGGCTTGTGGGACACCAGAATACCTTCCTTTCCCAGTACCCGTGCGAGCGCTTCGCTGGTTCTCTTTACGTAGGGGACGCTGATGCGCGCGACTCGATGGGGCTGTCTTTCTTCTACTGGCATCTGGTTTTGTCTGGCGAGACCTTGGCGTCGGACGATGCGCTCAATAAAGCTACTAGAGTAGCCATTTTTCTTTATATCTTCAATTATGGTCTTCTTCTTTTCATCGGTTTCCGACGAGCAGATAGTCGTTACTCTACGCAGGAGGGTCGAAAAGACTGAGGCCTTATGACTCGTTGGATGGTTGGAGTCAAAATTGAGGTAGCGTCCGGTGTGTGTTGGTTTTCGGTACACCGTAAACGTCAGATCTTGTCCTCGTCGGTTCACCAGCACATCAAGGAACGGCAGGGTGCCATTCGTCTCACATTCCACGGTAAATTGAATGGCCGGCTCGATAGAGTTGAGGTGTGCCATTCAAGTCGCAAGTAAAGGCTCTTTGACTCAGGGTATTTCTTGAAAATTTCTGTATGCCGACGATACAAGCTTTTTTTCTTCTCCATTTTTACGTGATCTTGAAGTTAGTGCTAACACGTGGCTCAACGACTTGCGGACTGGCCTGACTCTAATTAACTTCAGTTAAATGTTACGAAAACAAAATATGTAATTTTACGCCACGAAGTAAACCTGATGATTGTGAAATTATTTTAACATTTCAAGACTTTGTATATCGTGCGTGTAACGTTTATAAATCGTTAGGAGTTCTTTAACTTGCATAAATAATATTTATGAAAGCATCTCTAGTTCTATTGGTATTTTATCCAAAACTGAATTGCTGGGTCTATGCTTGTTAAAATGTCAGTTGTACTACACTTTAGTGTAGTCTCATCTCCATTACTCTCTATTAGTTTGGGGTTCAACAACTAAAACAAATATTGATAGATTGTGGTCAGTACGCTGAATATTTTCTTTACAACGTATTGCTTTCTTATATTTTTGCAAAAGAAGCAATCTATCAATATTGGGCAATACACCACCCCACATGCGCAGGCGATAAACCGGTTGCGGTGCTTAACTTGACATTGTGCACCCGCGCGACCACCTTGATTCACGGCTGCACACAGCCACCCCAACTTAGCTGGTTGTGTTTTCAGCTCCAGATAAGTTGGGGTGGCTGTGTGCAGCCGTGAATCAAGATGGTCGCGCGGGTGCACAATGTCAAGTTAAGCACCGCAACCGGTTTATCGCCTGCGCATGTGGGGTGGTGTATTTAATTCCGTTGCCCTGTGGAAAAGTGTACATTGGACAGACGGGGAGGTGTATTAATGGCCGGGCGAGGGAGCATTCTCCGTCCGTATACGCTCCTCCCCGTCTGACAACTTAGCGGTCCACTGTGACAGATGCGCATGCTCTCCAATGTTTAATGAAATCAAGATTTTAGCCCGACATAAAACTAAGTATGCTCGGGCGATTGACGAAGCTTCCCTCACTTGCCCTGGTTAGTGATGAGATGCATTTTATCAGAAAGGCGGGTAAATACGTGTAGCCACGTGTCGGCTTGATGGGAAGATGACGTGTTATCGGGTTGATTGCTTGGTATGTTTATCTCGTTTCAAGTTTACTTGCTGAATGGCGCAGAAGTAAAAATTCAGTTGTAAGTCAGCGCTGTGTCTGTGTGTTTCCTTTTACTGGTCCTTCGTCTTTTTGCGCTGTTTTAACCCATTCAGTCCAAACTGGTTATAGGGCCACGTCAGGCAGAATTATACTGCCCTTTGTCCTGTTACCCTAGACCTAGTGTCAAAATAAAAACAATTCAAATTCAATTCTTCACCTCTCCTCTCTTTGTCTTTTTTCTCCTCCTCTTCTTTCCTCTTTCATCGTTTTTTGGCTGCAAGGGCTAACCTTGGGTGGTGATGGAGCTCTGTCTGGACCTACTCTGGGGTATAGTTTCCCGGCAGCACTGTTAGAGTAATGTCTCCAGCAAAGCCATTTTTTATGGGGTGGTACCTTACCCCTTGTTGGGCTTGGTAGTGGGTGGTGTACCGTGAATTCCGAATACTCTTTCCCCTCTTACGGCGCCCCACCCCTCCAAACCCTGTTCAGGGCACGCCCTTAAAATGCACTGCTTTGAACGAAAAAACATCAATAAAGAATTTGAAATAGAAACCTTTACCAAGTTTTTCGTCGTTCATTCGCTTGATGTTTCAAAGCTGTCACCTTTCGTTGTAGCGATAATGCTAGAAAGCCTTGAAGGGCTCTCCTACAAGGCTAAAAAACAGTCCTCTGGAGACCTTTCGTGGGAGTAAACACGCACAAAAAAGTGACGTGCTTTTTAAGCTGATTACTATCGTTGACGTGAAGGTGTCGGTGAGCCCTCATCGCACACTAAATTCTCTCTGTGGAGTTCTCTCCCAAGATGACGTTTTGCACACGAGTGAGGAAGAACTCCTCGAGGGACTCAAAAGCTCTGGTGTTGTCGCCATCATCTTTCGGAAGGATGGCGAACAAATCACTTCGAAACATGTTATCCTGACTTTTGAGAGGCACACACTCCCACAAACAATCAAGGCAGAATACTTAAACTGCCACGTCCACACTTACGTCCCGAACCCCGCGCGGTACTTCCGCTGCCAGCGTTTTGGTGTCCTAGAACACGCAGCTGTCGAGGGCAGCAGACGTGTAGAAAGTGCTGTAGTCAAGATCACGTTTCCGTTATTCGTGAGGCGGCTGTGGCCCAATGCGCTAATTCCGGTGGACCAAATCCTGCTTATTATCGTGCATGTCCCTCTTGGAAGCAACAAAAGGCCATCCTTGCCATCAAAGTAAAGGAGAACATACCAGACACAGAAGCCAAGAAGCGGTTCTCCTTTTTGTCGAAGGGGAGTTTTGGCGAGGTGGTGGGCAGAGGCCCCGCACCACGCTCGAAGTCAAGGGCCACCCAGGTCTCTCCCGAGATCTTGGTCGCCAACCTAAGGGCCCCAGCTCCCCAACAGGGGCAGCACCAGATTCCTTCAGTTCCTGGTGGTAGCAGGCGTGCTGCTCCTCCATTCCAGGACAGGCCGGCAGCAGCCGCGCCTCTCTCCTCTCGTTGTTCCCCTCCTAGGGAGAAGGAGCGAGTCCCTCACACCTTCTCGATAGAGAGGGCCCCCCCCCCCCCCCCATAGCAAATGAGCAGCATGATGCTCATGCAGGTCCTGCGAAAGGAGGGGATCAGACGAGCTCGGGAGACCCCTCACCCAGTTTGTCTGCAACCCTTCCAGCCGGTCGTGTTTGGGGTTGTTCGACCAGGACAGCATGGAGTGTGAGACTCCCTACGATAAACCTAAAGAGATTAAGAAGCCAGTAGTCCTACGCAAATGATGGTCCCAATGTCTTCCACCTAGTTTGTGTTGACTCTATAGTTTACGGCGGTCTACTTCGCGCTACAGCAGCAGCACGTTGTGGTACAGATCTCATTCGAGGGTCGAGACCCTTGTGTGACTTTTGCAAAAACAACAACGTGCCCACAACAAAGATCACTGGAAGGTTTAAGGCAGACATGAAGATCGATAGAGCTCAGGGCAAAAAGGCATCCAGATTCTCGCTGTTCCGGAGGAAGCCCACACCGTAGAGTTATTAGTTGGACTTACGTTACTGAACTGCTCTACTTGAATTACGCAAGGGGATAGGAAAATATTTTCAATTTTCAAAGCACAAGACAGCTTTCATCACACCGTACGAAATTGTCAAGTTTGAAATGATGATTTTTGGCCTTACGAATGCACGTGCAGTATTTCAGCGTGTTATGAACAATGTCCTGAGACCATTGAGAGGACGATTAGCAGTAGCGATGTGTTACCTAAATGACATCCTCGTCGCGCAAGATTGGAATGACATGGTACAAAGGTTACGGCAGGTTTTGCAGACCTTCCGGGACGCGAACTTGACCCTGCGCCATGCGAGTGCGATCTAGACAACAAGCTGATACGACAGTAACGACAGACTCAACAGGACAACTGTTCCATCGCTCCAACCACTGACGACGGGTAATCAAGGAAGCCAGAGGAGATGAGCAAAAATTGCGAAATTACCTGTTCGGTCTAGTTCAGTGTTTTCCCCGCTAGGTGCCGTTCGTTTTTCTGGAGGCGAGCATATGCATTGGGAACGTACGGATTTCTTGGCACCCTCAAGAAAATAATATTTCTTCACTTCAAATCAAATCAGATACCCTGCGCTCTACCGCAAGTGTTGAAGAAACGTTATTCACGACGTTGCCTTATGAGACGCAGTTGCCTCATTGTTGACGGCCAAAAGAAATGGAAGTTTCGATACTCCTTTGCAATTAGGTGTAATTATTTCGCTCATATTGCCTTGATTCGTGACGAGCAGAGTCTTTCTCACTGTCTGAATACTTGCCAGCTCGTTGGAACATGTGTCCGGTTCTGTACACGCCTTCGGAAAGAGACCATTCGCTGTTGTACCTTCCAAAGCGGCTTTACTCTTTCGGTGTTCTTCGCTGCCCCTGGGGCGTTCCAAGAAGGATTCTGCGTCTCCGTCGCAATCAAGCCCAGGTGGCCGTCCCTGGAAGCGTCGTAAGCATTTCCTTCTAAAATAAGGCCCTGTTTGCAACACGTGCTGCGGACGCGCCTTTCATCAGGTCCCTTCTCTCCCCTCTAACGAGCGCAAGGCGTATGGATCGCGTACTATTAGCGCCTTCTCTCCTCATCGCCGAGGCGGTCGTTGTTGCACCGCGGCCCGCACAAAGGCGACGCCGAGACATCCTGCTCTGTCGCCCAGTCCTCGCCTCGTTAGCAGACGATACGTCGGGACGTGGTGTGCTTTTTTACAAGTAACAGCGCAAACGGGGCATGCTTGTTCGGAGAGTTAACAGATTGTGCAAAAGCGGTCCTTTTCCGCGCCTTGAGAATTTTCTTTAGAAGGAAGAGCAAAAAATATGACTCCTGGGAGATGACGACTCATCTTAGTTACGATGAAACATGAGGTTGATTTGCATCCAGACTGCAAGCTTAATACAAAAATAATGATGAAATAAAAAAGTTGAAAGAAGATCTCGGAGCAGCAACACGTGTTTTCACATTGTTTTCTATCGCTAAACTTCTTCACGTTCTTTTTTTTTTCTTTTTTTTTTAGCGCAAGTTAAAATTTTGTAGGTGGCTCTAATTGTTTAAGGAAAAAGTGAAAGCCGTTTACAACTCCCTGTAACGCCGAATTGGAGCGCAGCTCTTGAGGAGGAGGAGGGAAGGGTACTGAGGGGAGGGTATAGCCCTCCTCCTCCTCCCCTCAATCTTTAATCTGCTCCGGGGAGGGGGGGTCACGTGACCTCGGAGGGGGGGGGGGGGGTCACGTGACCTGGGGGTCACGTGAACCCCCAATGCGCCGTGCATTATGGGAAATGTCCCATAGTATATGCACCGCGCGAGCCCCCCCTCCCCCCTCCCCCGGGGTCACGTGACCTCGCGGGGGGGGGGGGGGCTCGCGCGGTGCATTATGGGACATTTCCCCTAAAGCAACGCGCGGTTACGCCGACGCCGACGCCGACGCCGACGGCGAGGCCACTCAAGCCGGAAACGGGCCCCTAAGAGCTGCGCTCTAGAAGAGGCGCAGGGTTCACTTATTGCTTGTTTCAGTAATATAGATACCATATGTTATTCTGGAGCCGACAAATTTCCGTACACGATCTCTGAAGATGACGCCATGGAATATTTATTTGACTCTTGGAGTGACATTTACTGGTACATACTAAAAAAAGAAAAAAAGTAAGTACAAGTTCCGAAGTGACTTGGTCGTATTTTATTCAATGGACGCAATATTTGAGGGCGATGTTTAGAGCCCTTGCTCAAAACGAGCTCCCATTCTTAGGCTACTAAGACTGGCGATCTCGATAGGGAGTATTCACTGGCTGCCATAGCTGTGTGCGCGACTGCCGAGCACGTGCTGACGGCAAGCTTCCGCGTTTTTTTGTTTTTTGTTTGCAACGCGCTTTCCACATTCTCTAAATTTCCTATGTTAGTATCTTATTAATGTGAACTCGTTTTGAGCATACACTCTAAACAGCGCCCTCAAATATGGTGTCAAGTGAATATGTGCCCAGTCACGTGCCTCCAATTTCGGCAACTCCCCACGCATCGTAACGGACTGTGCTATACTCGGAAACATATTTTTCTTGCATTTCCGAAGTAGTGAAGACCGCGCGAGCAAAGCTGTGATCGGCGCTCAATGTGCGTGACCGCACGGGCACCCACAGCTTTGCCTAGAGTCACAAATGAGCTACGCTTAGAGTGTTTTTCACTTTACACGAGCTTACTGGCACTAGTGGGACTCAAGGATACTCGCACTCCACGCCACTGGCCAAGAAACTCCTTTGTTGCGCTGTAATTTCGAGGACAAAACCGAGCGTTTTCATTCAATCTCCCTTCGCAAAACCTGATGACGTAGCTGGGCGGTAGCAGTACCGCCCAGTGACGATATTTGAATGCGGCTCATAGATTGGACCCGAGCATGGCGTGGAACACTCGATTTGGGCTCGTGATAATCGATAGCTCGAGAAGCAATCGGGTAGCGTCCTGTGTCCAATCGCTGCAATGACGACAACAGCCGAACCATAACAATGTCTGGAACTCAGCGCGTGTCCTGTGCCTTGCCAACCCCAGCGCGTGGCTATGATCAACATTGGCGGCATATAATCGGCTCCAGATCACGTGGCCGCTTGTTCTGGCTGCGAGTTGAGGGGGTGAACTCTGCTCGTTTTTCTTTATTTTTTTCTGCAACTTCGATTGCGTGTGGTGAAAAACAAACGGGTATTTCACAGGTCATTAACGTCAGGGATCCGTTCTAAGCGGTATTTGCGCAAAATACAAACATCGTTGCATTGCTCCTTTAATGTGAGCGCCACCATCTTGGTGCTAGTAGAAAGCAGACACAACTGCCGATCGCCATGATTCAAAAGTGCGACTTCCTCAACTTTGGGTACGGCGTTAGGAAGCTCAGGTGATATTAGCGAGTTTTAGAATAGGGGGCCCCAGAGCTTTGGGTGCCCCAAACAGCTTGGGGCGTCCCAGTGCCCATGCGCAGAAGTTCTGCGCATGCACAGTGGGACGTCCCAAGCTGTTTGGGGCACCCAAAGCTCTGGGGCCCCCTATTCTAAAACTCGCTATTGCCTTCCTATATCGCAAACTGTTTAAACATTTCTGGAGGACGGAAAAGCGTTTCCTCTCCGTTCAGGTAAAGCGCCAGATAACTAACAAACTATGATTTTAAGTACCAAGATGGGTGAATGTCAATACTCTGGAGCAAAAGCTCTGAAGCCTAGCTTATTTAGTGGATCTAGCTTTGGCTTTATTGCCAAGAAAAGTTGTCCTCAAGGATGGGCCTATAGCACTCAGACGGGGGCGCCAGCGCGTCCAGAAGACGCGACCATGTAATGTCGGCTTTGGCGTGTGCAAGACCGAACCATAGAGGCGGGGTTGTGGTGTTCGATCATGCATGTCTACCTAAAGGTTCACTTTTAAATAATGCACGCGCTACGCTCGAATGCTAGCGTCTGTCAGCGTCTGTTCATGCGCGTAAAAAATAAAATAAGATTAACAAAAATCTATAGCTCGTGGCCTTAGCACCCTACCGAAACGCTAAGAATGCATTTCATTCGGCTGTTTTCTTTTTTTCCTAGCACCTTTTAGCAACGAGAGCGAGCGTAAGAACGCACAATAGATACGCAGCCTAAAAATTGATTTTTCTAGCGAGGAGTTATGTTCCAAACTTGAGGGCTGCAGGCCAAAAGCGATATGTGCGCTCGGTTTTTCTCTCGCTTTCTGCTATTCTCTGTCATTCTTCCGTGTAATAGAGATTTTTGGTAGGTCCCACTCTACAGTTACGCTTCGCAAGCGGGAGCTCGTGCCGTTACTTCCGAGCATGGATTAAGCACGTGCCTGCTGGTCCCGCTTTCCTCGGCGTACACACTAAACGAAAATATACCCAGATGGGAGCATATCGCTTGTCCTCTAGCGCATTCCCTTCTGGGAGTTTGATATACTCCGCGGGATGGGAGTTCGGAGTTGACTCCCATGCAGGCCAGAGGTTTTTGGGGGGTGCAAGGGGGTAAGTACAGAACTCCCATCAGTACGGGAGTCTGTTCGTGGATCAATGGGAGTATTTATTTACTTCCATCAAAGTGTTCCTAGGTGGACCCATGGGAGTATTCTTTCACATCCTTATGGGAGTTTTTACGTGGACTCACGGGAATATTCCTTTACATCCACCTGGGAGTCCTTACGTGGACCCACGGGAGTATTCTTTCACATCCATATGGGAGTTTTTACGTGCATTTATTGGACAATTTTTTCACATCCATTTGGGAGTTTTTACGTGCATTTATGGGACTATTTTTTCACATCCATATGGGAGTTTTTATGTGCACTTGTGGTACTATTCTTTCACATCCATATGGGAGTTTTTACGTGCATTTATGGGAGTATTCTTTCACATCCATTTGGGCGTTTTTACGTGCATTTATGAGACTATTTTTTCACATCCATATGGGAGTTTTTATGTGCACTTGTGGGACCATTCTTTCACATCCATATGGGAGTTTTTACGTGCATTTATGGGACTATTCTTTCACATCCATTTGGGAGTTACTACGTGGGCCCACGGGAGTCTTCTTTCACATCCTCCTGGGAGTTATGTGTACCTACGGGAGTATTCCTTCGCATCCACCTAGAAGTTTTAATGGTGATTTCTGAGAGTACTTTCTTGCTACCTTTAAGGGGTTTCTTCAAAGTCAGGAAGTGTGAAGGAAAGGCATAAGCAGGTAGCATCATGCACGAAATAAATTTATTGCACACATTATGCACATTTCTTGCACACGTCGTGTGGCAAGAGCTCATGTTGCCTTGGGCACAAACTGGCTTATACCCTGTCAGACGGTCATTTAAATGGCCTTCCGAGCAAACTTCTTAAAATATCTGCGAACATGCGAACACTGAAGGGCACAGGCAGAGCCGAGATCGTGAGCTGATTCGTCGATTCTTTGAAGGAGTTCATTCTGAAGGCCATTTAAATGCCCGTCTGACAGGGGTATTTACTACAGTGTAGGGTACGCTAAGCTAACTGTGGTACACAAGCCTCGATCACTCTGTAGAAATTGACAGATTCCAGTACCTTCACCCGTGGCTTCATGTTGCAGTCCGCAAAACCATGCTCAATGAAAGTCAGCATCTTATGTGCCTTCTTCGCATACTGGATGTAGAAAATCCAGTAGGCGGCAATGAGATACGCTGCACTCTGATAGAGCCATACCATAAGGTCACAGGTTTTCCTTAATCAGTCCTAAAATATTTAAATAAATTATTTCAAGCTTTACAGAATTTGAAGACATAATATGAGAGTCAAATTTTCCACCTCAACTTATTTATATTAAACACCCCGACTGCTCCTTCTTAGACGTCGCAGCTTGCTCGGAACACCCTGACTGCTCCTTCTGAGATGTCACAGCTTGCTCGTTATCTGTGGTAGCGGCAGATGCAATTACTCTTCCTGCAATCAGTCCTCTGTTGGCCATTCTCTTCCCTGCATAGTGCTGGAAGGGACCTGTAACCAAAAAAGCACAAGCGTTTAAGTTAAATGTACTGACCATCAACAGAACAGATGTTTCCGACGTCACCGTATGAACCTTGCAAACCAGGCGGGGAGTGGACTTCTCAAAAAGTGAATTGAAGACAGTTTCTTCAAAGCAATACCAATACTACCTATATTGAAAATATGGTAAAAGGGCAGAATGTTTTCAAAGCAATACTGCAACGAAATTGTAGTGCCTATTTTATTGCCTAAATGTCAACCACGTTCTGGCCATACCATGCCATGGAGACACCAATTGTTTGCTCAAAAATACACGAAAACTTTATTTAAAACTAATGTCTCAGGAGATCTCCCGATATACATCGCGTTTGTGTCGTCTGGGTCGTCTTCAGTCAAGGCTACAGGGGGGCTGGCGTGGCTGCGAGCTCCGCCACCCTATGGCGTCAATGCACCACAAGCTGGCCATTAGAGTTGTCCCCTCCCCGCTCTCCGCAGGAGTTGAATAGGCACAGGAGAAAAAATAAATCCGGTTCAGCCAAATTAGACAAGGCTGGGACACACACAGCCTGCCGCTATGTTTGCGTGTAGCGGTGCTGCTTTTATGCGGTGTGATGCGACAGTATTTGGTTTATTTAAATAATGTTTTGCCGTCTTTTTTAGCAAAAAAATTTGTGTCTCCGTAGTGTGGGCAGAACATGGTTGACATTTAGACAATAAAATTAGTGCTAAAAGTTTGTTGCAGTAACCCTTAAAAAAAAAAAAGAAAGAACACAGTACACCCTTATTTTTAACAGTTCACATCAAACATGTTTATAACTATCTACCCTTTTGTGCTAGTTTCATTTTCTATCGTTTCATGGTCTCAGTAACTTTAGGAGTGAGTGACAGTCCCGCAAAAATGTCATCAAGCATGTAAAAAAGTTCAAAGCCTAAAAATTGACTGCGTACTGCAAGCTTTTGAAAAGTCGGACCAATCAAAACGACCCATGGCAAAAACTGTAGGATACCTGTATTGCTGAAATTGAAATTAATATACATTTCTAGCAATTTACTCCTACAAACTATAATTTTCTTCACTCTCACACAATCACTAGGCGAAAGTAGCAAAAGCCCTTCCATTATCATAATTGTGTGCACTGCAAACATGCAAGAGTTATCAACTTTCTGAGAAACATCCATACAGGATAGTTCACATATACGGCACAGAGCTAAATCAACAGTAAAACAGTGCTGACTTGAACTTAACTTAGCACTGATACAGCAGTGTACCAGTGTCGGATCATTAACAAAGAGCAAAATCGGCACTATTCCCAGAACTTACTAATAGTACTGCTCTATCGTAAGGTTCCGCATCTGGGTGAAGCTTATCAATCACCGCATAAATTGGCTTCACAATGCATCGCGCTACGATTTACCACAGAGGCGCCTGAAGGTAATGAAAGAATCGCAGAAAAAATTTCAAAGAACAAACTTACCCAATTAAAAAGTAAAAAAAAAAAAAAAAAACTGGTTTTGTCTACCTATGGCACTCGTGTGCTATATGCGCACCCTTCGACTGGCACAAAAACCGACAGATGGCGGCAACGGCACAGACGCCTTATGGCAGCTCAGTAGCTCCACGGTCACGGCAAAAGCACACCACATGTAGCTGAAATTATTCGACGAACCATCGGTTTGATTAGTTTTGTGTCCATTTAATGTGTTTTATTGGGAGTGAAAAGAAAATAATGTTCTGACAATTATAGCACCGAAAAAGTGTGCACCGTTTATGACTCAAAATGGTTGTCTGGTTTTGGTGCGACTGGGCGGCTGCTGAGCAGCGACGAGCCGCAGGGGCCGATGCTGCCATCCGTCGGTTTTTGAGCAGGTCAAACGGTGCAATTAGCAGACAGGCGCTATAGGTAGAAAAAGAAAGTTATTTTTTTACCTTTTACTCGGGTAAGTTTGTTCTTTGAACTTTTTATGCAATGATTCCACTACCTTCAAACACCTCCGTCGTAAATCGTAGCGTGATGCATCCCCAAACCGACTTATGCGGTCACTTTAAAGGCTTCACCCAGATTCAGAACCTTAGAGGGATGCTGAATCGAAATTTGGATTTCACAATATAAGGTGGCCAAAGTGTTCAATGGGGCACCACAAACCCTGAAACACCACTCATAAAGCAATATTTCGAACGGATGGCTGTATTTTTGTAAAATAAGGATTCAGCTGAGTGAGAATCACGACGTCGCGTTTCCTGCAGGATAGTTTTCGTGTCCTCGCGGAGTCAAAGCGAGAAGAGGAGGAAACTAGAATCGCGACGCCACGGGCCTTTTTGGCCATTGTTCAAGCGAGCTCTTCTTTCACAAATATACGACCATCGGTTCGAGATACCGCTTTATGGGTCATGCTTTCGGGTTTATAGCGTCCCGCCTAGCGCTTCTGCATTGCTTTCTGAAATCAAAATTTTGCTTCAGGATGTACACCTAACAATTATATTCGGCAGATATTGAACAAGGAATCACCTAACTTAGCAAATAATTTCAATTTTTTTTAGTTGTAACAGACCGACTTCACAGGCTAGTTTGGCAAAGCCACTGCTGCCACAATGCATCGAGGGAACTTGCATCTTTCTGCACGTGCCCCAATCTCGCTGGAGCTCTGTGCATGCAAAGCACGAGACGGCACGAGGTGTCTCAAGCACCGCCGCCTGCTTCTTGTGAACTAGAGTTATGGCGGCTACACACATGCACCGAACGTTAGGTGAGATCGGTCTATTCCACTCAAAATTAAAAATAAACATACCAACAGGGCCTTATCAATCTTTCATGAGTCTTGATTGTTTCAAAAAGCAACATGTCCTCTATACTTTGTTTCATTATGGTAAGTTACAGCTCAAGAAGATAGGGCGAGGGGAAGGAAGGCCGGGGAGGAGGAAGCAGACAAAATGCTGGAGAGGAGGAGGTTCCCCCTCTCCTCTCTAGCATTCCATCTACTTCCTTCCTCTCCTCTCCAGCATTGCGTCTGCTTCCTCTTCCCCGGCCTTCCTTTCCCTCGCCTTACCTTCTTGAGTTGTAACAGACTATAGTTACGTGGAGTACAGACGAAGGCAACGCCAGACGAGGGGAGAAAGCCCAAGCGCTAGGAAGGCTGGGGAGGAGAGAAACCTACTCTCCTCTCTAACGTTCCTAGTGCTCTCCCATTCTCCCCTCGCCCTCTTCTTCTGTCCCGCCTTCCTAGTACTTGCCCCTTTTTTTTTTTGCCTGGCGTTGCTTCGCCTACATTGCACACAATTAGTGACGCGGACTATTAGCAACGTGCGCGACCAAAGGCGACACTGTGGTTGAGGTTTGCGATTCGCCGAACCATAGCTTCCTGTATACTGATAATGCTTACCCAATCGCCGGCTAACAGGGAGGGAAATCCTGTCAATTACAGGGAGGTAGAGGCAAATATTGCCAATCAGGACAAGGCAAATTTTGTTTGTGACGTCACGGACGGAAACCAAGAAAGGGCGCCACCGAAACATCTCGGAGCTAATAGAAGTGGAGCATAAATAGCTCTGATGACTGCCCGGTCCAGTCCTCTAGCTGTGCAAGGGCCACTAGTTCTCTCACTCAAACTGTGCTTTCAGCTCTTCATTCTGGTACTTGGGCCACAAGTTGTGCTAGCAGGCTTGCAGCACCAGCTGAAGGAGTTGAAGGCCCACTTCTGAAAATACAAAGCATAAGGGAAGCAATCACTTAGAACAAAACAAAAAAATACAATCATACAAATAATTAGAGTAGAGCTTTGAAGATTCATCTCAACCACCCAGGTATTGTGAAGATAGATGGACCTTGCAGCACAGTAAGCCTCAGTCAAATTGCAGGCACCTCGGTCTGGTTTACAACCTGATAACTCAGGATCAGAGGACAAAAACTTGCAACAAAGCCAAGTTACAATTAGCGACCAATAAGACAATCACCTCTAAATATTTAGAATGCATTGACAAAGAAGATGAGCACGACCATAACAACCTGCTTGACTCACAATACCAAGTTAAGTGTCTGTCAACCAAACAATGCTCTTATGCCCTTGAAAACTGTGTCTACTTTGATAGAAAGGACGTAGCCTTGCAGCTATTATTTCAACTATCCACTCACGGATAGCATACCAAACATCTATATCAGAACGAAGATATAGTTTGACGGTCAAGTGGCTTGACTGATTACGGAGCAAATTGCACGGAACGGAGGAGCCTGCTTTAATCTGTTGGTCAGCAATTGTGTGTTAAAAAATTTAAAAAGGCACTGAACCACTTTCTTTGATAGTCTATTTATGGTAATAACTCAATCTATCACTACTATCGCCACTTAAATCGGTATCAGAAATCGATTCCTCGGGAACTATTGCAGACACGCCCAGATTTATGACCGTAAATAGACTATCAGACAGTGGTATAGTGCCCCTTTAAGAAAAAAAAGAAAGACGAGTCATTCTAACACAATGCCTGTATGTGTAGGGAGCTTCAAAGAAAGTGGTGGTGCAGCTAAAAGGCTTTTGATCGCCTTGTGGATGTGCATATTGGCGCATTCGCACGATAGATCATTAACTCTGGAGAAAACCGAGTATGTCGTAGAGCTGTGAGAAGGAAAAAACGAGAAGGAGGAGGCAGTGCAGAAAATCCAAGCGAGCATTCGCACAACCGAGTCGGAGTTGCCGGAGTATTTTCTTTTTCGAACGTGCTGGCAACCTTCGGGATCTCATCAATCAAAAGGCATAACATTTTTTTTTAAAAAGGCGCCCACCTAATTGCTGTTAACTGCAATCCCCCCTAAAAGCGGGGAGACAATGGAGGGGGCCTGGTCACTCCGACGAGACAACGGACTTTCTGTGGGCTGGTCACAAATTCCCCTCGGCTCCCCATGAGCTCGGGGGATTTGCGAACATCTGTGACGCGGAGCACGTGACCTTGAAGCTCGATGACGTTTAATCCTCTGCTCAGGAAGAAACTTTGTTGTGCGAATACTCTATTAAGAACTATCATAAGGATGCTGGTCTGAACTCGTAAGTTTCGATTGATTCTGCTTTGACTGCTCAAAACTGATCTCGTCTTAGCGGTAGAAATTAACTGAGATGAAACGTTTGTAATGGCTGTTTCACAAACTTGTGACTGCTTGTGACCGGAGAGGCAAAAACAGATTTCAATCTCTTGCAACTGCGTAGAGATGGTAGTGCCGCTGCGCAGTTAGTAAGAAGTTTCACGAGGCTTCAAATCCGGTTTTTAGCCTTACTCTGGAAAAGAGAGGATGTAGGTGCGCACCCCCTGGCGAGCGAGATCGTTTCCAACTGCTCACAGGACGTTGCCGCATCTCGCCGTGCGAGACTGTCCTAACCACAACCGAACCCTGAGGCTGAGAGTCTCTGGCACAAGCACAGAGGTAGGTGCTGCTCGCTCTGCGGTACAAGTGCTTGTAGAGTTCCTGTATAGGCTCCCTACGGCAGCCAGAGTTGCGTGTTCATCCCCGTAGCGCCGTCTTTCCTGCACGGCATGTTGATCCTGCTCCTCACGTGACTGAATTCGGCGAATATCGGCACTGCACGTTCAAGGCGCGCTCAAAAGCAAGGGAAAGTACGCCGGGGCGCAGGCAACGTCTACTTTTCTGCACAGCATTTGAGTCTGCTCCTCCCGTGATTCGGCGAATAGCGGCGCGGCGGCACGTAAAAAACAGACGCGCAACTCTGGCTCCCGTAGGGAGCCTATACATGAACTCTAAGTGCTCCGAGCTTTCAGCACCACCTGTGCTTGCTATGGAGACTTTAAAAGCTCCCTCCAACATGCAAGTCGTGAATCGCTGGGCCTACACGGGGGCCGCCCCTACCGAGCAGCTCAGCTATATTCAGCGCACTTATGGCAATGAAAGCTTGTGTTGGTTCTCAGAAGAAAAATGCGGGCAACACCCAGGACCACATCCAATATTGCTCCCCGCCGATGAGAATGACCACCACCTAATTCTCAGCAGTTCACCCGCTCCCGCAATGAGCGGCTTCCCACAATTCTCTGTATGAATGCACATTCACCATCTAGAGCAGGGGTCTCAAATTTATTCGAGTGTGGGGGCCAGATAGCGAACCCCCGAAAGGAAGAGGGCCAACGGAGGCGAGAGAGGGGGGGGGGGGGGAGGGGGGCAACATTTTGCTATTTTGGAGCAAAAAAAAGTAAATAAATAAACAAGCAGCACTGATGTTTCACGGTGCAAAGCAGCTGATTGTCCCAGTGACTCCTTGGAGATTTTTTAGGCAGTGAACTTTATGCTTTTTGTAAGCTCGTCGATTTGCCCTCTTTGGTTCTTGTTTGCATATACGACTACTTTGGGCCCACACTTTGTCATAAAAAAAGACATAAAACACCACCATACCACGGTACTGGCAGTTTTCTATAGAACGAGAACAAGCACACCATCCTTGCCCTGTCACACAATTCACTTGGCTCGACAGGCATAGAAAAAAGATTTCATGCAGCCGTTTTTGCTTTTTGAACATTTTCTATAACAGCAGTATAGAAGAAGTTAGTGTATTTTAAAGGTACTGTCCGACAGCTAGAAGCCTGGGCTCATGGCTTTATCTTGGGTCGTTGCTCCTGCTGTGCAAGAGTTCACGCAGCCAAAGTGCCTCCACAAGCAAAGGGCTCGCACTTGTATACCCAGTAATGGTATTGCCATTCCGGTGGATTTACATAAGCCTGAGAAGTAAGTATTTAAACAAAACAATACTTGGTCAAAAAAAAGAAAGACATAATAGTGCAAAATGCGTACACAGAGCAGAGCTTTTTTTCGAGCAGAAATGAATCGCAGCACAGCCTAATTAATGAAAATCTTGCATCTCAAACCAACACCCATGCTGTGACGGACAACATTGTCAAGGGCTCTGAATAGACCTTTTGCGAAATCCCCCAAGCGCCCCGGCCCGCGCGCGAGGAATTGTGGGAGAGATTGTCTCTCGCCTGGCCGCTCTGCCTTGAGATCGCATTGCCTTGTCGCTTGCCTCCTCTTAAGAGCTGTTTCTACTCCGACGTTGAGCGCAGTGAATGCAGCGTAGCGCAGAACGCGCCTTTCATTGGCGGAGACCAGGAACTAGATATCTGCGACCAATCAGTATCAGTGTGCGCTGGGCTACACCGCGCCCGTCGACGTAGCGTTGAAGTAAAAACATACCTTTAATCCTCTGTTTTTCGATTCCATTACCTATTTTTACCTATTCCAGTGTATTTTTATTGCTTCTAAGTGTTTCTATTCCCTTCAGCGCGCGCGATATTTCTTGTATATATATATAGTATTTGTGTCTTTATCTCGCCTGTTTCGACGTGAGTGCCGACGGACATGCCGCTTAGCGCGTCATTCCCCGGGCGAGTACCACCGTTGCTACCGATTCTTATCGCGCTGTTAGCTGTTCATTTTGGTTCATTTGACCCACATGCAGTCGAGAGGAGCCGTTTATGAACACCCGCACACATGTCATAGGGGTAGGCAGAGCTCTAAATCAACAATCGCGACGCGAGAGCCGAGTGCGCTGTGATTTGGCCGCCCGCGCTCGCTCCGTTGACTCGCACTGTAGCGTGTGCCTTCGAGTGCCCCTTACTTGACCAAGATATAGCACGCCGCTTTGTCCCCGCAAACCATTTGTCTGAATGTTTGCGAAGCTGAGGCATATGCAACGCTGCGGTGCCTGACAATTGCGCGCTGCGGCGCAATCCCTTCGCAAACGCCGACGGCTCAATGTCGCGGCTTGTTTGCGCTTATGGCATACCTTCGTAATCTATCTGCTAAGCGGTTGTCAGTTGCCAACGCCCTTTTTTAAGTGCAGAGATCTGTTGCTGCGAATCATTTGTCCGAATGCCTGAGAAGCCTTAACACCGTTCGTCATATCCAACGTGCGGTGCCTGAAAAACTGCGCGCAGCGGCGCGAGCCCTTCGCAAGCGCCGGGCCCAACGTTGCGGCTTGTATGCGGTATGCCTTCTTAATCTATCTGCTAAGCGGTTGTCAGTTGGAAACACCCTTTTTCAAATGCAGAGATGTGCTGTCACCCAGGCAGTCACCTTGAAACTCGTAGTTCCTTCGATAATTTTATTTCTCGAGTCAAGATGTCAGCTGATGCTCGAGTCAAGATGCTAGCAACTGACAACCGCCGAGGAGACAAATCATGAATGCACGCCAAAGGCGCATACAAGCCACGACGTTGAACCGCCGGCGCTTGCTAAGGGCTCGCGCCGCTGCGTGCAGTTGTCAGGCGCCGCAGCGTTGGATATGCCGAACAGTGTTACGGTTTCGCAGGCATTCGGACAAACGATTCGCGACGGCAAAGCGGCGTGCTGTATCTTGGTCAAGTTAAGCGGCACTCGAAGGCATACGCTACAGTGCGAGTCAATGGAGTGAGCGCGGGCGGCCGAATCACAGCGCACTCGGCTCTCGCGTCGCGATTGTTGCTTCAGAGCTCTGCCTACCCCTATGACATATGCGCGGGTGTTCATGAACGGCTTCTCTCGACTGCACGCGGGTCAAATAAACCAAAATGACCAGCTAACAGCGCGATAGGAATCGGTAGCAACAATTCACCCGGGAAACGACGCGCGATGCGGTGTGTTGTCCGTCAGCACCCCCGTCGAAAAAGGTGAAATAAAGACACAAATACAATATATATACAAGAAATATCGCGCGCAGAAGGGAATAGAAACACTTAGAAGCAATACAAAATACACTGGAATAGATAAAAATAGGTAATGGAATCAAAAAACAGAGAATTAAGAGGAGACAAGCGACAAGGCAATGCAATCTTAAGGCAGAGCGAGCAGGCGAGGGACAATCTCTCCCACAATTCCTCGCGCGCGGGCCGGGGCGCTTGGGAAAATTGCAAATCGTCTATTCTGACCATTGGGTCCTTCCAAGACGGTTCGAAAGCAGGATACACAAATTGAAATCATCCGCATACTTAAGTACTGAGTAAATGCACGCTCGTTTACCATCTTGGGGCAGTCTTGGGCTGTAAGGTCAGATGGGGAAGACCCTGACAGGACCGTGACACAGCTGGCCACACCAAGAGTATCAAGTTGCTGTAAGAGAAGCAAAACGTGTGCACGTTAACACATGTCAAGCAAAACATTAAGGTGTTTTACAATAATGTACGCAATTTTAGCCCATGCTAGCACTAATTTTAGCGCTTGCATTAGCGCACGCTGTGCCAGAGTGTTTCAGAATAACGTTCCTCCACCGCAACGAAAAAGCCTAAGCACCTCATGCTTGCAACGCCACAAAGGAACAGCAACACTTTTTTTTTTTGCACACGAAATCCTGTAACTTGAGAAAAAAAACAAGTTTCTTGGTTCAGAGTAACATTTTAGATTCGTTTAAATATGAGAATGCAACGTAAGCGGTCGACTGGTAATGTCCACTTGCGTAGCCTAGGCAAGGGAGGTCTCGTGTACTGACCTTCGCACACTGTACCTTCGCCGAGAAACGTTCGTGCGTCGCAAGCAGCAAGTTGCCGGCAATCATTGCCTACCTTGCTGGGTCCTCTTAATTTAAATGTTTCTGACGTGCACCTCCTTAGGAATGCAATGTCATCCTGCGTTGTTGATCGCAGTCGAGATGATGTAAAGAGGGTCTAGGACAACTCGTCGACGGTCAACTCGTCGGCGGTTCATTCGTCCAATAGGCCGATTCGTCATAGGGCAATTCGTCGCAGGAACACTCGTCGCAGAGGCTAACTGGACGCCGCCTTTTTACAAGCCTAAATATTTTTTTTTTCCTGACATTTTAAAACAAACACTGCGCTATAGTAATCCCTAAAATCCTGCAGGGTAATTGATCCCTAGTGCGCCCTTCCTTGTTGAAAATAACAACTTGCCACTTTCAAGGTGCAGTGCGTAAAT